>VZTJ01004860.1:980110-1008706 GCA_013397795.1 Orthonyx spaldingii | reverse complement strand
GCCCGGAGCCGGCCCCGGTCCCGGCCGTGTCGGCGGCCCCGGCCCCGCCCGCAGCGCGGCGCGGCCCTGCCGGCCCCGAGCCGCGGTTCTGTTGTCCCGTGTCCCAGCGCTCTTCCCATCACGCCCCGCGCCATGGCGGCCGCGCGCGCCCCGGCCCAGCATGGCGCCCGCGTGAGGCGAGGGGCGCTGCGTGAGCCGCCGCTTTTATTGTGCCTAAGGGCCGCGGGCGCTCCCGGGCGCGAGGAGCGGCGGCGCTGAAGGGCAGCGCTTAAAAAGCAACCAGGTCGCTCCACTGCCGTCATTCTCCTCGCGGTGGCCCGTCCGTGAGGCTGCGGCCCCGCCCCGCGAGGTGCGCGGGGTGGCCGAGGGGCTGGCGGGACCATGGCGGAGGAAGGCGAGCGCTGCGACCCCGGCCGCGACACCGCTGCTGTGGCGGAGGCTGGAGGTGGGGCTGAGCCGGAGAATCAGGCCGGGGAAGACGCCGCGGAGAGCCCCGACGTGTACAGATACATTAAGGGAGACTTGTTCACCTCCGAGATCTATAAGGTAGAGATACAGAACCTGCCCAAATACATCGGGTTTAATGACGTGAAAAAGTTCCTTGCCAAGTACGGGCTCAATCCTCACAAGATAAAACTCTTCGGGAAGCAGACGTTCGCCTTCGTGACGTTCAAGAGCGAGGAGGAGCGGGACAAGGCCATGCGGGTGCTGCACGGCGCGCTCTGGAAGAGCCGCCACCTCAGCGTGCGCCTGGCCAAGCCCAAAGCCGACCCCATCGCCAAGAAAAGGAGGCAGGAGGAGGATTCGGAGCAGGGAGAGGCGAAGCGTCCGGCTCCCTCCGGAGAAGAGCCTCTGAGCAAGCGGATCGCCGACGTGGTGACCCCGCTGTGGAACGTGCCCTACGAGGAGCAGCTGGCCCAAAAGAAGCAGGAGTGCGAGCAAGTGCTGCAGAAGCTGACCAAGTAATTGCTGTTTGTAACGTAATGTGTACAAGACTTGGCCTTATGATGGGATATAGCTAAATTGACACCTGTTGATACCTCTAAACTAAAGTGAGTTAGAGGTAGGTCAAAACTTGGATCCCCTGTCAAAGTAATTACAAGAAAATCTGCGATGCTACAGCCTAAAAAGCTGTTCCATCTGACAAAACTTGCTATTGATGTTCTTGGTCACCTTCAAAAGATTGCTTAATGAAGGGGAATTGGTTTTAAAATCTGTTGTTCCATAAGCAGGAGGATGTTTGTGCCCTTAAAAAAATGGCATTGTCACATGGCGTAAGGGAGAATCAATCTGTAGAGATGGCAAATTACTAGTAGGATTTTCTCTTTTAAAATCCCCTCAAAATTTTACGCCTGGTCTTTGTAGATCAAAGTATCGCTTCTGTCTTTTGCCTTGGATAAAACTGGCATTCTTTATCATGCATGGGTACATTGATAAATCCAGTACATAACCATTATAACTACATTTAACCCTTCTTTTTCAGGTTACAGCTCTTACAAAGTTGGAGAGGGTTTGCTTGTTAAAAATTCTGGAAGAAACACTCTTCCATGTGATAATCTGATTCTTTTTTGTGCCCTTGTGCTACTCTTAACCTCAATTTTTCTAAATGTGTGCTTTACACTTTTTGTTTCTGATTTGGGCAGGGAAATAGGAAATAACAACAGAGCTTTATTACCCTGGTTGTTCCTGCAGAAGCAGAAGTTTAATAAATTATGTTGCCCAGTGGAGGGAGTGAAAGCATCACCCTTACAGGTAATGTAATCTCAGGTGAAGTGTGAAACAGGGTTAATGAGCTGAGGGTTATGTTCATTGTTTGGTCATGAGAGACGGGACAAACTGAGTATTTGACTTCATCTTGTAATAAATTAAGAATTTTAGATGTTGTTTTTGTGTAAATACTGTGTGGAAATACTTACAGAAAGCAGAAGAATTGATAACTGGATATTCTGACTTTAAAATGAATATGCTGCCCTTGCAAGCCTGTGTTGTAAGCTAATACATTCCTCAACAGAGGCAATATTTTGCTTTTTAAATAACAAGATTCACTAATACTTTTTCATTATTACTGTTAGTTCACACACATCAAAATCCATGAGTATCTTCCCTATGAGCTAAATGTCCTGTGTCCATTTTCAAATGCATTTTACCACGTGGTATTTGTTTCAGGAGAAACTTGGCATGTACAAATAAATGCTGTGTAAATATCTTACATAACTTTATTTTAAATCTAGACTGAATATCGCAACAAATGTGAGTTCTTGATTGGGATTGGTGTAAATCAAGAAGACAAAACTGTGGGTTGTCGTCTTGGCAAATATAAGGGTGGTACATGTGCTGTAGTGGAGCCATTTGATACTATTCACATTCCTGCTATTGCCAAAAAAGTAGTAAAAGCTTTCCAAGACTACATAAGGTGAGCATAAGTAAAATGAGTTATACGTAAAGGTTTTGATATCTTAATCAAGAATATTTATAAACTTAATCAGTGTTTGTTCTGAGCTTTAAGACCTAAGATATACCAGTCTGAAATTTTAGTGATTCTTTGTTTCCACCTTGTGCCTGGTCCCTGGGCTGTTCTTCCCTTGCTCCTGCTCAGCTGCTCAGGGATGGGGGACAGGTCCCAGCTGAACACAGCTTCACTGCAAGGCAGTGGGATGTGTAAGTCTACAGTAAAAAGCTTCTTCAACTAACTGTAAGGAAGTACTCAGAAAACACTTCTGAAAAGAGGAATTGAATAAGCAAGGTCCGTTGCGTCCTTGGATGAGGAGAAGAATCATCCTACAGCAAGGAATAAACCAAAAGTTGCACATGTAAGCAAGAGCACTTTTTTAGAAAAAGGGATGCTTTTTTAGAAAGCAGGTAAATCCTCGAAAATGGAAACCTCAGAAGAACCATGAAGAGGGAAGATTTGAACTTGGTATGAAGCAGAGAAGCTAATGAAAGCATTATGAAAAGTTGTGTCATTTTCTGAGTGCAGTGAGAAGCTGCCTCTTGCCTCTGTAATTTTGCATGGGTTAAAACGGGTAAGAGGATGTGAGAAGGATTATTTTGCTTTAGGAGATATTATCCATCAGTCTTTCTTAGTTGAGATGTGGAAGTCAATCTTTTTTTGACAAATCAATGTACCCTCTGTTTGTACTTTAACATTTTTTCCATCACTTGGCATAGTGACCTCCTTTTGTTTCGATAAACTGTTCAATGTTACACAGAACGAATTCTCTGTAAGTAACTGAGCTTCTGCCAATTGCAGGTCAACTCCTTACTCCGTGTACAGCCCCGAAACCTATGAGGGTCACTGGAAGCAGCTGACAGTCCGGACCAGCCGCAACGGCCACATCATGGCAATTGCTTATTTCAACCCTCAGGTATTTCCCTTGATATGTCATGTACAGCCCAGACTGACAAGCCTCAGAACTACTTAAATTTGATTTTATGAATTGCACATGCAAAAGAGAAACAGAAGAATTACTTGGTGTGGTTTACCTTGCTTCACTGCTTTAATTCTGTTTAGCCTAATCTGATACGTGGAGATGAATAAGGCATGCACTAAATCATATCTGGAGGTCACTAAAGTGATTATCTTCCCTTCTTTCAAATGAAACCTTTAGAAATTGAGTAAAGAAGAGCTGGCTGACCTGAAAATCTCTCTCGCAAAATACTTCACAGAAGGGATGGGAAAGAGCAGTGGTGTTACTTCTCTGTACTTTGTGGAGGAGGGACAGAGGTGAGGGGGTTGACTTTGCTTTGGGAGATTTGGGTGGTGGCTGGATTTTTGGTGTTTGCAGAAAAGCAGTTAGCACTTTCACAGCATTGTTTTGTCTGTTTCGTAGAAGTAGCAGCAGTATTACTAATTTGTTCAAGTTATTCACCTTTTCCACAAGAGACTCCTGAAATTTCCCATCCTCTGAATAAAGGCAGCTAGAGTTCCAATGGGTGAACCCACTGGCCACTGCTGCTGTCAAACTGTAGAAGTGTTTACTGCAGTAGATGAATGTTTATTACTATCAAGTAACTTCTGCCTTCTTTTCCTATTTATGTGAATTTTTTAATCTCCCCGTCCTCCATAGAGCACAAGGCTCACACCATCCTCATCCAGAGATGGTGTAGGTCCTTCACACTGTGAGACATCAAAGGCCAAGGAGTCTCTAAGAGCAGATGATAAATGTTACTGCTTAGGATGTAGCACTACAAATTTTACCAGCTTTGGTAAAGACTGCAACAAACATGATTGTCTTCTTTTTTTTGGTTTTTTCCCTCCCCTCCATATTGTGTCTTCCCATTCCTCCCCTACCCCAGGAAATCTCCCAGTCTAGAAGACTTGCCTTTGGAGCATATGGCTGGTGATAAGTACATCTATGAAGAACTCCTTGGCCTAAAATTTCGAATTTCTCCTCATGCATTTTTTCAAGTAAGTAAGGATGATGTGAAGCTGCTCATTTAACTGGATTTGCATGAATTCTCTTGAGCTTGACTAATGCTGTGGAACAAGATGTTACATACCTAGAGATTTAACCTTTTATATATTTGTTGTGATTAAATACCTGTAAATGTTATGTTTGGCTGTAAAAGTGGTGAATGACTCTAAGCTTGATGGGAGCACATTGAAGACAACTTTTTCTATTCATGAATTTATTATCATTTTTCTCCTGTTTCATGGCAGCCTTTTGTAACACTGAACATGCAATGATACAGTTCAGAAGTCTTGCAGTACTAATTTTGTTTGCCTTTCCAAAACTTATTTCTGCCCTTCTAACACTTAAAAATGTGTTTTTAACTTACAATGATTTGGTTTTTAGAAACAAGAAAACTTGCTTTACTAAGACTCATTAGAACATATTTACTGTTTATGAAGAAGTAGATCTATTGAAAACTTAATTTCCCAGGTGAACACACAAGCTGCAGAAGTTTTGTACACTGCCATTGGGGAATGGGCACAACTGAGCCCAGAGAGCACTGTGCTGGACATCTGTTGTGGGACAGGAACCATTGGGATTTCTTTAGCAAAGGTTGGCAATTTCTCTTCCTGGATAGAAGCTACTTTTTACCTATTTTTAATTGTCGCTACAAGGAAAGAAAATACCTAATGTACGTGAAATGCAGCAGATTGTATCTTAGTTTTTTTAATTAATTTGTAATTGAACTGCCTGCAGCTGCTTTACCACATCATTATGAAAGCTTACCCTTGTGTTGAGCAGGCTCAGCAGGAGTCAAAGTCCCTGGTAATTGTTGATGCTGTGAAAAATGGTTAAATTCACACATACATATACCACAGAGGGATCTTTCTCCTTTGATTCTACAGAGAGTGAAGAAGGTAATTGGAATTGAGCTCTGCCAAGAAGCTGTGCAGGATGCCAAAGCAAATGCCCAGATTAATGGTGAGTCAAACTGAAATGCTAAGGCCTTTGTTTGTTAAGGAGTAGGTGTACAGCCAGTTGTTCTTCACCTTATCTAAGCAGCCTGGAATTACCTGTTGTTGATAGTGATCTTGTCCAGTTTAAACACCTAATCGCTCTTGAAAACAAATACCTTGTTAGCCTATGAGATCAATTTTCCAGTTGAACGGCTTTTTTTTTTCTTGAAAAGTAAAACATTTATTTCAGTGTAAAAATGAGATGAAACCGCAGCTACCCTCCTAAAGAAAATGTTAACAGAGCTGGTGTTTGTGGGGTTTTGCTTTAATCCAGATAATGGAAGATGCTCAAATTACTGTTGTTTAAATGATCTGAAGTTAACAGTGATTGTTTAAATTACACTCATTTCAGGGTAGATTAAACAATTTGTAGCGTCTGAGGCATCAGAGCAATATCCTGGGTGAGGCACTGAAAGCTGCTTTAACTATACAAGTACTCTGATAACATATTTTCTTTTTCTTACAGAACTGAATAATATTGAATTTTATTGTGGGAAGGCAGAAGATATTGTTCCTTCCCTGATGAACGTTTTATCTCCTCAGAACCTGATCACGATTGTCGACCCACCGCGAGCAGGGCTGCGTGAGTTCACCCATGAGGGGTTAAGTCTGTTCTCCTGGTGGGTGTTGGGTGGGAAACTCAAGAAAACACCGTTGGGATAAATTAAGCGGAGGCTTCAGGTATAGCTTGAAGCAACTGCAGATTGCAGCAGTTTTGTGTGTGCTGGAGTATAACCTGGCATTTGTCTGTGAGGCTCTTGCTGCATAGAGAACCACTAAACAGCTGCTGTGGTTTTGATCATCCAGATTCCAAGGTAATTCTTGCCCTTCGAAGAGCTGAACATCTGAAGAAGCTCATCTACGTCTCCTGCAATCCGAGAGCTGCAATGAGTAACTTTGTGGAGTGAGTGTTTCTTGCATTAAGCTGACTTATGAAATGTGGTAAGAAGAAAAAGGAGTGTTTTTTGAGGAGGGGGGACCATTGCTGGATTTTTATTTGTAAGCCATGTTCCTTGAGGCTTACCTTGACCAGCAACAGCTGTGAGCTGCTGCAGCTGGTTTGGAGTGGTATTGCCCAGTACAAAAGTCATAATGGAAATATCAGTGATAGTGAATAACCCTATCACAGAACTGAGGCTTGCGGAAGAAAAACCTGAGACGAGTAGCAGTGATGAGCAGTGCACTAAAATATTAATACACTTCTTCCTCCTGTTCTTTCCCCTTCTCCCATCAAGCCTGGGCCGGGCCCCTTCCAACAGGGTGAAAGGAGCTTGTTTCCGGCCCGTGAGAGCCATGGCTGTGGATCTGTTCCCTCAGACCCGGCACTGTGAGTTACTGATCTTCTTTGAGCGGGTGGAATACGCCAACGGCAGCTCTGCAGCCACAGCACCCGTGGGCAGCGAGGTCCCAGCAGCAGCTCCCGGCTCCCAGGGCGTGGATGGCACCAGCCCCTCGGCCAGGGAAGACAGCCAGGCAGCTGCTGGCCAGGGGGACACTGCAGTCCAGGATCAGGGTCACCTTAACTCCTGATAGACTCTGCAGAAACTACTTCTGCTTATTAACTGCGTCAGTAACATCACTTCTGTAACATCTGGGTAATAAATAGCTGTACAACAGAGTAGTTGCAAGGCTTCCAAGTTATTTCATCATCCTAATTTGAATTAAATTTCATTATCATAGAATCTCAGAAGGGGGTGTGGTGGAAGGGACCTTAATGATCATTCATAACCACCCCTCTGCCATGGGTAGGGGCACCTTCCACTTGACCAGGGTGCTCAGAGCCCCATCTGACCTGGGCTTGAACACTTCCAGGGACAGGATATTGCACACCATTAGGTCAAATCCCGCTTTTCCTGTCTAGGAAGAGAAAATATATACACACACAATTCCCAGAGCAGATTATCTTGTTACAGGGACCTGGACCTGTCAGTGCTTCATTCAGCTCAGCCCGTCAGAACTGTGCCGTGTTTTTTCAGGAAAGCTGTAGCAACCTTAACCCTTCCATAAATCATTTACTTGCTAAATCTTCACTAGGAAGTAACACTCTAATAAAAATCCTACACTTTTCACAGCTGAAGTCAGCATCACGGGGAAGACAATAAAAGCTTTTAAGTTTCCTACACCACACTGTTAAAGCTGAGGTGAGTGCTGGAGCCAGGCCCTCACCCCTGCCAACTGACAGTGCAGACAGCAGCACCTCACACTGCAGGGCCAGCGCAGCTCCTGGGGGCGAAGGCAAACCTGGCTGAGACTGCCAGCCCTGCTCAAAGTGCTCTCCAGTCAGGACTCCCACTGCAGCTACCATCAATGGACTGTGATCCATGCTACAGAACAGACAGCAACACTCTTAGAAGGAATGACCATCTTACATCTCAACTTACTGAACACGCTTCTAATGTACATTTAATATGGCCTAACAACAAAAAAATAATTCTACTACAGCCCACAGCTGTGCCCATTCCCCATCTTTCCAGTGACAACAGGTACCAAAACCACCACTTTGAGTTGTAACATTTCCAACCTTAACATCATTTAAATAAAAATACAAATCCCAGTTCAAAAAAAGAATGAAACTTCACTTCACTGCAAGTGTTTAACCATGTAAACATACAATTCCTCACCAAAAAAGTGATTCAGTATTTCCCTAACCAATGAGCCTGCACTGATTTCTCTTCCAAAATACCTACAGGATTGAAGAATAAGAGATCCTTTCTCTAGATATGCTTAAACTATCATAATACTGATCACACTGGCACATTTTATAATATCAAACTTTATTGCTCGAAACTAATTGTCTGAAAAATACACATGTAGTACTCAAAGACTGAACACAGAGGATTACATGATTGTGCAGAAAAAAAGCAAGCAGAGGCTCAGTGAAAATGAGGCTTTAAAGTTGTACCAATTTAGCACTGGCACCAAGCAACTGCACCCAACACAACTCAAACAGCAACCATTGTTACCTGCTGGGACCATAAGGATGAACTTTGTTTTGTTTCCCTACTTTCTCAGATACACATTGAAATACTGTCATCGATAATTATTTTATTTGGTTAATAACAGCATGGCTTCTTGTACTTCACATTTCTTCCCACGGAAAGTTAGGAGGCTATCACTTCCTGAATTTCACTCCAGAACCCAAGTACAGTTTAGGGAATTAATAAGATAATCATGATGCTTTTAAATACTTGGACCTTATAAATATATTTGCATAAAGCCTAAAGCATCACAGGAGAATGGAAGTTTACATACAACAGTTAAGTTTATGCATAATAGTCTTTCCAAACTTCTGAGTACCCAACTAATTAATCAGTTTTGTCTAATAAATAAGTTAAAAAAAGCTGATGACTGGTGTTTCGGTAGGTAGCATCTGACTAGTCACCGGAAGTCACAGTAGATTTTCCGTCAGTACCGTGAAGACTTGAATGCACATGAATTTAATCCTTAAAGTCAATATACCACACTTTTGTCGAGAAGCACATAGTATGCAAAGCAAAAACTGTCTAATCCCCACAGGATGGAACAGTTCTTAAAAATACACTCCATCCCTATAAAAATACCCATCTTCCCCTGGATATAGAAGGGATAAATAACAAGTATCAGTGAGAAAAGCAGCAGTTTTATGCATTCATACAATCAGATCTAAACCTTTACAGCCGATTACCTAGAAAACACACAAGAGTTACAAGACAAGTTTAGGATACACCTTGAATCACACTGTAAGTGTTCATGCAGAAGCTGAAGTTAATGCAATGATCTATCCTCTATCACAGCAGCTCGTGCTTATGTGCAAATGCAAGACTGTTACACTCCAAACAATAGTAAACATTAAAACACAAGAATACTTCACAATGACATAAACAGCAGTTACGTTGTTTGTTCCAGCAGTTATTGCGCTATTTCCTGGACATCTCTCCAGTTAAAGGCTGCAGCAAGGTCTAATACCATCTTTTTTTGTTTTTGTTTAGAATGCATAATATACGTTCTAGGCTTTGGTTCACAATGAAATCTCTGATGTTTTAATTAAGGGCAATGGTCACCTTGTGATTCTGATAGTGGCAGACTGAGGTAATACAGCAATCCTCTTAAAATTAACAAAAACAAATTGGTAAGTGAGGCATCTATGGATATTCTGCAGGTGACCTGCAAATGCATTAACATTCTGATTTCAGAAAAATAAAAAGATCTACAAGGGTGATTTGTCTTTTACAGTGCCATCCAAGTACAGATTTTTCTGCTGAAAACACGAGCTGAAATAAAACCTATCTAAGAGTAATACATTTAGGCATAGAAGATAAAAGCCCTGTCTTTATGAAAAGAAACAGAAAAGTCCCAATAAAAACAAAGAAAAGAGACAAACAGCAATCACTGCTTGTCACTACTGCACCAATATTATATACCCTTCAAAAGATGGAGATTTATTAAAGCTATACAAAAAAAAGCAGAGGCAGTGTTTTTTTGTGGGTTTTTTTTAGTTTGTTTTTTTTTTTTAGACAGGCCACTTCTTTAAATAATAGTTTATATATTGTCTTCCAACTACCCGTATCCTGTTGTAACAGGATTACAACTCATGGAACTAAAAAGCTAAATATAATAATAAGAAATGGGTGGATTCATATTTGCAGAGACCTCCAAGCATATAATTTAAACACAGAAACAGGTAAGACTCCATGATTCCTCCTGTTTAACTTCAAACATTATATGCAGCACATTAGAGAACATTAGTTTGAAATATAAATTAAAATCCACGTATTTCCAAAGTAATGTGTAATGTTAAAGGAGGTCTTACAATACTGATGCCAACATTTTTAAAATCTAGTAGGCACTAAATTCAATATACTGCAGCACTCTCTATGTAACATTGTAAATTAAAAAGCAAAACCACATCAAAATCAGAATAACACTAAAACAAAACCAAAAAAACCCTCAAGCCCCCAAATCCTTGTCAATATAAGTACCAGGAGCTGCAGCAGGTACAGAGAACTGACCTTTCATTCCCAACAGGAACAGGAGGAGTGTAAAAATGGAGCAGTGCAGCTCCTGGATAAATCACTGCAGCCCTGCCAGCAGCTCGGTTTTCACTCTCTTTTTACAACCAAACCAAAAAATGGTTGCAAGAGAAAACTTCCTGCAGTCACCCAGGGAACCCTGCATGAAGAACAAAACCCACAGTGCAGTGCTTCCACACAGCCCCACTACTTCTTCTGTGCTTGGCTTAATAAAGCCTCAGATGACACAGTGAGTACTGCCTGTTTGCCAGGACTGTATTTTAGAGTAGTTGCATATTTGTGATTTTCTTATTTATGAGTATAACTGGTTATGGTCTCCTTCTACTTATTACTCTATGTCATACTCCAAATCTACATTCTAATTTTCATTGCAGAAGTAACACATTTTCTTTAAAAACTAAAAACGCAATTAAAAAAGTAAAACCAAAAACTTCTTAAAAAAACCTAAATTGCTGCAGTCAGACTTAAGGGTTGTGTTGATCTTTTTTCTAAAAATCTTTACTATTATGGTACAAGTTAATTAAGACTCAACTGATCAAGTCAGATGCAATCTGACAGCAAACAAATGAGAAATTGTTTTATTGCTGGGAAAAGGGAGTGGAAAGTCATTGGCAAAATATTTTCAGACTATCAACCATCATCAGCTGCATTTTGGCTCCAAGCTTTGAAAACAGCCTTTCAAATAACAGTTTTGTTAATCATATAAGTGGGGCCATATTTTCCCTGTTCAACTGATCTGTAAACTAACACAGGCTCTTTTCATTTAAAATAAACCCCAGTAATTCTGGATATCCAACCTGTTACTCTTAACACTACCAGGTATTCTTGTTCTTTTCAAGTAATAACACAATCTGCATCCTGTAATCTCAAATAACTAAGCCTGGCAGGAGACAAGAAACAAAAAGAAACAGCATTACTGGCCTAATCCTATGGCATTAGAAACATTGCTCATCACTGTCCTGTATTTGTCACCAAAGTGTCTTATCAGTGCATATTATTATGTGCTGAAATGCAACAAAACTTTTCACAAAAATAGTTTTAGGCATGTTCATACAAGAAGATGTACATATATTTCTTTTATATATACATATATATGAATGTGTATATATATAATATCAGCTTCAACCTGTACATAGATATTCTGAATTTCATACTTAAAATACATCCATTTCAAGCAACATGGATGGCTTTCCAGGAGAAAGTGCTTGATTGGTTTTATCCTGTGTGAACATGCCTGTCCTCTGTGTATTTGCCCCAGCAGAGATCTTTATGATCAATTCTTTAAACGTACATATCTCAGAGGTATTAAACAAGGAAAAAAATAAAACCAAAGAAAAAGAAACTAGGAAAAAGTAATATTGCCCTGATGATGCAAAAAGAACAATGCATAACTGAAGCAGCTTGGATTCTAAAAGTTATCTTGCATTCTGCAGCAAACAATTTTTAAATAATTGTTGAAAATCTAGTTCCTCCATTTGTGTTATTGCTCCCCACTTGCACATTTTCTCATTACACATCAACAGTACAGAGAGGTTCACTACCAGGTTGAGCTGATTCCACTATTGTCATCTTGGGTTTCTTTCGGGTTTCCTCCTAAAAAAAATACAAAACAACCCCCACCACACAGTCATAAAGAGAATAGAATCATAAAACAGTTAAAATTCTGAACAATTTTAGCCAAACTTGTCTCAATTGTTGCAAAAAGCTAACTAAGGCTAATGTTAAAAATAAATGTACAGTAGTGGGCACAAACAAGTTATAATCCAGTTTAAAAGAAGGGATGAAAATCTCCCCAGAAGTAGACTCCCAATCAAATTTTGAAGAGCTCTCTCAAAATACTGTGTAAAATAAGCAAAAAAATTTCTGATCATTGGTACACATGACCCATGACATTCATGCTGTTTGTAAATGCATGAAAATATATACTCACCCTTTCCTGTGCCAGTTTTTTCATTTCTTCCTGTAACTTGTTCAGGATGTGCAGATTTGGCTTGTTCTTTTTGGCATACTGCTGAAGTTCTATCACACTTCTATCAGAGGTTTCCTGTTCAATAGAATCATAAGCACCAAATGAGCAACTTTTTCACGAAAGAACATTAATGTATGTCGAGCAAAGTTTAGTCTGTAGTACTTCTGTAGTTTAGTCTGCAGTTATTTGTACTTCCTTAACCAATAACACCTACCTCCCTGAGTTAGTTAAATAGGTTCTTTAATTTTGACCTGGAAGATGCAGGATCAACACAATTATTACTGTCAATGAAATCCAGGTACCTTGAAGTTTTGTTGCAACTAAATTTACAAATACAGAAAAATTCAAACGCAAAACTCCAGTCACAGGGTAGGTTACAAAGCAACAAAAGCAGGCTCACCTGTTTAACCAGCTTGCTATTCTCTCTGCCATACATTCGCAAGAGAGAGCCCCAATTTTTCACATGTGGATGCAGTAGCTGAAGGATTTTTTGAGAAGCCAATTGCTTCCCCACTCTTTTATTTTTGCCTGTGAAAACAACCACGGAAGTGTGTCAACACCAGCACATGATGTAATGAGAGCCACAAATACTCACTTGAGTTAGTCAAAACTGAGATAGCAGAGAAGAGCAGGATAAAGCACATAAGCTTGGAGGCTGAACAAACACCCTCAGAATGGACAGCAAAGGAGAACAGGAAGAGAGGAGGAGATTCAGAGGTCACACCAATTACTGTACTTACACCAGCCTCGCACTGTGTGCTTGCCACAAGTCATGACATATTCACTTTTCTGATTTTTCCCAGGAATCACTTCAAACTTTATAGATGTATCACCCATTCCATGGTTTCTTAAGCACAAACACAATTAAGATCACATACTAAGTAAAACTACAAACAAGTGAAGTGGTTGCAGTTATCTTTGACAGTCATTGCAATGAAATTAGATATATTAATAATAAACTTTGTTACATTAATTAACAGTACAATACATTAATGTACAACACATTAACTAATAAAGAAATGTTCTTTAGATCAGTAACTTGAGTCACATGAAAAAGCAACCCTGTATGAAAGAAAACAAAATACACTTATCCAACAAGTACATCCTGACTCCGAAGAGGCATCCAGCAAACAGGAATTCAAGAGGGCTCAGCAATAACCAGGTCAGTCCCCAGCATGTCCCTCAGAGACCCAGGGAGCAGAGCAGCTCAGGCAGCCCACAAACACCAGCCACAGGCAAACAGCAAACAGGACTGTGTGTCCTGAGCCCACACCTGCACCCCACACACGGCTCCTTGTGCTGCAGCCTTACCTTTTAAGGCACTCATGGAGAATCTGATATGGAGACAAGAGTCCAGCTTTACTGGTGAGTTCATATACCCGTGAGTCCTCAATACTGATATGGTTAAAATACTGCAAAGGAATTGAAAAGGATTATTGTGCTTTGTGCAAAAAAACCCTAATATTGTCCTTAACCTGAATTTCTTCTTTGCTACATTAAACAAATTCTGTTGCTCTGTGCTTAATACTTAAAAAGGGTTTTTAAATCCATAATGGATTAAAAGCAACATCATCAAAACTGTCACACCTAATCATAGACAGAAATTGCAGACAGAAATTTTAACTCCAGGCTTACACTGTTGTTTTTATGTACATATGAAATAATCTGATAAATTCTTTATCATCATTTCTCCCTCAGGACGAGGTTGTTTTATTTAACTAATTATGAAACTCTATTTACCAAAATGCTGTGGTTTAATAAAAGAAAAACAGAACAGCTATTGGCACATTTGGTATTTTATTTTAAAAGAATGGAAAAAATTGTCTGCATTTCCTTAGTGACCATTTCAGTAGTGCAGGGCATACAATACAGTAAGTTAAAGTAAGGGTACAAACAACTCATTCTGTGTATTACTACATTTTAGAAAACATTCTTTTCAGGCTGACCACTGATCTTTCCTTTACTCCTTACTGATGGTATCACTGATCAACGAGCTATTTAATTCTTCCAGCACCTGAGAACACAGCACAACTCTTCTCTTAAAGGAATTTTTCCTCTGATTTTCTCAAATGTCACTGCCTATGAGATTTCACTGTGTGGTACGTAAAAACATCTCAGAAGCCCAAACACTTTTACTTCTTACTTGGTGTGCTAAGATGACCACACAAAACCAAACAGCATCTAGCTCTGAACTTTTCCTGGCATCAAGCAGAGGATTCTGGAAGGCAGGGCAGTACAGGCAGTCTGGTGCCTTGGAACATCTCAGGTCTTCAGTAAGTGACCTGATGTGTCAATAAAGACACAAGTTCTCTGCATCAGAGCAAATTTTCTGATCTATTCCAACAGAAAAAAAAAAAAAAAAAGTATTTTCTTTGCCATATGTCTTGCTCTAAATTAAGGATTTTATATTTCCTGACTGAGAAAACAATCTTATTAATTTTCAGTAACATTTCTGATGTTAAATGTGCAATGTTTTAGAAACAAACTCAGATGATGCCAGCCAGGAAGCATGAGCTCAGTACCTCAAGTTCTTGACTGTCTTTGGGCTTCTCCTCAGAGGTCTGTTTAACAAAGTCGGGAATAAGGATTTCCAGTGTAGCTCGAGCTGCACAAAGTGATTAAACATCTTCATTAGGTTTATTTTAAACAAAAACATCTCTAAAAACTGACAGGCATTTTTTATGGTAAGAAATTTTTTCACACTTTTCAAGGGAAAAAAAGTTCTGCTTGTTCAATTTGATAATTGAAGTCTTATAACTAATTAAAATAAGAAGAAACTACTTTTTAAAACTACCTACAAAAGGAAAAATATTCCAGTCTCATTTCAGAAGTGACATAGAGCTTTTAAGACCTAAAACCAAAGAGCTAGCACCTCCTATTTCTTACAGCCAAACCCTTGTACTGTATCACCATGGCCCTCAGAACCCCAGAATGGTACAAAAAGCAAGCAGATAAACAATTCAGCAGTTGGTACTGAAAAAGAAGAAAATGTTACCAGCTTTATTCTTGGCAAGTTTTTTGCTGCTGGCAGTTCCTGCCCCATAAGTTACTCCATCAATAATCACTGAGGCTCCAAAAGGTTCACTTGGGTTCTCTGGAAATGGAGGAGGAAAGAAAAGAAAGCTTTTTGGAACTCCCAATGTACATGGAATTTCACCACTATCAAGATTTGTTTCCTTCATTTCAGCTTCAAGAGGGATGAAAATGGTTTATTCTTCATGCAGACTGAAAATTTGTTTAACTAACAGAGTTTTCCATTACCAGACTTACCAGCATATACTTAATTCTTCCAAATAAAGAACTTACAGATTTTAAGAAATCACTGGTAATCTGCCAGAATTCAAATATGAATTCCAAAGTTTTTGCATCATGGTGTGAATACAAGAGCTACACATTCTGATACTTAAAATTCAGTTGTATTATGTAATGCATATACAGGAATAGCTTAACTCTGAATAATTATAAGATACCCTTGAATAAACCCCCAAACAGCAAAAGCAAGAATTAATGGAACATACATTATACTACTTAGGGGGGAAAAAACCCCCAATATTAACTTGATTCCAGTTATATTTTCCATATAGGCAGCATTTTTGGATTCTTGATTAAGCATCAAAACCAGAATAGAGTTGTTTAAGAAAACTGACTTACCACATTCAAAGAAATTGTAAACAGGGCGAACCTTCAGGACTCGTTGCATATATTCATGCAAGATGCAAACTTCAGACTTCCCATTGGGATTAATGACAAACTCTGCAAAAAAAGACAGGAAAAAGGGAAGAAGCTAATTAGTTCCAGTCTTTGAAAGGTAATTTCTGCTACAAATAAATCAATAAATAAATGACAGCTCCAGGGGTTACTGCTTGCTGAAATTGAATGCACTGCTCTTGAATCAGATACAGGTAATTAAGACCTCCAAGTCCAATTTCATTGAAAAAGTATGGAGATGCAAGTCTGAAAATTTTCTATCACCAACTGGAAGCTCACCAACTAGGAGCTAAAAATCAAACATTCTATGTTCAGTGTCTGCAGTCTCATGGCCTCTGCACCTCTACACAGCATTTCTGGCAGCTAACATCAATTAGAAATCCTCTAATTTGCTCCTAAACACACGTTAGAAGGGAAACTCATACAGGCACATAGACCTCAAATGCACAAACTAGACTCATTGTCCTTGCCCCCCTAGCCCACCCCCTGCACAAAATCCAGTTTAGGAAGCCACAGATCAGGGCCCTGTGTCCTTGCCATGAATGTAACCTTATTTCAAAGGTTACTCTCTGGTTGGTTGGGGTTTTTTTCCTGCAACAGTATCATTACTCGAGACCAAAAACCCTGCCTCACCAGGCACTACGGAGAGAAAGTTAAGATTTAGATAGATAATAGCATAAGCAAGACTTCAATTTAGATAGTTTCAATGTGACTCTAAACCAATACTTGATTATTAAATGTTTTAACTAAAAATTCAGCTTCACCTCCCTGTAACAGGGAATGATCAATGTGCAACTCATAAGCTTTAATTCTACTAAAGAGAAGAAATTCAAAAACATGACAATGTGCAAAATAAAAATAAACCCCACAGGGGTATGGACATTAACCATTAGACTGCAGTTAAATGTACTATTGGGGCTACACAGCCAATGCAGACAAGAGCAAATACTCCAGCTTGTCATCAGACACACATCCACTCCTCACACCACAGGGCACAGCTGCACACAGAGTTCTCTCTTAACTTTATCCATCAAACTCCTTTGATCAGGACTGAAACCTCCTGTTAAAAATACAATCTGGCATTTGTAACCAGTACCTAATTTGGGACAAGTTGGAACTGGTACAAAACTGAAAAGGCAGTACCACGCAGTGACTAGGCAGGAGGGGTTTCAGCAACAATCAGCAGTATCAAGAGCTGAAGGTAGTCATTACTTATCAGGACTGTAACCTTAAATTAAAATATTTTTGTTTAGAAATTAGTCTTTATCATAGGAAGCATATTTTAACAATATTTTTCCTTTACTATGTAATATATGATGGGTCAAAGAACAGAGAACACTGGATCAGGAATTAAGTGGACTTATTACAGGATTTTTTAAATTTTCAGTCAAGTTTAGAACTGCAATTAGTCTTCAACACAGACTATCTGAACTGCAGGTAGCTGAGCTAACCTTTCTTTATAGGTGCGTCCTGCACGGACAGGGTGATGAGTTTCTGGTTGGCCGGCAGGATGGGCCGCTCGGACTCCGCCTGCTTGCGCTTCATCTCCCGGTTGAACTGGCGCCGCTCAGCCCAGGTCCGGAATTTTTTTACGGTCACTTGCTCAAAGTCAAAACGCTTTTCAAGATAGCGTCTGAAATCTTCCAGATCTGAGAAACACAATCAAGTTACTCTCTCTGCTCTACCACTGAATAAGCATTAAGGTCTCTATTTCCACTGTTTTAAACATGCTGTAATTATTTTCTTAAGATTAGGAGCAAAAGGTTAAGATGCTGTTTCGAACTAACAGAAGTAATTTTAAGTTTTCCTATTACAGGATCAAATGCAAAACTTTTGTGCAAACCAAAAAAACAAAATAAAACAAAACACCATTTTATCCTGTCACGTGAAGGTTGTACTAATCCCTAACCAGCATTAATACCCAACACAATTTGCAACAAAATACCCGTAATTGTTCTGCTTCAACATCTAATCGCCTTCCCTTTACCTGAAGCAAGGTACACAGTGAGTACAGTAGTTATGCTTTCAGCCTCAGTTCCCTGAAGCCAAACCCAACTGTTGCTGCCTATTTATTATGCAGTGTACCATGTACAGTGATGCTCCATGAACTCCATGAGTATCTGCAGCCTCTGGGCAGAATTTAACACATTAAATTCACATACAGAGTACTAAAAGATTGCCCCCTTGAAGTCCAGCTGCTTCTCCTTTATAGGACATTCTGCAGATATAATCAGCAAAAATAAAGAGCAGCATCCACAGATGTAGACAAACAAAAGCAAGCTGCTGGTATTGTTTCCTTCCACAAGGAATTCCAAATGCAAGTCACGCTTATACTTGATCACTCAGTAACTTTTTCAGTAATACAGAACAGATCCTATTTAAAGAGAGAGACAGACCGGTGAACTTCATGTAAAAAAATAAGTGCTTACTGGCTTTAATTTTGCTGCTAAATATTGACGGTTTGAGGGTTATTTCACATCTTTCTGCATGGTTTTTGGACTGGACATGCATGACACATATAATGACAAGTTTTATGTCTGAGCACTACAAAGACAAATGGCAGCCTACAATCCATATCAATATTCCGAGCAGCAGAAATTTACATGGATGTGACTCTCGGGTACACAGATATGGTAAGTAACACACGAGCTTTCTTTCTAAGTTCCTCTCTGTTAGGTGGTAATTTTGGCATGATGTCTTTTAGACAACTTTTTGTGTAAAGCTTATCAGATTTGCATAAATAAAATAATGAAGCATCACATCCCTCTGTATGAGTGCAATTATACTTGCATGACTTAGTCTGTTAAACTTATGCAAATACAGAAATATAGTTTAACTACATCATTTAAGTTTAGAGATCATCCTGAAAATAGATCTAACTCAGCCAATACAGAGACTGCATAGAAAAGCCTATTTGAAGAAGTCACACAAATGCATTTGACAACAGCAAATGTACACACTGACATAACTGATTCTTAAATTGACATAAAGTCTACAGGACTGAACGACCAAAATGTTCACTTTTTTGTGTAAAACTTTTCCATGTGGACTCTCAGGGCTTCAGGCAAGACGACAACTCAGTAGCCAAGTCTGGAATAAAACTTCCCAAATGCCATTACCCCAACTCAAGTCAAGAAAAGACTCCACTCTCCATACATACCTACAGATTCATCTTTACATACTTCAACTTTGGCCTTAACTTGTCCCAAAGCTCCTTGTGCTGCATCTCCCCCCGAGGGGTCTTTGTCATCTAAAGGCCCAGAATCAGCAGCAGTGGAATCTGGTTCTTCTGTTTGGCAGTCCAGTTCTGAGGATTTATCTAGGTGCTTTACAGGTGATACTTCCCCATTTGGGGTTATGTCATTGTTTTGTTCCCTTTCCTCATTTTCCTTCATTTTTTTGTAATGAAAGCAGGGAATGCTACTAAGGGGAGGATCATGTTTCTGCAAATATAAAATAATACAGAAGGTTTCAGTATCTCAAGGTCACCGAAAGCAGAACTCAAACTGAAAAGCTGCAACTAAGATGGAAGCTACTTTTATTCAGTCTAGGCTCAAGCTCCTCTTCGGTCAGCAAAGTCACTCTACTCAAGAGCTGAGCAGGGCCCCTTCTGTGGGACCTTCACGCTGGGTAACACTGGTACAAACCTGCTGCTTTAGATCCACACTACAATCTGTTCAGCTATTTGCAAATACTACATTGCTTTCGTAAAACCTATTGAGCTTTCCTGGGGCATAAGTCCATGGCATTAAGTCCAATTTCTGCAGATTCCTTGGGTTCGTGAATGCCATCTCCTTACTTCTCCAAATGTGGACCACAAGGAACAGCTCAGACTAGTTTACAGCTACAAATAAATGTTCCCTATATATATTTCATGGTGGAATAGAACACACATTTTGCAGCCCATACTAGAAAAGTGAAGGCACCAAACAAGATCATCTCACTCACTTTAACTGCCCAAACAGAAAAACAAAGCACCTAAGAAAAATCGTATCAGATTTTCAGAAAAAAAGAAAAAAAAGAGTTTATTTTTCAAGGACCTTAATTTGAACACTGGAAACAAGCCTGCCAAAGTACAAAAATATTCAACTGCTTCCAGGAACATATCTAATTTTTAAATCTTAGCAAGTATTTAAGTAATTGACAGCTCTCACCCTTATGCTTCCTGTTCCCAAAAAATAAGGTCTAGACCAGGTAACAACTCTAGATTCTCTGTGCAGATATACAGGAATGCCCGAGTTATGGAATGTCATGATCCATCCATCTGGCAAAGGTTCTGTAGGAGGGCGGCCACGACCTTTAAAGCAAATAATGGCTTTAAACTTGGATAGACTGCTTAGAAGAATAGAAATAGAAGCCAGGTTTTTATTTATTGCTTTTTCTGTCCCAAAGAATAAAATGGCACTGAAACAAGATTAAAAATGTTTTGTAGAGAGATGTTGTTCTAATAACAAGGTATATGCTTCTAACCCAGACTAAATCCTGCAAACTTACAGATTCCATGAGATTCTCAACTAAAGGCAATAGTAGCAATAATTTTTGTATAGACTTATATGTTTATTTCATCACTGAATTCTTTTTTCTTTAATCTTTTTGTACATATCACAAGCACCACTGTATTTACTGGAGAAGTCATTCTTGCTTCAGAAAGAACTTCATTTTCCATTAAAAATTTTCACTTCACACTCAGGTATAAATTTGCATCAAGACACCCCCAGATTCACATACCCAAACAGCCAGCAAAGAGTTCATCTCTACGCTAAGGTCTCATGCCTCTCTAAATCATGAATCAGAGACCATTCATCTTTGCTGGAAGATTCCTGGGAATCCTCTGTTACTATACAGTTTTGGAGAGAAGTTACATGGTTTTTTATTTCAGAATATAGTGAAACTGTAAAATACTCCTCTCTAATACATGCTTAAATTTTAATTCTAATTCAGTATATTTTCAGTTACATTGTTCTGGATGGGTTTGTGTTCATAGCTCTTCTTTGTTAGTAGTTTCTAACATTTACACAATGAAATTACTATAAATGTAAGCCACTGACTTTTCTAGTTATTATTTTTAACCTACACTGCATTCATAAAGACCTCACATGGGGCAGTTTCAACAGCAGAAGTTATGTAACTGAAGTAGGAAAAAGGCCAGAATGACCAGAGACAAAAACCCCAGATCACCCTTGTTCACCTCCCCATCACTGAGGTAACATTCTTCATTACTTTCCACAAATCCACACACTAAAATATATTCTTATTACATACAACAGATCAAAAGCAAAAACCAACTTCCCTGTTTAAGAACGTGAAAAATCATGTTCCACAGTAAGAAACCTCCAAACAATAAAGTTCTCCAACATATTAATGTTTTCACAAGAACTGCTATTCCACACTTTGCTTGATGATATACTTTTGTTCTACAGACACAAGCCATACACAGGCTCTACAGTTATTAAATGCACATTAACTTACTCTTCAATACAGTTTTAATTTTGGTCATCATTGGCTGCACACTTGTCTCTCCGTCAGACGGGTGATCACTCTCACCACCGTATTTCTCATTATCTAGTCTCCTTGTTTTGGGTGCTCGAAGACCCTCTTCCAGTAGAGCATCCACATCATTATCAAAGTCATCCTGAAAGAGACTTCATCAGACACTATCCTTCTGGGTCTACCAACCTCCCTTCTCCCTTGCAAAGAGAAAGCTGATATTTTTGATATGCACTTCCATACAGAGAGAAACTAAAAATTTCCAATTATTCCAGTAAAAAGACTGAAAACTAAGACAGTAAGTTTGTGAGAACTAGAATCTACATGATAAAATGAACTGCAGTTGTGTGAGAAGACTTTTAAATGCTGTTTTTACAGAAAACTATAGAAGCTGCCACACAACTCAGAAGTTTAACCAAAACAGAAGTTCTCAGCCAAAGCTGTCTCTTGAAAATTCTGCGGTTTTGACTCATGTACTGCACACTTCTAGAAGAGACTGTTTCTTTGCATATTTTTTTCTAGCCACATGGATACCTCTTACCCAGCAAAGACCTGTGGATTTACTTACCTCATATGAGAAATTCAAGGTTTCTTCATCCACTTTATCTCTTTGAACGATTGCTTTAGATGTGAACCCTCCTCCTTCTTCATCTATTTCCATCAAATTGTCGGTAAAGTCTTCTAGCTCATCCAGAACTGCAAATTCCACTCTCTTTTCCTGATCAATATCATTTTCATCATCCTTCTTGTCATCACTTTCACCCCCTATCCCTACAGCTTTACCATTACTACCACCGAAAGGACAAACATGCAAATCGCCATTGACATTATTAACACCAAACTCTGTATCTGCCTTATAATCCTGCTCCACTCCAGTGTACAGAACTTTCCTATCTTTGCTTTTGCAGCTCTCTGTAAAGCTAACACTAATCTTCACATCCTTCAGTAACTTAAGATCTGGGGTGAACTTTCGAACTGACGGTGCGTGACGAGCAGTTCTCGGGCTTTGGTCACTACTGTTGGGGTCTATGATAAGACGACTTTTGTAGCAGGCAGATCCCTTTGTGAGCAGCTGAGTTCTGCAGAGACTGTGCGTGTCCCCAGCAGGGGTATCTGACTGTCCATCACCACCAGAGCCAACGTCCATTACCTCTGCGTCACTGGACGTTTGCAGGGGAGGTGGTGGAGGCTGTTCGTTGGGCGGCAGAGGTGGGGGACAAGTGTGATTCTCCACATTCATTTCTCTTGCAGGTTCTTTAGGGAGGGGTGGTACATTTTCATAGTTCTCCATTTTTAAAACTACTGTTTTAAAAAAAACAACGCTTTAATAAATGTTTATATCTATATTCCTAACATGCATAAGTCCATCAGGATTGGTTTATCATGTTCTATTCAATATGCAACACTGATGATTCAGTTAAGCTGACTACATTGTTCTTTTCATTAATGTAGACAGCTTTCAGAATCACTGTCTCAATTATTGGAAATCACAATGCATTCAGCTTAAATAGCTGAAGACTAAGACTGCATCTTCACTGGACAAGCTGGACTCCTTTTCTTCTTTCAACCTACAAGAGGAAACAAAAAAAAAAAATTTGTCACAGGAGGAAAATGGAAATAGTATCCCAGCCAGAAAGAAAACATGTCACTCCTTCCAGCATAAATTTCAAGTAGAAGAGTGACACTTCTACAGTGAGAAAAGCAGGGTACCCAGACACCATTTTGAATGAGGCTGAAACTAGAGTGGTTTTACTGCTCGAGCTGTACACCAGCACAAGAATTTGCTACCACAGTTGCCTTTACGATTAGCTGACTACCTCTGCTTGGTTAGCAGGCAGAGCATTAAGCATGACAGACTAAAAACTCTGCATTTTGGGGAAGTTCTCCCATTATTTGAAACAACCTGGTATTCAAGCCATACTTACCCACACAGCAGAAAGGATAATTAGCTTACAGTTTAAGACAATCTGCAAAACCAATGAGATTGTAAAGACTATGGTCATGGCTTTTCAAAGCTTAAATTATCAGCTATTTTTGAAATCTCACAATTTACTAAAATATCACAGAAAATTACTGTCTAGATAACCAGATATTAGACATTTGATCTTGTACTTTGTACTGTTATGGAAATATTTATTCATTATGTCTAAGGAATTCAGGTCCAGATACATAGCATTAAAGTTCAAATTAATTTTGGAAGGTATTTAGAAGCCAATGTTTTAGGGAATTTAACCTGGAAAAAGTATTCAATTTCTCTAGGAAATTTTACAGGGGATGGGGAGTGTTTGTTTAAGGTACATTTTTCACATTAGGTAGTTCTTTCTACCACGTCTATGATGGCTTCTTCAATTATGCTTTTGTCATCTGTGCAGGACCATAAGCACCTGGGGAAGAGAAGCATCGTTTCTTACCTGCTGATTTCGGTTTCTCCAAGTCCCTCCATGCCAGCCCCAACTTAAATCTTGCTACAAGCTAGAAATGAAGCACTGTCACTGCCCTGCACAGCCAGCTGGCTGAACCTGCTCTGTTCAAAGTATTCCCAGGTGGCAGAGGAAGTCTACCCAATTACTCTGGAAAGACAAGCTCCAAGATCTTTTGTGTTGCTGTGTAACACTGAAGGCAACAGGGCAGAAGGTCTGGGTTGTCATGAGGGACTTAGAGAAACCAAGGGTAATTCTCTCATGTATCTCTACACCAGCCCAGGCAAAACAAACCAACAGCAATATCCAAACACCAACCTGGGTAAAGCACGAAGCTGGGAATCAGAAGTTATAATGGGATCAATTAAAATTCAGCAACATACAGAAGTTACCTACCTGGAAGCTGGAAGAAAGCATAATATATAACAGAGCAAACTCTAATTTGGCAACAAAGCAAGTTTGGCTGGGGCAGCAGAGGAATTCGTATTTTGTGGTGGTTTTTTGACGTGTGTGTGGTTTTTTTAAACATACTCAAAATTGTGACACATCCAACATGCTGAGTTTGACGTGCATTGTAAAATTACTACAGAAAAAGACTGATAACTCTAAAAGAATCCCATCTTCTCTGGTACCAACACATTAATTTTCAGATTGAAAAATGGCTCATTCACCAGTAACACAAGCAATTCCATATATTTAAATCCATTCCATCCTACAAGATGACCATACAATGACCTCTGCAATGAACAATTCCTTAATCTTTCAACGGGTTCTGAAACATATAATGTAGAGAACACTCGTAGAAATATAGTTGTCTAATAAACTTCCTCATCTTCAGATTGAAAAAGCAAAACAAAAGTGAATGACAAATTATTAAATTATTCACAGTAAATCATTAGTGTCTCAATTCTGAATAGAAGAAGCAAAAGTCACAGCATGGGTTCAGTAACTCCTGGAGACTAAATGCCTAAGTTATCTAATTTTTCCACCTTAAAGAGTCTTCTAAAGACCCTTGGAAAGAGCAAGCAGAAATAATTCACACAGAAATGAAATATGGAAATCAGCATTCTAGAGTTTGAAAGAGCAAAACCTTCCCTTGTGTTCGAGGAGCTACCTGGTCCAACCAGAAAGACTTATTTTTACAAGGCATAACACATGATGGTGAATGCCCCTTCCAGATCCCTGCCACACGTGCTGCTCCTGTGCACAAGTGTATTTGAACAACACCCGTGTCAAAACAACAACTTAACCTTTACCTGCCCAGCTTTGGCAGCTCACTGATACAGCACCTCTGCTCTTTGCAGGAAACATGTCTTGTTATTCTATTGGAGCACTGGTAACAATTAAATTCTTGTTGTCTTCCCTTTCTTGCTGGCTGTGAAATGATGAATAGCTGAACAATGAACAGCAAATCACTGCCAGGGATTGTCTGCTCCTCAGTGCACACTCTGTGGTCAGGAAAAGTACTAGACCAAGATGGGTACCACTGAGCTCTTCCATTCTGCCCATGAGCCTGCCACATCCCCAGAGTAAGATAACAGCCTGGTAGTGCTGCCAAAAAGATTTTCGCTTTTTATACATTTTTCATATACTTGTAGCTCTGTAGACTACTATTATATAGCTCCTTAACTAGCTCTAGTACTTTTCCTACCCTTTCTCTTAGATTTTAGAACAATAATCCGACCTTCTAAACACATTCCTGAAATATTGTTTAGTCTTATTCTAAGTAGGGGACGTACAATAAGACATAATAAGAAATGGGGGCAGAGAACCCTTGGACCAACTCCAAAGGATGGGAGCCAGGGGCGGGTTACTGGGGCAACTGAATCTCCTGTTGGATGTACCTGTTAGATATTCTAATTAATTAACCTTGTAACTGTAGAAATCCGGTGCCAGGTGTGCCCATCACCACTGGGATACCTGGAAGCTTCCAAAGAAAGCTCTGCTTTTTACTATTCTAAGGCTGTTGCAAGGGTTTTTTTCTCTTTTGATTCTGGGTAACAGTAGCTCTGCAGTTTCAGTGGGCTACAATACCTGCCTACAAGCCACAAAAAGCAAGGCAGAAGCAGAGGAACACAGGTCCAATTCCCATCTACTTCCCTGCCAGCTGACATTACAATATGCTCTTTATCTCAGGGGCTGGGAAAAAAACAAACAACAAAACCACTGAGCTATCAGGTATTTCAAAAGCCAGACAGAAGGCAGGAAAGGCAAAAGGATGAGTTAGATGAGCTTGTAGGTCACAAACAGCCAAACAGGCCTTAGATAAGGGAACATAACTGCCCCACAGCCAGGCTTGGCATACCAAGTTACATGGCAGCACAAGTCAGTTTGCCTACTGCCATCCTTAATTAAATTGTCCTGAAATAACAGATTTTATTCTCCAAGGCTCCACCATGTTCCATTAAGTTTCCATAAGGATTCCTTACAAAGAGACAGAACACCACTGGCAGCTGCACCAGGCAGGACAAAACGCTGAAAACAGGAGTGCACAGCTCATGTTCTGCAGATCACCAACACATGGAATTTTCACATTTTTAACTGCTTACTCTTAGTGTAGATGATAATCTTAAAAAGTTTCATGCCACAAAATAAGTTCAACAGTACAGATATAAGGGGGACATATAAAGGTAATGTAGCAAACTGCATAGGTCCCAAAAGCAGAGTAATCTCAGCCTGGTTGTCTTACAGATGTCCTTTAAAGGCAGAAAGGGAAAGAAAAAACCAAGACTACTTTGTTTAAGAAGTACCACTGCCCATTCCCACAATGAGACAGAAAAGGGATGGGAGAGAAATACACAGAAAAAAGGGTATCTTTTTACAAGGCAGGAAAACACCAGAATCTTAAAATTTGTAACCAGCGTCGCCCAAACTCAAAGAAAAATTCCCTTCAGTTACAGCAGGTCAGCAGACTAGAAATGAGTTTAATAAAGAACATATTTTCTTTACAAATACCTGTAGCTGCAGCAAAGAACAGCATACCACAGATTCTCTTCAAAAAGTCACTTTTCAAAAGAAACTGTGTCAGAGACTGCTTATTTCACATTCAGTGCACCCCAAAAGGAAGAGAGGCTCAGAGCAAACTCTCCTTATTTGCTAACCAAATACAAAGTCCTCCTCCTCATCCTCCAGCCCCAAATAGCAACTCTGGTACTGATCCATTAACCCCGGTCAAAGTAATTCCCCACTCACCGTCATCTACCTTCTTTTTATTATACCTAGTGAGTCTTTTCAATACATACAGCTCTAGAAATAAGTTAATCCTATTAATTACCACTACAAAAACCAAAAACAAACTCCAAAACAAAACCTGAAGAGACTGAATTTATTTTCTTTAAACCAGAACAGGAAGTACCAAAACAATAAACACATTCCGGTAACTACTCCATGTGAGAACTCATCTCTTCTCATTACCAGCTTTAGAGTAGAAAGATGCTGAAGAAAACAACCACTTTGTGGTCATCAAGGAAGTTTACGAAAATGCAGCCAAGGCCCAACAACAACATTATCAGTGGCAAATACAGACAAGGCTCAAGAACCTTTCTAGTTCATAACACTTCATCCCATTTCAGACGAACAGAGCACATCATTCTAGAAAGGCACCCTCAGATGGCAAAACAGCTGCTTTTAGAGCTTGACCAGTTTTCTGGCAGAGTTTAGATGGTTTGATTAATTATATAAGACAAGAAACAGTTTTAGAAAAAAAGGTGAAAATCAGAGTCTAGGAAGGAGAAAAGATATTCTTCTTTTCACATGATACATAAGCTTCTTACTTGTAAAGACAAACAACAGACATAAGGAACCAAATTTCCTTCTCTTTCCCTAAAAAAGCAAAAGAACTCTGATCATCAAAAGGAGCTGCCCAAAAAACCTAGCGACCCAACTCCTCATCCAGAATTAAAAATAGGAACCCCTAAAATTACCTAAACAGACAGAACAACTTCTCAAATAACAAAAATAAAAGATCTAATTCGATGACGTCTAACTCGCAACCTAACAGAAAAAAGAAATTGAATTTGTTCATCCAATTCCAGTTTATTGTCGAGCAACGCCTGATAATTCAGGTCTCAGCGGGCAAACAAACTTTGCAGACAAACTCGAAGCCTAAGCAAAAGGAGGCACAAAAGAGCAAACTATTTCCAACTGAAAAAAAGGTGAAGAAAGGGGGGAGAATTAACCTTTTAGAGGCTGAACGAGATAATTTGCTATTAACAGAAAGAACACATGAAGAATCCTGAGAGTTACGGAGACACCCCATTACCTTCAATGGATCAGAACTAAAAAAAGTCCCTGTGTCCGCACACACTTTGGTGCCTTTTCTTGCTAACTTTGCTCAGGAGCCGAGCCACGCTCCCGTCCGCTGTACAAAGGGCTGCGTCCCGCGGAACCCGCTGGGAGCCTGCCTTGGCCCCAGACACACACGGACAGGAGACGCGGTGTGGGAGCCGCCAGAGCCCAGAGCCCCCATCACGCCCGGGCGAGGAGGTGCCGAGGGTACGGACATGGCGTTTCCTTCCCTTCCACCACCCTGAACACAATCCCACGGCCAGGCGAGTAGGGTGGGCGGGAAACAGGAAAAAAAAAAAAAAAAAA
>VZTJ01004860.1:943707-980070 GCA_013397795.1 Orthonyx spaldingii | reverse complement strand
CCCCAAAACACAAAACCAAAGAAAAAGCCTAAACAAAACACAACACAACACTAGCTCAGAGCAGAGGCCGCTCAGGCCGGGCGCAGGGGAAGCACCGCACGGCAACACCCGGCGGGCGCCTTCCAGCTCCAGCGATGGGATGTCGGTGCTCGGGGAGAGGCTCCTCTGGGCTCCGCGCCCGGGGGCCGCACCGGGCAGGCGGCAGGCCCGCTGTGGCCGCGGCCTGTGGGGCGGAGGAGTTGGTGCCCGCGCAGGCCCGCCCTGCCCGTCGCCCCGCGGGGCCCGCCCCCACCTGGGCCATCCCCGGCGGCCCCGCCGCTGCTGTGCCGGGGCTGCGGGCGAGGGCGAGTCCGGCCGCCTCACGATCGCCGTCCCGCACTCCGCGCCGCCGCCATCTTTAAACGCCTGCGCGAGGCCCCTCCGGTCCCCGCGGGCGGGACCCCGCGCGCGCCCAGCCAATGGCGTTCGCAGCCTCCGCTGTCACCGATTTGAAATCGCGGCTGCCATTGGCCGGTTCCCCTGCCTGTCACCCCGCTCCGCCAATAGGAACGCGAGTGACTCCCGCCCTCACGGGCCCGGGCCATGGCGGGGCGGGCGGGTCCTTTGTGTGGCCGGGCACCGCTCAGGGCTTTCCCCCCCGCACGGACCTGCTACAAAAAAGCGCCACTTTTCGCTGCAGACGCTGTTTTGTACCTTTAAGCAGCAAAACTACAGCATTACTGCTTCAAGACTGATTTACCTAAAAAGGATAAATCAAAGTAGGGCCATTTCTCATGCTCTATGTATCAAGCAGTTCACAGAACAGGTGCCAAACCTTACTGCAGCATTTAGACAAAATTCTTAAGTAATTATTTAAAATATCTTACACAATTTATGTAAAATTACTTCTACAGTGTTAATGAACATTTGCTGTCCTAATTTGCACTGTTAGTTTATAATTTGCGAGCGATGTAGAGCTTTTATTTATACACTTAAATGTAGGGTTGTGTCTTTTGTTCTTCACTGTTATACTAGTTCGAAATCAACATTAGACACAAAATATTCTGATAATACATCCTAGTTTTGTCACCAATAGTATGTTTATGTTTGTTTCATACGTAACTTCAGGACATGAGAATCTTTTTCTAGTATTTCGCTGATCTCGCGTGTTTGAGGTCCCCAAATACTGCTATGAAAGGTAATATTTTAATAAAACTTTTAAAACTTTTTCAGAAGAATGCTGTTAGGCCTTTCCATCTTTGTGTTTGTCTCGTTGGACCAACACATCTAATGATAGGGTGATAATTTGGACATAATGTCACGGTACTGTGTCCACACATAGTGATCAGGTTACTGAAACTGCTTTAAATCATTGCAAACTGCCCTCAAAAACTGAACACAGTTTCAACTAAAAGCATTTTCTAATTTTTAATTCCTCATAACAGGCTTCTGCACTCAAGCCATCATTTTAGTGATTTTTAAATGATGACTGCTTTTATTAATGCTGAAACAAACCACTTCAGAACATGCATTTAATAAACACCCACGGTTTGCAAACAGCCACTCACATCACACTTCAACTGTCAAAGCTGAGGAAAAAGATCTCACAATTAAGTAAACAGCTCGAGTTGATACTGGCATTGGCTGTGTCAGGTCACCTGAAATTGCTAAAACTGGGACATAAGGTTGTCCCTCTCAAAGGGCCTATGAAAATACAAGTATTGTGACTCACTGGCATGCCATTTATGTGACTGTATAAATGAACTACTGCAGTAAGAGGATTGCGTGCCTCGGAAAACAGGTTAAATTTTTTATATGCACATGAACAGCAATGCTTCAGTTAGGATCAGATGAGGCACACACAGATTTTTGCATAGAGCTGGGGAATTAAAATGCCTGCAGTGCTTTAAAAATGAAAAAATAACCAGTTGTAGTTTTTCCATTGTGCATCTGTTTTGAGAGAATCATAATACTGTCTTAAACTAATGGTGCAACAGCTGATTCTTTGAGGCACTGACACTACAGGAAAATAGACTTCTAACTTCTTATTAAAAAAGGGACAATAATCCATTAACAAAACAATGTTTTCATCAAAACAATGCTCAAATTGTGGCTAAATTTTGTAATCCAGAAGGCTGATGTGACCTCTGGAGAATTGAATCTGATCTGCTGTGTCTAACAACATGCAAATTCACCTGAAAATTTTCATCACCTGGACTCCTGATGACAGACTTGTCAAACATGCACAAAAATCTTCCACTTTTGAAGTGTACAGGTCCACCTGCATGGTGCAATCAGGATTAACCATAATACCATGGAATATCATTATCAATAAAAAACCAGTTCCTAATGACAAGGAGATTTTCACATACAAGATACCAAAGGCTGGACAGAAACCACTGCTGTCAACACAAAATACAGCAATCAGGCCTATAAAGACAAAACTACGAGCTTCCCAATAAAGTTAACAGGCTGCATTCATCAGAATGAAAATTAGGTGGAGCCAGTGGCTTTTTCATATTCTTCCTATGTCAGTAACTGCGGCACATACTGCGCTGTTCCAACAGTGAAAGCTACTGCAAGACAAAGCTTGCTCAGCCTGCATCACTTTCATTTCAGTAAATAAGTTGCATTGCAGCTTTTTTTTTTTTGGCACTGGTAAACTGGTATTTGCTTGCATTACGTGTGTTTGTCTTTCACTTTTTGCTGCAATTCGCTCTCCTCAATCTAATCTCTATCAGTCATGACTTAACAGCCATGGAAAAATGTCCAAAGGACCCCATGAGCAATCTCAGATGGGTTCTTGAATGTCAAATGAGGTGGTTGATGGCTACGAAAAATAATCAAAGTAGACACATCCTTTGGCTCAACGATACCACAGAATTACTAACCTTGCTCTTGCCATTCACAGATTCAACATAAACTGTGTTGTCTACAGAATCACATATAACTTCTGGTTTTCCTGTTGAAAACACTCCAACCAATTGGTTGTCCCAAGTCTCAGACTGCTGGCAGAATTTTCCCAGTAATGCAGTAAAGACAGTATTACTTAAAGTGGGGTATGATGTCTAAGAGGTCAAATAAAAAGTAACAGCTTTACATTCAAATCTGGAAATTAAAACAAGAAAAAATAAAACCAAAAGCAAGTGACCTTCACATTAGAAACTGGACTGCACAAGCCATTTAGAAGGAACATTCTGTTCAATTGCCAGTTGGTCCTGGGTTGGTGCTATCCTACAGTATTTGAGGCTTCCCTTACTTGTTCTTCATACATAGAACAAACCTATTCCTATGGTTGAAAATTCTGCATTCCTAAATACACTCAATTTATCTAGGGGGAATATTAGAGAAAAAGAAATAATATGTATCTGGGACAGAAAAGTGGTCTTCATAATTTGCTTTCTATAGGCCATTTCCTCCAAACAGTTCAGAACACTTTTCTGAAATAGGCAGTATTTATCTGCTCTTTATAAACGAAAAAGAAAAAAAATCCTCTGAGTCAGCCTCGTGGCTATTTGCACATCGTGCATCTCTACCAGTGAAACTACCCCTGCAAGTCAATCTTAATCACTTCACAGAGTTGTAGCAGTATTGCACTGACAACTACTTCAGACATTCTGGCTTCTCCCCAACTGCTGTTGCATGGTAATTTTTCTTGTGAGCCATTATACACCATGATGTTTCTAACTCAAAGCTATGGTAACAAAGCACACTTTGTTGTACATGCTTTAGGTGAACTACAGCTAAGAAGTTGTTGCTGCAATCCCTTAGCTTGGACTTCTCTCTACACTGCTGGCAGCTCACAGACATGAATCAGGAGTGTAATCTTTGCCTGTCAAATATCCAGGTGTAGCTGCACTTACATGAGCAAAACCATAAATGTCACTACCTTTGTTTTCCCTGGCAGAGGCCAAATAAATTAAGGTTCTGAAAGCACAGTTGTGCTGTTAGGGTTGGTTTTTATGCAATTGCCATCTTGGGATTGCTTTGCCAGTCTAAACTCATGCACATTACAGCAGAAGAGAACTCAGACTTGACTGGCACAATATACTGCTAGAGAAAACAGAAAAATTTGCAACTGCCATATTGCAAAGGCAGTGATACAACACATCTATACATGCTACATCTAAAAGTACAGCAGGCCAACATATGAAGATTTATGCAGGAAAACAACTGGTGCAGAGTACTTAATCGTCATGCGAGGTGCATTTCAGGCAGTGTTGCTCAGGTTAAACCCGTTACCTGTTGGAGAACACTTGGTGCATTCCTCAAGCACACCTACCTGTTCTGTTCCATCTGAAACCAGCACAGACCCTGTGATCCGAGGCTGCCCTGAAATGTCAGCCAAGGCACAGTAAACAGGGACTATCAGGAAAACCATGTAAGGGCACTACTTATCAAACCAGGGTGATAATGCAGAACCATCTGTAATTGAAAGGACAGTTAATTCCTCTCTAAATGCCAGTCATTCCAGTGAGATATGGATAATGCATCTAAGAGCTGGCTTTACATAGTTATTTTGAGTAGCTTCTGACAGCAGAGATAGCACAGGGAGGAAAAACCTCCAGCTTTCTCATTCACCTTTTTCTTGGAAGAGTACATTCCTTTAACAGAGGCAAAAGTCTCAATCATTAAATACTAATTATAATGTTGTACCACAAGAAGAGACACTACTGGCTCCACATATTTTCCAGTTTATTACTTAATATATCTTAATTAACATCTGAAAAGTGATGTGGTTTTCTCCACTGAACAGAAGCAAGCAATGTGTCTACCCAGGCGGGCAAGTTACTGACCAAGGCTGGCTCTGTGCCTGTCAGGGTTGGTGTGTCAGGTGAGATACCCATGGAAAACACTTCCTGCCTCACCAGAGGGAGGTCTGAAGGCACCTGAATACACTAGGCAGGCACTGTCCTTCTCAGAGGCCTCAAAGAGAACAGGATCACACACCAGAACATCATTGTGTGTTTGTTCTCTGTTCTCCCCTTCCTTTCTCTATCTTCTGTTTTTAGCTTTCGTTTTTCTCCATTTATCTTTCTAGAACAAAGACCAAAAAATTTAATGTGCATCAGCAGAAAAATTGCCTTTTTTTTTCTTTGTCACGTTGTGTATGACTTATGGATTGTAATTTTTTGTTATCCTACTTAATACTACAATATCTATTATTTCTCCTTCATCTGTGATCCTAAGTTCAGTGCTTATGTCTTCTGTTTTAAAAGATATGGTCAATTTGAGCATGTCAATATGATACTGTTTCTTTCATTCAGCTTCTAAGTTCTTGATACACAATGTTACAGAGATAATTTATATATATAAAATATATTCAACATTTCTTCACTCTGTTCACCTTAACCTACATTTCACAGCATGATTCATACTGATGGGTTTTGTAATTCTCACAGTTCATGCCTCTCCAGCTGATTGCAATACTGATTCTATTTTCACCAAGTCAAGACTATTTCCTAGATCCTCAGAAGCTGTCAACAAGACTTCTCTGCAGAAAATGAATCAGATGAAGAACATCAGCCATGTTTTATTACATCAATCTGAATGAAATAAAACTAACTCCTAGTAGCTAATATTCCATATAAATAGGGATGCTTGCTAAGCCAAAAATGTGCATTAAGTTCTACAGGCTAAAACTGAAATGTAAGATGCTTTAATTATTGCCTTATTACTGCTTAGTATTTCATAGGTTCATTTCAAAATTACTTAGTTCCTTATGATATTACGAAAACAGTGTTCCAAGTTGTAGTGGTTTGAGTAAACCCACGACACAAGTCTTATCAATATTTTATCTTAATATCTAGTTTGGTGTATTTCATTTGAAACAACAAGTATCAGTCAAGCTTTGAACAAAGGGAAAGACCTCCAAGGCCCAACTCATCCTCTGCTCTGTTCAGGTCTGTTTTATGAAGCTACTACGAGGGAGATGAGACAATTCCACCTCCACTGCAGTGTCCAGTACAGCAGAACATTAATGCAGGCTCTACTCAGTGTAACAACAGAGTCTCAGGTCTGCCAGGGATCAAGACTTTTTCCACAGTGAACCTGGATTCCCGTCCTTCAGCAGCATTTTGTGAGGCCCCACTTTCCCCTAAAGAAGCACTGATTTTGCTCTTTCCTACCTTTCAAATATTTTCCAATTTCTTACCTGGATAAGACAACCATGCAATAGCATAGAATTAAAGAACACCCACAAAACAACATAAAAACCCCAGAAAAAATACAGCACAGTTAAAATGGAATTAAGTACCAGAAATTAACTTACAGCTCCTTCATTGCTAATATAGCATGACAGACTTTACTTCATTGTATCGCACCAAGTTATAGGAAAATGAACAAAAACATATGTGCAAAAATGCACAATCTACTAATGTCAACAAAGACTGGTCACCAGGTTGATTTTATTCTGATTCTAGTTTGGAACACACACGTAAACAACAATTATGACACAATTTTAAGCAAAAGAACATAACTGAGTTTTTACATGTTTTAAAATTTCTTCCACTACCATTCCAATAGAAAAAATTCAGGAAACAAAAATCACTTGCAAATGTATGACTTTAAAGCAAACTTAGTGAAATGCCATGCAATAGTTTCCTATATACACTTTTTTCCTTTATAGCCTTTAAGACTGGTATTTAAAATTCCCTTTTATTATTAAAAATACTTTTATAAAAATAAAACACTTTGTTAACTGTAGGTACAGTCTACTTTTTCCAGTAGATTCATTGCAACTCTAATTTGCACAGAGTGGATTATGCACTTCACAAATACGTTATCACTTCTATGGACAAGCACCACTTGCTGACGTCCGTGCAGCAGTCCTGATCCTGTTTCCACTGAAGCCAATGACAGAACTCTCACAAGCTCCTGAAGAAGCTAAAAAAGTTCACTTTATTAGCTATTCTGACATGATAAAAAACAACATCTGAGGTTTGGGGTCTTTCCTCTTTATTTTGTCAGAAAAAGCAAATCCCAGATTTAGAATTTTGATTCAAGCACAGCAAAACACATGATGATAATCTATATTTACATCTAAGCTCTGACTCACCTATATGCAAAAAATAAGAATAAATTTTAATTATTACAGGACTGCTATAAAAACCAAAGTGTATAAATGCTTTCAGCATGATACTGCAGGCAAGTATTTTACTTGCCTTTAAGATAATGTCTTCAGAGAGAATGTCATGTTTAAATATCCACTATTTGTAAGTGGATATAAAAAAGTTTGCTATGCAAACTCTCAGAGCAAGGTATTGAGGCAGGGCTTTGTTTCTAGGTATGCAGGTGTCAAACTCAAAATTAGGACAGCTATAGCTATTTATTTGCACCTAAAAATAATAGTAACATTTTTATCCATACAAATATAAGGTTTAAAAAGTCATCAAAAAATTAAAAAGGGCTGACCATTTCCTGCAGCTCAGAAGGGCAGTCTGGAAGGCTTTGAGTTCTAAACCATGTACAACCCAACATAATTGTTGATTGTCTTGCAATCAAGGTGGTCAAAATATAGAACTGAATCAACAACCTGTGACTGGTCATGCAAGCAGTCCTGGTATCTAGAAGCTATTTAAGTATGCAAATATAAAGAAGAGATTTGACTAAATGCTGCTTCAGCATCTCCTGACAATTACAAATCTGGGAATGGCCTGTCACAGTGCTTCACCTCAATGGAAAGTCTCATTTACTGCTGCCTCCATTACACACACACACACACACACACACACACACACGAGAATGCCCAAACACACCAGCTTGAGTACAGAAACACAGCTGCACATCTTCGAAAGAGTATGAAAAATCTGGCTACTTTGCAATAATTGATTATAATTGGCGGCTTGTGAAAAGAATACAGTCTGCATACCTAAAGGGAAAAAAATAGTGGTGATCCACTACTAACCTAATATTCAGTATTCAAAACAAGTCAAAACAGAACACCAATAGAAGCAAAAATAGCTTAGGGTTTTCAAATATCCTGATATTAGCTAGAATCTTCTATTACCTACACTGGCACTGAATAATTGAAAAAAGCATGCATTTAAATAGCTTTTTAATTCACAGGTGTTGGAACATAGGAAGTACATCTTAATATCCAACTTTTTCAGCAATGTAAGACTGCAACAGTGTCACCTTACAACACATAGCTATTTTTACTAAAAATCTATGAGCAGTTACTCCAGGCTGTAACACATTATACCAATAAAGAAATTAATCCAAAATTTTGTATGTACAAAACAGCTGATACATGAAAACCTCATCTCCAGCTTCTGTTTGCAAACAGGTACCTATTCCTTATCTGCTTGCTGGGGAAGAAAATAACAGAACCAATACTGCTAATTAGACTATCAGGAAACAGGATGTCACAGCACAAATAGTTTTATTTGGGTCAAAGAAAAGCAAGTCTGCTCCCATGGTTCTCTCAGTAAAAGTGAACAGAGACTGAACTAAATTTCCTACCTTGATTCTCAGACCAAGTTTTAAAAATAAGATCTATTGCTGTACTATCTATAGAAAAACAAATGTAAAGAATCCCCCCTGCTCTGCCCTCCCCAGGCAGAACATTGCACCATGGCACTGAAAAACTTAATTGAGACTAAAGCACTTAATGCTATCAGGATAACATACATTCATTTAAAGCACATTGGCATCGGCTGTACAATCTTAACAGCATATGTTGAAGGCAAAGCAAAGTTTGGTAGAACTTTCATACAGAACAATAAAAGCAGCAAATGTTTCCTGCCATTAGAACTGAAAACGAGTTTAAGTCTACTTAAAACATCTTCAAAAAAATTCACACCCACAAAAAAGCAATTGTTTCGTCTTGGACAGACATGGCCACACCCTGAAGGCAATGTGATGTTAAATAAAATATTTCTGATTATAAGTTGCTACTTAATGTAAAAACAGCATCTTCATCTGGTTTTCTCCAAAGCATTTGTGATCTTGATAGGGTATGCTACCAGCTTATTTAAACTTTTGCTTTCCTTGCTATTTTTAGCTTGTGGAGGCTGGCACAAAACATTTACTAGAGCTTAATGGCTTGTTCTCTCATTGCTATTATTACAAACCATCCGTGTGGAAACTTGTTAACTGTGCAGTTTGAATTCATAGGTGCTTGTTTTCCACTGGTTGACATCAGCATTGATCATGTTGCGCTCGGTGAAAGTGACGCGTCCCTCGGAATCGATGAGAACGACCGTGTTGGTCCTGCAACAGCCAACGGAACAACGTTAGGCCTGGGGTGTGTGATAAAAACTTCCAGGGTGCCATCCCTCATTCCCAAATACTTTAGCCCTGTTTTTCTTTTTCCTGAGCACATCATCATCATCGTGGCAAGTTCAAATGGGCATTTTGAGTCCCTTCTTCTGTCACTCCACTGCTCTGATTCCCTGCTGCGCTTGCAGCAGCCGACACACAAATGTGCTCATTGCAGAGTAGGTTAAACTTAGTGCAAAGTGCTCCATTCAGAAAGAAGTAGCATAAAACTAAGTTTTTCTTCACAGCCTACATGTACCCATGAAGATTATTCACATCAATAGTACTCTCTTCATTCCTCTTTTTCAAATCAATTCTACATGTTAATTATTATCACGGGACACTGATACACGATCACAGAAAAAGTTTTCTCTCTCTAGGAACCTTTCAAAGAGGAAATCTATTTTCATGAAAAGCAGATGCCAGTTGTGCATCCATTCCACTTTTTCTTGAGTAAGCTGTCATTTCTCTATGGACACTGCAGTACCCTTCCACAGAGGAAGACTGACAGTAGGAATTTGCCGCCATCCTGATGTGGTGGCCTTTCCCAAGTCACTTCACAGTTGTTCACTCATATAGCAAAGCACTTAATTTCCTCAGAAGAATATGGTGAGGCCCAGTTAACAATCTCTATTCACTAAGCCCCATTGCTAAGGGAAAGGTAAGTGTGAGCATACAATTACAGCAGTACAGAGACTTGAATTATGTGCTAATTCACCTGTAGAAGGTCAGTATTTCTACCAAGTTATCCCTGTTTCCTTTGAAATGGCTGGACTCCAATCTGTGAAGCAAGGAAGGTGCCTTGCTACCATGTTAAGTCTTCATTATCCTATATTTAAAACATTCTTTTAATACATTTTAAAGAAACCACTGTAAAAACTTGGATCTCCTTCTCAGAATACCAACTTAAAATGCTTACAGCAGTGAGCACTCCCTGCTTATCAACTCCCATTTCTGCAGAGGAAATACTATGGCTCACCATGCCACAGACCAATCTGACAAAATCACTGGCAGACTTTTAGAGTAGCAATTCCCTACCAGCAGCAACAAAGTTCACCTATAATTTTGTCCCACTGAAGATTGAATGAAGATTTGCATTGGATTATTCTATTCTTCTTGCAGTTTTGGTACAACAGTCAGAGCAGAGAGTGTGAATATCTCAGTAAAAACAGCAGCATCAGTTAGGGGAGAAGTGGAAATACAGGTTCTTTTGAACAAGAGCAATAGGTTTTTAATGTATGAAAATGGCAGATCCATTTTACGATGCCATGTCCAAGGAAAACTCTGATTTAGCAATGCAGATGACACGATTCTTGCTCATGGAGGAGAAATGTGTTCTGCAGTATCTCTGATAAGATCAAAGTGAGAGGTGCTCAGATCTGCTACTACACTGGGGAAGCAGGAGAACTGTATTATCATGTCTGGGACACGTTAAAGCTGTGCCACGCTCTCCATCACAGATGAACCACAGTGTGAGCTTAAAATGCTACTCAGCAGCACATCTCAGACACTCAAACACTGCCCAAGGAATTACTGAATTATACCAGATTAATATATCAAAAAAATTAAAGCAGTCAGTATAGAATCTAAACTTATAACAGTGTAATTTTGATTTGGGATATGCTTTGATCCAGTATACATCTATTACTGGCTATCAATTCTTTTACCTTGTCCCGTAATCTGGGCAACGAACACATAAAGCTGCATACTTGTTCAGTATAGGACGGATATAGTCCTTCCCTTGGTCTTCAATTGCAGGGTCTGGTAATTGACTGAAAGAAGTAGTAAAGTAGTTTAAAAAAAGTTTAAAAATTCTCCAATATTAACACATTGATCCCTCTTGAACTGGAAGGAGTTCCAGGACATCCCTGAGATCACAAAGGCAGGGCTGAAGCAGAAGAGAGGAGGTACAGGACAAAAACCCATCAGGAAAGAAGGGAATTCTATGCTTAAACCAACCCCCGTATCCACTAAATTCCTGTAATATGCACACACAAAGAGATCACAAAGTATTATGAAACAGGATATTTTAAGAAAGTTCAAAGCTAGTGCATATCCAGATGTTCATATTTATTATGAAAAGATCATTTCATCTTGAAGTGTGATTTGGAGAGATTACAGGCTTAGTTTTAAATATTGCTTTTTGTAAGTAAATATTTCCCTTTTATAGTCAGATGGTTTCAGATGAGATCAAACGGAATTACTGAACATTATGGGAAGATCATTTGACTATATTGTATCTTATACCTTTGTCTTTTTACTAGTAGAAAGTGTAAAGTGTAACAATTTTTTAAAAAAATCACTTGATCTGATAGCAGATGAAAAAAGCAATTAAGACAGCTTAGCAGATTTCCCAATTACTACTCATTGCTCAGATGTCTGAGTTCTTATACACACCTTTATTTTGAACCACTGAAAAATGCCACATTCATGAATTCTGGCATTAAAATTTGCTTTTAAATTTGGGGAATTGGATCTATGTACCAGAAACAGCTTTGCTTCAGCTCTAATCACTTCCTAGACAGGCAAAAGTCAAGGTAAACATGAAAGTTACGGGATGGTGAGCAACGATACGAATTTAGACCACAGCACCTCCTGTATCCTACTCCATGTCTGCACACTGAAATGGAATCAACTTCCTTTCCTTCTGAACATCCAGCTGATGGGCTCAGGTTCACTGTGCAACCAGTTGTGAGTGCAGGAACCTTCCTTACATCTCAAACTCATCTCTTGGGGACTTCCTTGACCAAATTCCTACAGCTGAATTGTGCCAACACTTCCTTATCTCTTTCCCTCACTTAGCCTGAAATAACTGCACTTTTGAGGAAGACAGCTGGTTGTACTTTGAAAAGTGCTGCTTCTCCACCCTCTGTCTACAGTGAGTAGCAATATAGACCAGTAGTAGCTACTAACACAAACCTGCTCAGCACCTGGGAGGGTGGGGAGGCCCTGGCACAGGGTGCCCAGAGAAGCTGTGGATGCCCCATCCCTGGAAGTGTCCAAGGCCAGGTTGGATGGGGCTCTGAGCAACCTGGTCTAGTGGAAGGTGTCCCTGTCCATGGCAGAGGCTGGCACTAGATGATCTTTAAGGTCTCTTCCCACCCAAACCACTTTATGGTCTATATAAGTAAGTGCTGCCTCTAACTGCAGTAACCAAACCCTTCCTGAGCCTCCAAAATGCTGACAGCAAGCAGCTTACACATCCTTAATCATGCACTCATTGCCCTTACTAAGAGAATTGCAATCTCTAAAAGAAAAGGGCACAGAGGAACCAGTGCACAGCTGATGATTTCTAAGACTGCAGTAGTCTTAACTGTGTCTCCTGCTTAAAAATCAATACTGTTCAAAGTCAGGCTCTGTGAGAACACCACTTTCAATTAATATAAAGGTAAAGTGCTTTTTTCTTTCAAAACAGTTTCTGTATGCATTTTTTTAAACAGGTGATATTGTATTCTGAATAAACTCCAGCTATCGTGTTCTTACGGCTCTTGATTATTCATCACTGTAAGAAGCTCCTTCACCAAGTCTTCTTTGGTAAGGTCTTGACTTCTCTTGACCACTTCTGTGAAAAGCTGCTTCCCATACTGAAGCTTCTTCCATGGTGTATCCAACAAAGAATTACTCAATCCATATATTCCTACACACAGACAAAAACCCACCAATTTAATTGCAAAGTGCATTCTGGTGATTTGTCATTACAGATTTTAAAAAAATTCATAAAGTATAAGTGATTCCCTAGCTAACCTTTACCAGCAGGTGTCACACAACAAGTCCCATTACTGAACAGAAGAATACAGCAGGCTCCCATCTTACTCTGGGCTGTGCTTAAGCACTCCTCTGTGCTAATGCTCAGTACTAGGTTTCAGGTTTACTCTAATCCATATCTACAGCAGTTAGTTTTAACTTGTGGTTTGCTAAACCACAAATAAGGCACAACAGGATTATATGTAATTTTTGCAGTCAAGTCTTGTCCAGTTTAGCCATATTAATCTAAATTCATCTTTGCCTGTGATTTTATTCTTGAAAAACACTGCAAAGCAACATTTTATGTCAAGAAGGTTCTCTTTAGAGGCACCCTCTCACCACAATCCAGACAAGAGAGATTACCAAGCATCCTCTCTTCCTAAAGGCAGCCATGTACACAGAAAAGGAGTCTGTTGTCTAAGCATGGAGACCAGAACTACCTTTGCCACAGTCTGCAGATACCTAAAATTTGTGACTCAGTTTCTCGTTACAACATGGCCAGATTTTAAATTTAAAAAACAGTCTGTATTAAAACTTGTTTTATGTTTGTAGCTGTATAAAATCTAAGTTATTTCCAAGAATTTATGCTGTGATTGCTACAGTAACAATTTGCCTACTGGCAGACCATTAACCTAAGCCAGTAAAATAAGGCTCTGCCATCAACTGTTACCAACCAGCTACACTGCTCAGAGCCTTCCACGTGTCCTGGTTCCATTTCAACTGCCTTTTTGATGATGAATTCTGGAGCACTGTTCTCTGCAGCTAGCTAGCAAAGAACTAGATTTGAAATATTGTAAAATCAATGCACCTGATAAGACAGATCTTACTATTTTAAGCTAACTCTGTCCCTGGGGGAGCATAGTAATACTGTGACCTTCAAACTGCTGGCTAAGGGGAGTTAGGGTCAGATCCTTCAAAAATTTAATTTCTCAAGACAGACTTCTGTCCTTCAGCCATAGTTACCTCAGCAGTATTTCACTAATTGCACTGCAGGTGGGTACACTGACATGGATAGAAACTTTTAATCAACTATTGATTCTTTACTGAAATTTATTAACAAAAAGGAATTCAAGGACATTTAATAATATATTTTTAAAGAATGCAAAGAAAAAGTGAAGACAAGGTTTAAGTAGCTAAAGTACTAGAACAATACACAGCTACATAAGAAAAAGTAATATTCAGACCTTTCTGAAGAAAACCTACCAGCATTTAGGAAAACAGGTTCTGGTTCTCCTTTGTTGCCATAGTAGCAAATTACATCTCCTTTGGTGGTACTGAAAAATATAAATACAAATTTCTCCTTGAAAAGCCATCAGCTTCTATATTTGATTATGCTTTAATTTCATGCAGTCTTTGAGCACAGTAAGATGCTTCTCCCACTGTTACTCCTATGATACCAGACACTGATGAGTTTTATTACTTTCCTCCTCTCCCAACACGGTATTAGCTGCACCACTATCAAGAAGTACCATAATCACTTTTAAATGTAACTGCAATAAAATTCAGTAAAACCCCATAACTTCTGCATGACAAAAACCTGTATGGTTTTGATTAACTGGAGATTTAGTTGCCTGGGAGAAGGGGGCATGTTAAAACAAAGGAACTGTCCATCACAGCAAATACCCTCTTCCCCATCACCTCTTTTGAATCCTTCCTGCATTCTAAGCCACTGACTGCTGTGGGCCATTTTAGATGGCAGAAGTGCATTTCAGGCCACTTCCAGCAATGCTGCAGGGCATAGCTCGGTTCTTAGTGCATTTCTGGGCTGTTTTCAGATAACTGCAGGCACTGAATCTAATTGTAGGCACTGGCTGCAGCACTCACTCTCTCTTGTGCACAGGGTACGGGAAGGGTCTTGCACAAGGTTCAGAGACAGCTTCCAGCATTGCAAACAACTCTTATTTGACAGAGATGGTATCAGCATATCCAAACAGCAGAGATTTAAATAGTAACACTGATATTGACAACACAAACACCAAACCAACTGATAAGGGAAAAAAAAATAGAAAGTCATCAATGAGCCTTTTGTGTCCTGTGGGAAATGGATTGCCTATAGATGGCTCATTCTCAACATCCCTCAAGCAGCTGACATGGAACAGTGATTCCTCAGGTCACTTCTGGTTGGTGGGGTTTGGCTTTTTTTTTAATTTGCCAGAATACAGCAATGAGACCTAATTCTGTATTTCCCCCTAGTGATTTACTTGCTCACAGTTACCAACAAACACTTTCTGACCATGGTTCAGTTTTTAATTTGTCTCCCAAGCTCCAGCTCCTTAGACAGCAAACAGAGTTTTTAAATTGAAAAAAAAACCAACAAAGAAACACAAACCCTGCAGTTAAGAGTGAATTTGGAGTACGTAGCATGAAACATAATACAGGAGAGCAGCCATTTTCAACTCCTCATTTTTTTCCTAGGATAAAAAGGAGCATCTCTGCACTGATGCAAATCAGAGTATATACAATGCAATCTCATTAATGATGTACTGGAACTTAAATTGCTCTGCATAACTTAGCATCCGCTACTCAAACCTTAATAACAAGCAAAACAGTCTTGATTTAGCTGTTTATATTCTTCTTGAAAAGCCATTATGAAAGACATTCTACAGTGTCCTTTGCAAGACAGCCAAATGAAGAAGAAAATATTAACTTATTAATTATAGAAGTCAGAGGAGTCAAGAAGAGGAATACACAAAAACCCCACACAGAGCAAAACCAGAACTACCTTCCTCTGTGCACTACTCTTCCTCCTGCCAAACCCATGAGACCTTTCTGATACCACATGGAGAGATGATCAAGTTTTCCAGCACAGGCAGAAGACAGTACTTATAGCAGGCATATTGTGTACTCTATTTTTATTGTTAAATATCATATAAGAAGCCCTCGGTTATTCAATTTACAATTTATCTACTCTTACAAGAAATGTGTAATCTTTCTGAACTTTCCTCTAGTGGTTTAAAAGATATTTATTTTCCTTATCTCTGTTTTTTGTCTCATCCTTAAGATCCTTGTTCAAATTTACCTTATGCTGACATCAAGACTTACTGACCGCCTGAACTCTCCAGAGACAACTGCCCACCTTAGTTTTGTTCAGTTGAGACATCAGCAATTACACAACCTCTTTTATTGATGCATTAACTACTCTCTTTTCAAATACCTGCTGTAGAAGGTCTGTGAAAAGATCAGAGCAATTTTTATCACCTGAGGTCTCACAAGACAGTGTTAGGGGGAAAGGTGGACAAATGGCCCAAGCAAGCCCCGGAACACAGCTGTAAGGCAAGGCCTGCCATAGATGAGACTGCATGCTGACTTCCTTTAGAACGGCTTTTTATGTGGAAGAATATAATCCTCTAGCAACTCTTCCAAGATTTTTGTCACTGACAAATTCAGTAACAAGATCCCCTGGAGTTTATCAAGAAGATGGGGAACACATACAATTTGCAGGGTCACTAATTCAGGACATCTGTACCTTACTGTATCCACACTCCCCCAGATGTGTTTTCACTTACCTCCACTGCAACACTGCCACTGTCTTCTGTCAAAAGAAGACTAAAGCCTCCCAAGAGACTTCTGAAATGGGGATACTTTCAAAATTTAGTTCACTGTGCCAGTCAGCTACTCTTTCTTTTATCATTTGGCTCTGCCTATTCCCTTCCTACTATTTACAGGTACTCAGTACTGAACATCAAAGCAGAAGCCAAGATGAAAAAAAATCACTATAAGCTTGATCACAGCAATAGCCTCAAAACCCTGTCCCATACTCAAGACTCTCTTCCCTCCCAGACTTACAAGTATAGATACCAATTTCACTGGAGAAGTAATAAAGGCATAATTAAAGTGATGACAATAGGACCCAACAGACACATTTTTAAATCCCAGCCATAGCTGACAGCAGAAAGAAACTAAAATTATGCTCTTAGATACATTATTCTGTCAGAAAAATGTAAGCAATAATAAATGTTCTAGGAAATATTCTAGGCAGCACAAATCTCAGTAGTAATAGAAGCTTCACAGCAACATGAAAGCCATACAGAGTTTGCCACAATCACTTCTTAATGCTGGTGAAACGTAAGTAATGTCCTTCTGCACCCCTGCCCTGCTTCAACTTCAAGGTGGCTCCAAGTCATGTCCAACAAAAATGCAGAACAAAAGAAAAAGAAATAAAGTAGTGAGGCAGTAAAGCTCCACAGAGGGTGGTTATCACCAAGTGATCACTCCCCTGGGCACTGAGCTCTACTGTGCTACAGGCAAGGACATTGGATTGTTTTATGAATAATGTGTGCATGTATTTTTTGTCCAAGGACAGAAGATGAAATTGGCAGCTGGAAATGCTGTACAGTAGTTTTAAATAAGTAGTGTAGTTCACAGATTCATTTTCTTTGCTTCAATGTTCATGAGCTAACCAGAAAACTCTTTCTGTTCTGAAACTAAGAACAAACAAGCAAACACCAAACCACCAACTATAAAGCCCAAACATATACCACCTACCATCAAATAAAATGGTGAAAAGAATTGTGCCAGATACTCACAGCATACAAAGTCTGCCTTACTACTCTGATTTTGTTATCAGTGTCTAAATATTTCTTTGGTGCTGTCCTAATATTTTGGGCCAGGCAGTAGCTGATACCAGAGGAAAGAGATAAAATAAAAAAGTTTTTCAGAAGCATTTTTCCTTCTTTTGACATTGGACTGTCCATCCATCCACTGGAAATGACTGAAGATCTATGCAGAAATACTTCAGAACACAGGGAAGTACCTGCCCACCTCCTTTCCATGAGGCAACCACAAGAAGCAAGACAGGTGTACTCTGCAAAAGGTGATGTTGTATTAGGACAGTGCATTATGAGAAGAAATGTAAATGAGCTTACAGAGCAATCCCAGTGACTTGAGCATCCATGTTCTTTCCACATCAGCACTCTGACCCTACCTCACTTTGAAAAGGCACCTAAATGCAATCTCTGGGGAGCAATCAAACCACTCCCACCCAGCCATGTCATGGTAACCATGCTGAAAGAGAGCCTGCAGGTGATGGTATCGTTTACTACATTTTCCCTGCAGGGACTGAAAACTGGCTGTGACAGGAGAGAGAAGGAAAGCTCACCCAAAAGGCATTTTTCTGCAATCCCCTCCAGCTGACTTGTTTGTAAGGGACAATTTGTCTATTGATCATGGAGAAAGTGATTCACTCCTGTTACACCGGGATCCCATTGCACATAAACTATACGGGTTCTAACTGACAACCTGTCAGACACTGAACTTGCTGGGTGGGTGACAAGAAGCTGCCAATTTGTCCTTCAGGACAGTCTGTATCATACACTTGGCAGTAAGGAACACAAGTGAGATGCTGCCACAACAGCCCTGACACAAGTTTGAGATACCCGTGAAAGCCTACGTAGGTGTAGCAGTAGATTTGTTGGACATAAACACAGGTTTCCCCAGGACAGAAATGATGTCCCCATCATCAACAAAATCAGCTCACTGCCTTCAGATATTATCACAAATGGAGAAAGAAGGAAAATCCCTTTGAATATTGAGCAGATATTTACTTAGAGACCAGTCCAACCTCTGATAACCTTGATCCTCTCCAGTCAGACCTACAGACAGTCAAAATGGGAGGAGTGGCAAACACTGTCTTCCTGGAAGCCAATTTTGCAGCTGCACAAGATTCCAAATAGACACTGTTTACCACATGCTATAATTCAACATAAATTATGTTTAGCATAACTGGATAAATATTCATGACTCTCATACTCAGCAGGTACACCCAAAATGATAAACTGAAAAATCAGAAAAATAAAAGTACTAAGTAATTTTCTTAAAACAAGAAATCAATAGTATTTAAGTTGACATCAAGGGATGTCACAGAATAAATAGGTTATTACACTAAAAGTGTCAAAACCCATGCATGTTAAAAATAAGTCACACCAAGCTGTGGAAATAAATAATGAGATTTTACAACCTGTATAGTTGTTTCTAACTCTCCTTCTCATATTACTGCACCTGTCATCTTGCATACTGTCATCATAAGCATACAGAGAAAAGATAAAAATTTATTTTTCTGAAATGTGTACCTGAAGATTCAAACACTGTAAATCTCTAAATATTCTGCTTACAGTCAGCAGTATCATGTGCTCAGGTTCACCCCTTTCCACCAGTGCTTCATTTACACTTTCAATCTGAGTTTCCTCTCCATTTCATACACACTAACAGAGCCAATCACTAGTTGTTACACAGCGGAAGAACATGTTAAGAATAGTCTTCAATCTTTGTTTTGAACAGAAACATGGCCCAACAAAATAGCATCAACTACAATAACATTTTCTATTTACACAGAGAAGTAGCTCCCAATCATATACCACATTTCTCTTAGGAGTAATTCTAATTTCCTAAAATGACAAGTTTACAAATCTTATTGAAATTGCTCCGCGTCATTAGCTTGCCAAGAATTTCATTTCATCAGAGTATCCAAGGCTAAGGACATGTCAAAATGGAGTAGTTAATCAACACATACAGCTTTCACAGTGATACTCAACAAGGAATTATGACCTGTATCACCATGGAAAGACTATTCAATTGAGCATACAACTCTCTATCAGCCCAGCATGGAGGAATAAACAAACAAAACCAACACAGGAATGATTGCCTTAAATAATATCAATCAAACCTACTTTAATATCATCATACTAGCAGCCATTATGACTATTCTATTTACCTAAATTAAAACAAAGAAATTCAAACTTACTGCTTGCTAGGTCACACCTTGAATATCACATTTGCTGGAAAACATCTATTTCATCTGTTGCCTTTTCAGTTACAGATAGCCTTCCAATTTATGCAATCTAGCCAGGCAGCAACATACAGCAGAAAACACAAAAAGTCAAATCCTCTGACCATGGTAAAAATTAATTTAAGCAGCTGAAAAATTTTGGAAGTCTCTGGTGAGACAATGAACTTTATAAAGTAGAAAGTAAAAAAATCAAAAACCATCTGTCTCGGTTTGAAAGACAGGTGTCTCCCAAGGAAGGTGGGAACCTCCCTTGGAACGGAGAATATCATCCCTTTCCCTCCGAATTATTATAACTTTGAAAGNACAAGACAAACAAACAACAACACCGGCAGCAACACCAAACAGAAGCAGAGACCCAGCAGCGCCTTCTCTCGGCTGCAGGCACCTTCCCCTGTGGTGCAGTTCCGGTCACAGCCGGCAGGGGCGCTGGTGGCTCCCGGCCGGGCAGGGCGGGTGCGATGACTCCCCCGCGGCTGCAGGGGGCGCTGTGGTGTGTCCCTCCCGCGGCGATGGCGGGCGGGCGGGATGGGGAAACGGGCTGCAGCAGGAACCGCGGAGCTGCGGCCGGAACGGCAGGGTGGGATCACCCGGGGCAGCAAGCAAGAGGCAGCAGAAGCTCGGCAGTGGCAGCCTGGCTCTCAAACACGGCCGGGAGATGCTCCCCTGCACGGGGAAAGGGCCCAGGGTCCCGGGGTTTCCCCTGAGGCACCTGAGCAGATGGTGAAAGGGTGCCCCCCGATGAGGTAGGGTGTTAATAAGCCTCCAGTGCAACAGCTGCGCCCACAAGCAAAGCTCCACTCACAGTAGGAAAAGTCTGCAGGAGTCAGAGCCTCACAGTGGTGGTGAACTCTCCCCACAGCGACAGCAACCTGCTTCCCCTCCGAATGCCAAGAGAGCAAGAGTGCTAAGAGCTGCACCCAGTCCCCTTTTCCCCAGCCCAAACCTCTCTGTCTCTGCCCCTCCAAGAGAAACCCCCCAGCTAAGAGAGTAGCCTGCCGCACCCTTCCTTCGGCAACGTCTTTTGTGCCTCTTAAGTATCGGTTGTTGTGGTTTCTTAGCGACAGATGGGACAAAATTCCATCAGAGAAAGAAACAAAAGGAAAAATGCTAAACCCCAACAGCATCAAACTCCCCAACTGCCTAGCCTGCTTCTGGACTGAATTTCTGGAAACATAATCTATACGTTTATTTCTAAGCAGGCACACCAAGCAGAAATACACTCATGGTATCTTCACAGAACTGACTTATAAGTCTGAGCCACCAGCTGAAGGTGTTCTAATACAGAAAGTGAAAAATGTAAACACAAGGCCAGTTAGTGAGAGGGTGCTAGAAATGATTTCCACTGAAAACAGTAAACACTATGGCCTTCTGCTTTAAGTGTATTCCCAGAAGCACACAGAAAAGTTGAGTGGGAGAAGGCCCTGCACGATCAGGTTGTCTAACAAGATTAATGCTTCTGCACCAAGTGTGTCAAAGCAGCAGTGTGCTCCTGGCAGTTAAGATGTGCTGCTGGACATGCAGTGTGCATCCAAGTGGGAACTGACACATGGCCTGGAGATGGCTTAGCCCTGGATCTCCATTCTTCTCAGTCAGGCAGAATGCAAAGGAAAATCAGCAGATGTACTTGTGCACAGACACATACACATGCAGTGGAAAGGATTGTGCCAACCACACTAATTATAATCAAGTATCCAACATCCTTTCTCAGCTACAGAAACTTTAAGTTAATGTTTATTTGTCTTGTGCTGATTTTTAATGTTTCAGGAAAGATTAATGACACACACTCTGACAAGAATAATAGCTTGAAGGCTTTCAGCTGTTCTAATCCTGCTGCAGCATGTCAACTCTCAGAGAAAAAAAGGTGTCTGAGAAATTATGAGCCAAGGTTTTGTCTTCTCAAAATACAAGCCCCAGAGCCTCCAGGGTAAAAACTGGCTATGGTCTATCAGGGAGTCACAAGAAGTGGCTATGGTCTATCAGGGAGTCACAAGAAGTTTAGTGGGAAGCAATGGTGAGAACACAAGAAAGCCCTCCAGTGTCTGAAAGATAAAAAACTAACAAAGGAAAGAAAGACTACAATAAAATTAAGACCTTGCATGCCAATTAGCAAAAAACATGAACTCTAACTTCAGTTTGTGACAGGTTTTTGTATTGTTGTTACACTTTGGTGCTATCATATGTATGTACAGCACTGTTATTGTCTTTCTCCCTCTGACATTTGAACTGTTGATGTTTTGTAGACTTACTTCAAGTCAGCTGCTAATAAATTAAATCCATTGTAAAGATGTCCCTCTACTGAAACTTTCTTCAAGTAAGAGTAGCTGTCCAGATCTGCAGTCAAGAAGTTTGTTACAAGAGCACCTAAGAAAGAGAAGTACATAGAGCAACGTGTATGTGTGCACTCACTATTCTGACAGGCCTGGTAAAACAAACAGAAAGATAAAGATTCCTGTTGCCAATAGGCTCTAATAGTGCAAAAAAACCCCAAACCACAACATGAAATAATGAACCAGCCTTTAAAAGTCTTACATCATTGTACCATGTTCACATTAAGAGCTTGGCTTTTACTCTGAAGAACTCAGTCAAAAGCTCTTGGTCAAAAATTCTACAGAATTCACATTTACTAACCACTCTGGACTGGATGTGCCTTTCCTCTCCTCCCATCTTACAAATTCTTTTTAGTCTTGCTTCATTTCCCTGATATATGACCCTAAAATGAAATACAAATGACATGGTTCATTTGTTTCTCTGTATGACGTGTTTTGTCATTGCAATATATTCCCAATCCAGTACCATATGACAGTTACAAACAGACCTATTTTTACTTTAAAAAACTGCACAGATATGCTGTTTTGAGCATATTCTTTGAAAGAGGGTTTTTCCTATTATTTCTGCTCCTCTGACTTATCAATGGGGAAGAAGAATCTTTCAGGCTACCTCCAGCATAATCCAAGTTGCATTCCCTGACACAGGTGTTTGAATATGAATATACACCTTAAAAAAGTATACTGTAATCTAAAACTAGCTCAATGTCTGGCTAGTTGTTTGGCCTGTTAATTAGAATTACTTTCCAGGGGAGATGGTGCTGCTGCATTTCTTGTCTGAACGTGACTTCAGGTTCTAGGCACTACATCTTATTTCACTTGTGCCCTCTTGATCAAAAAATCATTATCTAAGTGAAGTTCCTCACATACATACTCAACTCATCAGTTCAAAAATGTTGGTTACAGCACATAAACATTCTGCTTGTCCATAAAGCTGTGTTAAGAAAATTAATATTGTAATCGTCACTATTTTACTGGAACACCATTGCTTGTTTGTACACTTTTTCTTTATTTCAAGTCCTTCATACCTCTTCCTTTTGCATTTTTATCAATCTTCGGCTGCATATAGTTTGTCAGGGCTGCCATCTTGCCTTTCTTACTGATTCCCAGCCATGTCCCACCTTCTTTTCCCTCCTCCATATCCAGACCTAACGGAATAAGCAAAAGTTAAGCTATCAAATACATTAAAATTAAAAAACATTTGAAACTTACATGTTTTCCTTAGATGTAAGAGGAAGAAGAAAATTTCTTATTAGGAAGGCAACACCACCACCCTAACAATAACCACTCAAAACAGCAAGACATACATACCACTAAGGATCTCATTGCTGCTGTCCCAAAACTCGGCCGATTTGGATGGTCTGTGGTAAAACTCATCCCTATTAGCTGCTAGAATAAGCCTGTAGAACACAAGAGGAAAAAAGACACTATTACTTATAAATTGGAACTTCACAGTACAGGCAGGAGCATAATCCAATTTTTGCCAGAGCATTAACTCATTTTGAGCATGAAACTATCCTTTGTCTCCCATCTCACCTTTACCACTCAGTGGAAAGGTCGACTAACATCTGACAGCAGCATCTCTCTCACTGTTGTGAGACACTCAGCAAGTGCATCTTGTTGAGTGAATGTGGCAACTGGTATTGTCAAAAAATAATACTTACAACAGAAGACACTGAATTAAGATTGCATAAACAACCTCAAGATTCCTCAGCATGAAGTTACAGCTTAATTAAAGCAAATTATTATTACATTGAAATTATTAAAAAGTGTTTTTCATTGGTAGAACACCCTCACCTAAGAAGCAGGTAATGGATTTGGCTGATCCAAGTAAAGGTAAAAAAGAACTGTGACCCCAGGCAAGCCCTGTGTGGAGGCTCAGGGCAGCAGGCGACTGCAGAAGGCCCTGCACAGCTCCAGCACAGCTCCCAGAGTCCTGCTCATCAGTACCCACAACATGACTTGCCTTTATTTCAACTGCGAGACAGTGAATGCTCCCCTTTCTCTCCAGCTATGTTGCTTAATTTAATTTTAATGAAATGCCATCTTTCAAAAACCTGCAGATTTTCTTAACCAGTTTTCCATAACCTCAGTATCTTCTTCACTGTCAGTTCCTCCTACCAACTGCATCTCAATTACATCTGCACAGCAGAAGACAAGTTTGCTACTGGAAACTGAAGACAGACCATGCAATTTTAATTCTAATTTTTAGCCACATCACACAAGAATCAATTCCAATGACAACTCATTACTTTGTTCAGCATTCAGGTGCACTGATATTTTCTGCAGGTTTCTGAACTTTCCTGCAAATTCATCTCTTTCCTAATACAGTGTTTTAAGAGAGGACTGCAAGGTGCAAGTTGCACATTAGAAATACTACAGAAAAAGAATCATTATCAACCATAGAGAAACTAGAAAAACCTAACACTTCCATGGCATCCTTTCTGTAAGGTAAGTGCTGAGTATTTTGCCCTACAAAGATAACATCTGTTGGAGAGCAAGCTGCATGTACATTTTTATCTTTCCACTGCAAATATAATACTGTTCCTTTCAAACTTACATAATTTCTCTTCTTGCAGCTGATTCTAGTCTTTGAGCTATAGGCTTTCTGCTGGTTTACCAAATTTCTGTCATCTTACTTCAACACGCTCCATTAACAGGATGCAGCCTCCTTTCACAGATTTTTATTTAAATGAACATCTCCACTGTTAAAAAATAGTTTGCCTGAAGTGCATTTCTCATCTCCTGAAGCTTCAATTATACTTCGCCTTCAACAATTCTTGACATGAAACTATGGTTTGTTTATAGTATCTAAATACTAAAAATAAGCAAAGTCTTTCTTCTGTAATTGAATATTGCCCCTCTCAAGTTTAATGCAGACTCCTAATTTAGCACAAGGCTAGTATACAAGAGCATAATAATAAAAATATCTTTATTCTCTTTCATGAAATGTAATTATACCGAAAAGGAGCAATATTAAGTGACCCTCATCTTCTAATAAATGGCAAAAAGCCTATTCAGCTATTTTTATAGCTGAAATAATTCAACTGTATTAGGATTTGCGTATTAAGATTTATTTTAATATCGAGAGAAATGAAAACATGAGAAATCATTCCATTAAAGCCATTTCCTACAATGTAATTCAGCTCCTGAAAAGAGCCTGTGATTATAGCTTTGAAGCTTGAAACATTTATTTAAAAGAAGCACACAGTACTATTTGGAAAGATGTAAAGGCAGCATATTACGTCTGACAATAATAATGGACTACAGTAAAGTGCTTGTTACACTGCACTAAACTTTACCACAAATAGGCCCCGAGAGAAAACAGAACAAGTTTCAAAGGTACAGGCAGACGGATTTGTTAGTATGTCACAAGGGTGAGCTCTTTGCTTAATTAGGTGCTCAAAGAAAATTGACCAATATATTGGTCTAGAAACCAGAGCCTACCTGGATGGAAAATTCTCCTAAGTGCTACAGAGAATATGTAACACTTGTAAATGGCTTGGCCATTTTCTTCTAGTCAGTAAACTCAGTCAATAAAAAGCTGTTTGTCTCTTCAACTTTTAATGCCTATTACAGACACTTTTCTTTAAGTTAGAGATGCAAAGCAGTGAACAGTGAGGAAAGTTTAATTGCCTGCTTCGTGATGGACAGAGAAATTAGTGTCTGCAGGTACAGGAATCCTCTTTTGGTTGGGAAAACTGTTCCAAGACCTCACCACGAAATAAACACAGCTAAAGCACAATTATGTTCAAGCTGTCAAGAAAAACAACACTTAGCAAGGACTAGTAGAGAGATACCTACCTAGGTCTAACGGCTATAATACTGCTTGGAATTAGGAGGGCTGAGGACCACTCCCAACTGCTACTCACACCTACATCCTTCAGAAAGCTGAGACAAAGGTGAAAAAAACATAGGAACAACTTAAAAAGAAAGAACTTCAACATTCTTCTGAATAAAGAAAAGCAAAAAGATTTAGTTCTTGTGTGTTAAGGAAAAAAAATGAACTAAAGTTATGTATCTGATGTTAAAATCTGACACCAAGAACACTGTGGCCTGGCATTTATCACCCAAACAGGTGGCTCAGAGAGATTTATCTCAGAGGTATAGAGAAAGGCACTGCTTATCAAAAGATACAGAGAAACTTAAATACAATTAAATACTTCTGAATTTGGGCCAAACATCTCAAAAGTGTTGTCCTATTCTAACACTGACAGCAAGTTGTTTTCTGATATAAATTAATAATTTTAATCTTGATGCAATTTTTTATAGCAAGCAAACTACTCTAAGTTTTTAAGTAAGTTTTAAATATTGATCATGGCAGAAAGTTCACTTGGCAAGCAACTGCAGTTTACATCCAAAGGATTTTCCCAAGAGGCATCAAATTGATGAATCTGTCTTTTGCTAACTACCAACACAAAGAAAGTCAGACCAAATAAATGGATATATTAATTCAGCGCCAGTCACATCATAAACAAAACCCCTTTTTAGGCGGGCTCCAGATGCAGAAAGGAATGCACTCTGGACAATTGAGGTTTCGGTTCTCATTTCCTTTCTTTCTATACAACGGCATCTGCTTCTTAATACAAGAGGACAGGAAAACAAGTCAGTGAAAGGCACAACAACTTACTGAGCAGACTGACTCTGATGGTTTCTGGATGAATACCAATACTTGTACCCTACAAAGTAATACAGAACCTATACAGCATATATAAATACAGAAAGCAATAAACTTTCATAGCCTGCTTATGGCCTGGAGTGCTGTCTTTTTATTACATACTCAGTGTACTCAAAGATACTGATGTTGGATATGAAATTTTAAAATTATGGGCTACAATGAGAGAGAAAATGATTACAGGATGTTTAAGGCTTTGGAAATGCACTGCATGATATCGATACATTCTTATAAATTTACCTAGAAGCCTGCAAGCTTATTTTTTCTTTAGTTTTTGGCTAGACACACACATGACTTAGTTTATTGACTGCAATTTTAATTGCAAGCAGATTTTGGGGAGGGGAAAGGCTAGGACACTTATTAGAAGTTCCTTGATTACAAACTGGAAGCCCCAAACATATCTACCACACTGAAAGCAGGGGATAGCTACAACTGTGAGGCCCAACAAACAGGATTCCCCTTAAGTTTAAATAATAAAGTAGAAGGCAGAACTTTCAAACATTTGAGTACAATATTTAAAGGACTTATACAGCACATGACATATCACCAGCAAAAGGTCCATGATTACAAAGCCCAAGACTTTTGACATAGTCTAAAACCAAGGGGTTCTCAAAAGGTTACAGTAACTCCTCCAAAGGGCAAAGACATGAAGTTAAACACTACGAAAGCACAGCATAATACTGATTTGAGTTTGTAATTCACTGACTACAAAAAGAAATTGTGTAAAATATTACAGAAGCAAGTTTGTTTTAATTACAACCATCTTACCTGTATGCATTTTTTGAAACTGGTCGGGGATCAAATTTGAATAGAAGGATGCACATTGAAGAACTGATGTTTAAATCTTGCTTCTTCCACAAAGGCTCAATGCAAGATCATTCTGTAAGAGCCTAAAATGCAAATAAAGATTATCTATTACACTGCAAATTATAAAAAGATAAACTTGCTGCTGTGCTGAAGCTTAAGGATTGCAATGTACTGAGTCATAGCTCACAATAAAAATAAATAAATAAAATACAATTTCCAAAATAGAATAGTTTTAAAGACAACCAGATTCTTATGGTAGTTTTTTCAAAGTTATGCCTGGCTAGTTCAGATATTCAGGAAAAAAACCTGCATCAGGAAAATACTGACAAAGTCTACAGTGCTAGCAATACATGAAAAAAGACTGTTATGCAATTTTCTGCTCATTATTAATAAAGTATCTATATTTTTTTTCCCTCTCTTAAGTTCAGACAAAATGATTCTGTTAGAATCAAGGAGAAAATAAGACTCAAACTGTCGCAGAAGCCAGAAAAAGCCTCATTAAAGACACTCACAGACCTGCAAGTAAAGTATAATTTAAGCCAAGCTATTATCAAAGTCCAGGAGAAATTATTATTGTTTAGCATTGGGTAAAAGGTCAGGTCCAAACAGAAATACACTGGACATTTTGTGTCCAGAGTTCACATTTTGATGAGGAGCTTCCAGCACTTGTGCTATATTTAAAATTCTGGCCACGCAGATGGCATGACAAATGTGCTTTCCATTTCAAACCAACAAAACAGCTTTCAAATATTTTGTGTTGTTCCAATTAACATTTTTCTGGTAATAAAACTGCAGTCTGATCTTTACTTTTTGTGGCTGCTCGAACAATTATCAGAATGCTACCAGCCAATGACACACAACCATTTTTTACTGCTACTGAGAGCTTTACCATGCAAGGGCTTTCAGGGTAAGTCAAGGGGAGAGGGAGGCAGAATTCAACACCACAACTCTAAAGTCATCATAGCAACCCAATGACTGAAAAAACTTCTGTACAAATAGTAGGATTTTTAACCATACTTTCAAGATATGTAGGAAGTATCTCTATTGCACTTTAATTTCTACATAATTTGTCATAAGAAATATCAGGAAATGGATCATCTTGACTACATTTCATGTTACCAGAAACAGAGCTGCAAGTGCGGCATTTATACAGATTTTTTTTTTTAATTAACAGCTTGCCCATAGCTGCTGGCTCCTGTTAAGTCACAGTTCAGCACTACAACCAGCCTGCTGTTGTTGTCATGGCACAAGAAGCTCAGTCTTGCAACCTGATATCCTTCAAAGAGACTCTTCTGCTGCAGGACATGAAATAACTGAAAAAGAGGTGCAGCACTCCTGACATGCATGACAAGAAAATTAGTGCACAGGAGTGTGTGTATGTGTGCATATATATATATAAACATATACCTCAAAGTATTTTAAATCCTGTTCACTGACAAAAGGAATTTCCCTCCCGAGTTGACTCATAATCTACAAGCTAAGAGCAATAGCAGAGCTATCCCAACTATTCTGTGTTTAACAGGTTGCACAATAAGGCACTGAGAAAACTGAATTAAATCACACTGTTGGCTTTCTTTGCCTCTATCAAGTCAATCCCAAAACAACTGCCTTAGATATTCATCATAAAAAGAAGATGCAGTCTTGAATTTTGGATAACTGATTTACTAACCAGGTATTTAAAAAGACCCGCAGCTAGCTTTATGGAGAAAATCTAACCAGTTTTCAAATCTGTGGTTTTAGAGGTTCCCATCTACAGCACTACCATGAGTAGGGTAGGGAATCCTTAAAACTTTTTTTTTTTTAGCAAAGTGCAAAGAAGCTCCCTTGGTGAAAGCAGGGATACAAAATACAATTTTAATGGACAACTATCACTGAGTACTCTTGCTGACTATGGAGGTATGTCTCCTAGTATTCATTAGGTGTCCTGCCAGATAATTAAATGGATTACTTGATAAAAATCTGTTTGCAATTAATCACTCATAAGACCACTATTTTAATAAACAGGTTTCAGGCTCCATTAGCTGATTTATTGAGTTCCCTTGAACTTATCAATTCAGTCCAGCTGTTTGTGCAAAGTTACTGGCCAGCATAAAGATTACACAAAAACTGCCAGTCAGAAAACAGCAGCAAAATAAGTTTGCAACTCTCATCACAATTATCTAGAAAGACAAATATTTTGAACATTTCAGTACCTTTCTAGAATCCCCAATCATTATTTTTAGTTACTACTGCTTTGACAGAATTATCTTTTTGTCAACCTATCAAGCCTGATTGACGTTATTACAGTTCTTTAAGTTATATTTATGTTTTTATTAACCCCAAATATGAAACCAGCATTTTTTATCTTGGGCTCCACCTGCCGGCCTTAAGACAAGCATAAGTGTTTATAGGTCCTATATAAACAGCCCAACCTTTTTTTTTGTTTTTTAGACAGAAGTGTTTAAGCCAGATAAAACAGAGCTACCCCTTAAAATAGCAGCAACACTTAACTGGCAAAGGAGGCAAGCAATGTGTTTTGGTACCTTCTTTGATCAAAGCTGACATTGCCCTTGCAACACCTGTTGTGGATATTACCCTTAAATTCTTAAATAGAAGCATACTGTAAGTCAGACTCAAATTTGGATATTCTGAAATTTGCGACAATTAGCAAAACACTAAGAAGAAGAAAACCCGAACTGAGGCTGTCATAGATATGGTAAGTACATAATCATCCAATCAAAAAGTCTTTATGCAGGTGCCATTCTCTCGAGCTCATACTCAAGTAAAAGGTGGTGCTGCAACTACAGGGATGAGACAAGCACACTGCACAGAGCTGGAGCTGCAAAGCAGATGTGCTCAGTTCAGCCTCCTCCTCACTCAGTTGAGTCTCCACAAACCAAGGAGAGGAGAAGGTGAAAAAGATCAGGCCAGCACCGACTTCCACCTGCAACTTGATCCTACAGCAAGTCTAAAACTAGATCAAAAGCTGATTTTCGAGCTCCATTTCTGCAGAAAATGTGTCCTCAGAACCATCCTTAGACATGCAGGAGGTGCTGTAGTTTAACAAGTTCAAATAGAAAAGGCTAAGTTGTGGTACACTTGCTTTCTGATTTTCCTTTTGAAGACAATACAAGCCAGAATATACACACTATGCAACATGGCAAGACCAGCAGGAAGGGGGGGAAAATCCTCTGCTCTAGGTTGGAGACAGTGAAGACTGCTCTCTGGATAATGAGCTTTTATAAATTCTAGTTTGCTTATTCCTACTCAATAAGACAACAGTTACCAAGGATGACAGGATAGCAACCATCTCCTATTTCTGTAATGTTTCTAGTTTGCTGTCCAACTTATGCTTAATACACACAAACCAGCTTGACAAGAACCACAAACATCCTGTAATTAAGCGTTCTGCTCCAAATGGCAACACTAATTTGGAAATGACATTAAAGTAACTAACGTTCTTGTTCTGTGCTACTGTACTCTGTTAGACAGCACAGTGTGTTGTTTTGCTCATTTGAAGGATCTGCTAAAAGCCTGAGTGGATATATGCCAGCATAAGGTAGCATTTAGAGGGACTATCAAGAGACCCAAGCATGATGGATTGTGTGTGTTCTTTTCATAGGGTTCTACCATCATTTGGTTGATTAGAAGCAATCAGTTCACAATTTGGCATAAAACTATTTTACCCTTAAGAATTCCCAGTAGCAGGCTTTGAAAAATGAAGCCATTTGTTATGTATTTTGTATTCACAAATGAAGCATCATAAATAACATCTGTCAGTTACCACAGTGATCGCAATTGCTTCACAACTGATCCAAAACTATTTTTTAGGTGCAGTCTAAAACACAGCTAAAAGTCACTATTCACTGGAATCTGCTAGTTTTATGTACTACAACAATAATTTGTGGTCAGCAGAGTACAAAACTATTTTACTGTCTCTTTTGAGTATGTCCAAATGAAACTGAGCCCTACAGTCCTCAAATGCCCATAGAAGGGCCATAAAATTGGATGCATTTTCTTGCACTACTGAAATGAGCTTTTTTTTAATAACGAACTTTAAAATCATCAAAAATAAGAGATGCTTGATTAGCTCTTAAAAGTAATTTATTTTTTTCCCCCTCAACGAAAAGTGTCTCACGGTTGCGTTTTAAAAACATTTTACTGTTTCATTTTTGCACTTCCTTTGTGTAGCACATGCTCCACTGCAGCAACACTAATAACTAAAGATGAAGCGGAATAGATGGATCTATAATTTGATGACTTCCAGTTGCTCCCTATAAAGACCATTTGTAAGTAACCCAGGCTTTGTAACCCTACCAAGGTGAAGAGTCAGTCTTCACTGCAAGAGACAGCAATGCAAAGCACAACACTTAAGAAACACAGAAAATAACATGTAAGGTGAATGGCACTCCCAAGTCTAATGGGCTAATTTTATTTTCAGCTGCTTAATTTCTCTTTGGCATTTTACTAGATTAGGTCCACTGTACAGCTCCCACGAGGAACAAACACCATTAAACATAACCTTTCACCACACCATGTTTTAAAAACATTTACAAGGATGGAGGAGAACAGCCTTTGCCCCAGTTTCTCAAGAGCACGAGGTTCTTCTCAGCCACGGATCTGCAGACCCAGAGCCTTTTGCTGGGCTTGTTCCTTAGGTAAAGGCTGTATTTTCAGCTTGTACAATTCTTAGGTTTTCTTCAGTGAGGAACCACCAAAAGACAGCTGTAGCCTTCACTGATAATCTGTGACTATTTCTTGACCTCAAAGGGTCACGACATATTAAAACTTGATTTAAAAATTACTTTATTACTCTTGTGCATTTACAATTACTCCTGTATGTGACACAAGTACCAACCAGCCACCACCCACGCGGAAATGAAATGCCATCGCATAACCAAAGAAAACAGGTGTGAACTGACACCTGAAAACACCCGCAGAGTTGCTGCTGGATAAATTTAGGACAAAAACCTTAAGCAAATGGCGCTCAGCAGCAGCACTTTCCTCGGCGGGGAGGGCCGGGGCTGTGGCGGCGGCCGGGAAGGGCACTCACAGCCCCCCGAGCCAGGAGCCCGTCAGCTCCCGGCTGCTGGTGACAGCTGAGGCACCCCCGGGCTGTGTCCGAGCCCGCCCCGCCGGCACGGCGACCCCCGGCCCCTCGGCCCCTCACTCACCCTCGGCCGCCGCACCGCGCGTCCCCCGCGCCGCTTCCGGAGCGCGGCCGGGCCGCAGCGGCGCCGCCTCTCCGGGGGCCGGGCCCGGCTCCTCCTCCCGCCGGCGCTGCCGGCACCGACACCTTCCCCTGGGGCCCGGCACCGACACCGTCCCGTCCCCCAGGCCTGCCGGGCCCTGCCCCGCCGCGGGCTGTGTGTGGGGAGCCGCTGCGACACCGCCCGGCATCCCCCAGCGCGTTGGGGGAGTCACCTCATAGTGCATGAGCTGCTGCTCGGCTGCCTCGGCCTGCTGCCAGCGTATCTGGTGTCAAGCCCAGATGGGAAATTCGGGTATTAGAAAAATTTTTTTGACTGTTAGGGTGGTCAGGCATTGAAATAGATTGCCCACGGAGGTGGCAGAGTCACCATCCCTGGTGGCGTTTAAGATCTGGTAATGTGGTTTAGTGGTTTATAGAGGTTACAGTGGTAGTGCCAGGTTGGCCTTCATGATCTTAAAGGTGTCCTCTAACCTTGCCGATTCTATGATTCTATGAAGGTGTGAAATAATAACATTAAATGCCTGATCTGATTTTCACAGGACTGGTACCTCTGAGGACAGATACACCCAGGACTGGGCTGTTGACAATATTACCAGGTTTGGATGTAGCTCCTGACCCCTCTAGAACAAGGCCCCTGTGGGGGATGCTGTTCCCCTGACCACCTTCAGCAGAGACTCTGCTTCCAGGAAGGCCCCCAAGTCACTGAGCCCTGAGCTTGCAATGGGATGAATTCCAGCCAGGACAGCTTTCCTGAGAATTGAGGAAAACACAAGTGACAACATCAAATTCGCTTTCAGTTATTAGCACAGCATGATCAGAACTGATAATCTAACATTTAGTAATTTTATCTAGATCTGCAGATATAGGTTGGGATTGGATTTGTGTCACCTTTTTGTCCTACTGAAATATTAATATTTCATTTTTCAAACAAAATCTCAAACTTTATTTCTTACTTTTTTTTTTTCATGAGTGGCAATAGAGGGTTCCAATGGAGCCTGTAAATTACAAAATATTTTATGGTGAAGCCTGTAAGGAAACACCTTAAAAGCCTGGAGTGCTCTTCCAGATTCTAACACTGATAAACACAATACACACAAGATGTGAAACAGCAATTAAAAGAATTCCCAGGGGTATATGAATGTGTTAGGTGGCTTGTGAGGCAAAACCTTTCATTCTGGATACAGAAAAGCTGAAGTTACTTGTCAGCTTTAGCACTGCTCTGGCATATGACATTGAGCAAGTTCATCTCAATGCTTTCCTTCTCCATCATCAACAGCGGGATGATCACATTGACCTTTGCAAGGTCTCTTGAGATCTACTGATGAAAATTACTGGGTGAGTGTATGATCATCATTCTTTGTACTACTGCTTCTGAAACACAATAATAGATTGCAGTTATTACCTTGAGACATATAAACCTAGAATGTATTTATGCTTTCAGGTACAGAGTTGTTATTTAAAGCAGTTATCTGATGGCTAAGTAGACAAATTATACAAATCTCCATTACACTGAAATTGGTAAAATGCATGCACATTAAGTGTAATGTATTGTTCTTCTTGGCACTCTGAGTCTCAAAGTATAGACTCATCGCTGTGACCAAAGATTGTTTAACCTCTATGCTCAAGATCCACTTAAAATCTTCAGATGATAATCTGCATACCTTCAGCAGCAGTCATGTCCATGGGAAGAAGAAAGCATCCATAGACTTAAAACTTAATGGTGTTTTTTACTGTTTTTTTTTTTCTTTTGCTATTTTTAATACATACAGGAAGTAAGAATAAGTTCAGACATTTAAAAAGCCTTTTAGGAGGCTGCACAAAACCAATCCACTGCAAGAATTTGTGAATACTGGATTGGGTGACTCTTCCTTTTATTCTTGTGTCTAGCTTTTGTTCTGCCTAAACCAGCTTGGCTACTGTTGCCCCTTCTAGACTCTGTCCTAGGGGATCAGTGTATAGCTCCCATTGTTTGTCAAACTTGAATAGACTGAACCCAAGCAGGCTCTGATTCTGTATTCACTTTAAGAGTGCTGTCAGGGCAGAACCTCTCTTGGAGAAAGTTAAAATACAAGCAGAAGATTAATGAAAGGCTTGTAGAATTGTCCTGAGTTAGTTTCAAAAACTAAAAGAGAAATAGTCCTGCATTTGTTTGAAGAGTTTGCTCTTCCGAGTGTTGGAATACACATTATTTGGAATGCATAAAGCACACCTTAGATGGATTAAATATCTTTTCCCTGAGAGGTCTAAAAAAGCAGCTGTAAAGAAGAGAGAGACATCAGGGATCCTGACAGTTTTCTAGAGATGAGTTCTTGCTCTGATCCACTTTGATATCTCTACCAATTGTCTAGATGATGCAAGAAATTTATTAGTAAATTTTGTAGCCTAATAAATGAGTGGATAATTCACAAGTGGTTACAAAATCATCTGATGTGCCCAATTAAATCACCCCAGTCCACTAAATTGCATTTTTAATGTAATAAAATGTGAGGAAATGCACGTGGAAATAAAGAATGCAGGGATGGAGCTACTGTGGCAAAAAGTACCTCAAAAAAGAATTTAGTTATTACTATTTCAGTGTGACCTCTCAGGGTTATACTGTGCTAAACTGGACTACCCTAACCATTTAATGTATAAAATATAGAATACATAGGGGAGATAGGGGAGTGACATCGGCTTTGTCCACAGCACAGCAACATTGGAACGCTGCACCACGTCTGGTACCCACGGTTAGGGAGGGAGGAAAAACACAGGAAATGGTTCAAAGGAGAGACATTAATGAAGGGGATCGATAACAAGATATAAAATAGGGGCGTAGGAAGCTCAAGCTATCCAGGTTACCAAAGACAAAGCTGAGACGTGACGATGGCAGCGCACGGACCACCGCAAACGGCGAGGAGGTGAAGTTAGACAAATCCACGTGGATCGCGTGCCAGCATTACCTGGCTGCGCTGCACCTGACGGGCTCTGCCACGGCATTTCAGCCGCCAGCTGGGCCCGGCACCCCCGGGCGAAGAGCTGTGCCAGGCAGCGTGCCGTTCCGAGCGCAGACACCCTTCGGCCGCGCAGCGGGGCGGGAGCGCGCACCCGCCCAGGGAGGTGACACAACGGTCCGGGCCGCTCCGGCCGAGCGCACACCGCCCGCGCTCCGCTCCCCGGCGCGGGCAGCGCGCTCCCGCTCCCGGGCTGCGACCGCTCCTCTGGCCGTTCTGGCCGAGCGCACACCGTCAGGGCTGCGCTCTTCGGCGCGGGCAGCTGCCGTTCCTTGGGCCGCCCTAGCCGAGCGCACACGGCCGGCGGTCCGTTCTCCCGCGCGGGCAGCGCGCTCCCGCGCCGGGGCTGCGGCCGCTCCTCCCGCCCGCCGGGGGCGGGGCCACGCGCCGTGACGGACAGGCCCGCGGGCCAATGGCGTTGCGGTTGCCGGGCGCGATCGCGGTGGCGCCGCCCAATGGGAAAATTGGCGGCGCGGGGGGCGCGCGCCGGTTCGCGCGCGGCCGCAGACGGGCTCGCGGCCACTCACGCGTGCCGCGCTCCTGCCCCCAGGTGCGAGTGCTCAGGAATGTGACGCCCTGCATGGGAGAAAAAAAAAAAAAAAAATAAA
>VZTJ01004860.1:895915-943063 GCA_013397795.1 Orthonyx spaldingii | reverse complement strand
GCCGGGGCGCTCTCCCGGGGAACGCGCGGGGGACGGGCGGGCACCGCGGGGCGGGCGCGGCGGGAGCGGCTCCTGCGCGGGCAGCGGGAGAGGAAGACAAGGGCTGACATGCTGCCCAGCGCCTGCCGAGCGGGTTATTGAAGAGTTGGGGGGTTTCCCCCTTTTATTTTTTTTAGGTTTTTTTTAAAACATTTTTCTTTTTTTGTACGCCGCCTCCTTGAAGCCAGGAGCAGCAAGGAGAATAAGCTGAGGACGGAGAAATAAGACGGAGATGGTGAGCAGATCGCTGGGTTGGGGGGAATGAATGAGGCTGCCGGGCTATTTTCTGTGAGAGGTTCTTGCAGGGTGTAGTACGTTTCGGGATGATTTTGCATCACGATTCCGGGCTAGACTTCTTTGTTTGCTAAAGGTTGCTGGTTCAGGTTTAACAGCGTTCATCAGTTTATTGTGAGATGCGCAACGAGGAGTTGATGTATGCGAATGCCTGAATTACATACGCAAGAGGCACACACAAGCAACCTCTAAACAAACCAACATTATAATAATCCTGCAAAATGATGGGCAGCTCTTGTCATGGAGGGAAGTCGTTGCTCAGGTTATTTGTGGCGTGCATGGGAGATGACTCTCTTTGTAGCAAAGACCAAACAAAACGAACCTATTTCTTCACACACGCGAAATCCATTACAGACTTAAAAGCCAGAGGTAGGGGTTGTTTTTTAATTTTCGTTTTCCCTGCAGTATTGAGGTCTACGGTTAAAATCTGACGTTTGTAGAAGTTGAAAAACTCTTTGAAATGTTCACTTCTAGTGACTATGAAATAGTAAAGACTTTCTTGCTTTCTCTCTTTTTTTTTTCATGTAGGCACTTGTTTGTGTATGTGAAAAGGGGAATTCTTATAACATGCACTTTGCTCGTTACGCTGTGCTGTTGTGCCTTTAGGTAGGTCACAATGCAAAACGTGATTCATAGCATGTTAAAAAAAAACAAACAAACCCTAAGCAGGTTTTTTTTCTCAAGTAAAGACCTGCTATCATACCAATATCTTAAACCCTAAATACAAGTTTTGCGGGGGGACAGGAAACCACCCTTCTGATTTGTATTAATGGGAATGCTTTATGGTAAAAAATCCTGCTTCTAAATGACAGAATATTGACATTGGCTGATTGTAACTTCCTGTGGATAGAGTACTGCAGTCTGCTGAATACACCAGTCCTTTAAAGCTCCATAAATTTAGACATATTTTGTTTACAAAATTGTGCAGTACTGCGTGGTGCAGTAGAAAAATCTGAAATTTTAGTGATTCTAGAAATGTTGCAAGGCACTGCAAAAGAGAAAAAAATACAGCTTTGTATTAAATCTGCTATGGGAAAAAAAGAAAAGATTTGTTGGAATAAAGTGATACAGGGTATGCATGGTGACTAAAGTAACTGCAAAGGAGAGTTTGGAGTTTGTATAGAAAAAAATAAGTTGTGGACTATGGTGGGGTCTTCATCATGTAAGGTATTTGGATGGATGGCTCTTAAATTTGTTTTAAGCAACACCTCTGTAAATAATTGTCTGAAATATTTAAATTATGTGCTCCATTAGGCAAATGGGTTTATCTTCCCATTACTTGGCTAAAGGAATGCATTAGAAAGGCAAGGTTTGGAAGAACAATAGTTTGGCTGCATAGTTTCACTGCATGGTTTATCCTCATGTATTGTTCAGAGATCATAGATTGTATTTTACTTGACACTGGTGATCTTTATAAAGTGAATTTTTCTTATTTTATTTTTATGCCATGGTTGCTGTCTACGTAAATAACTGAGTTTCAGTTAATGCAACCATAGTTTTGACCTACTATTTGGCTAAAATAGATGAAAAATAATTCCCTTCTTTGGATATAATCTATTAATTCAAAATCTCTGCAATTGATTTCAGTCTCAGAAAGTTTTTAATATTGAAAGAGCCAGTAAGAGTTACAAACAGAGGGAGTTTCCCATTTTATTGAGTTAGGACACTGTACTAGAAATGGCAAAATTCCTGCCTTTTGCTTATACTTCAAATTTTGTACAAGCTGTAATTTAGATGAGATATCTTGTCCCAAAGACCATCTGTATGCATATTACAGTTATATAAAACTAAGCTTCTGTACTTGATTTTATGTAATGCAGCACATTATATCTGCAGTACTTTTAGTGGATCTTGGGTAGTGTCAGAATTGATAGATTGCAAGGAAAACCTGTTAGAATTCTTGTGCTACCAGCCTTATAGTTTGTTGCTCTTAATATTTTATTGTGTGAGTATAAATCATTGACACAAACATTGTAAACAAATGCTGCAGCAGCTAAGTGTGAGGTTACATTTGGCTTGTGTCTTTCCAGTTTAACCAGAGTATGACAGTATTTTGTCAAGTGTGAGGGCATCCTAATGGCCATCGTAGTTACCTTCTAAGCAGTTAGGTCAAATTTTTTACTTGTCTGTCTCTACAGAGTAAGGAGGGAAAGCCAACTCTAGGGTTACACCAATATGGATAGGGAAGGAATTTCACACGTGTTACATGCAGCTACTTTATACAGACTTCATGTGTGTCTCCTGGAAATTAACAAAGAGATTTTTAAGATTAAAATCCACATATTTCTAGAAAAAGTGTTCTTTCCATAACGCAAGACATTTAGAGTATACACGTAACTTGATGAACATATTTTCTTCAGAGAAGGGCATTAGCAGTATCATGGGTTTAAGCATTAAAATGAGAACAAAGAGATTTTTAAGTATTCTCTTAAATTTCAGGTAGGATGTGGTCCACTCTTGAGCTGAAGCAAGGCAGGTAACCATCTGAGCATCTGAGAAAAGAAGCAATCAACTTAGATAATGAAGTGGCTTTTATTTCATTCAGCTAACTTGTGTAAAACAAAGCCAACCCCAGAAAATGTGGTGCCAGTGTTTTGTTCCCTGTTTGTCCTTTTCACTCCTACCCTTGCATTTCACAAGCAGTCCAAAACAAGCTACTTCTGATGCAGTCTGCTGAGGTTCTAGAGGTCTAGAACCATTTTTCTCCATTAGCTTATGTCACATTTGTTTTAAATAGTATGCAAGAGAAATAGCTGATTTTAGTGAATCTGGTTCTCTTTGTGACTGATTTTGTGCAACATTCTAAAAACAGACAGCTTAATTTAGTAATACCCAATTTTGTGAAAGCCTGACAGTCAACCCTCTGGCATTCACAGTTTCAAGTAGCATTTGGTGTGTTGTCTGTAAATGACTAATCATTTAATAGTGAGTGGACAGCATCTATTACTCATCATTAACTTATACACACTGATCAAACAAAACGATATTTTGGAGTCCTGATGAGACTCATTGATTGCCACTGTTTCAGGGTAGTCTGACATTTTGACCCATCAAAATAAACGCCTTTCTTGGAATATCGGTTAATCTTAGGCATAAAAATGTTTAAGAGACACAGTAGGAATGTATATATGGGTGGCATTTTAAAATATTTTAATCTTTTGTAGAGAATGTTTTGATTTAGTTAATGAAGCTCATATCTAGTTACTCCTCGTTCCTACAAAGAACATATATTTTCTTAGAGTGTTGTCATTACTGGGAGCTTACCATTGTTGGAACGAATGCTTCTTTCCGAAAATAATGAATCTTAACTAAGGCAGCATTATACCCTTGAAGTGGCTTTATTGTTTTGTTTTGGTTTGTGTTTTTTTTACCTGGTTACTTTATCAAATTCTGTACAAGTTGACACTACATTTATATATGTGTATATATATAAATTTATATGTATTTTGCTCTGTAGTTACATGGTTTTTGTCCCATCTAGTTAACACTGATGAAAACGGCACTGATTCCACCCAAGTAAGAGACAGCTCAAGTTGGTTCCAAGAAGTTGGCCACAATGAAGACAAGGGATTTGTTTAAGCATATTTTTCATAATCAGGCCCTCTGAGAGTACTCGTATAGATACCTAAACGTGTGTTTTCTAAAGTGTACTCATTTTGCATGAGATAGAAAATGTTTACTAGCAATAGTACCCTGAGGAAATCCTGTGAGCCCTGGGTATGTGCAGTTGTCACTCTCTCGGAAAACATCTCTCTGAAGGGTATCTTGGTCTGATTCTGCAAGTCTTAATCCTCTGTAATCAGCTGATGTTAATTACCATGAGATAAGTTGAGTGATTTTTGACTGTGGTCAAATATATATGTCATATATTTTGACTATATATTTAGAAAGAGTAAAATTGTAATATTTACATCACGGATTCCAGACTGAGTGGTCCAAGAAGGTAATTCTCATCCACCACGTGTGCAGTGGTGATGCTGCTGCTGGCAACATTACAAGGTACTGAGATCCACTGAGAACGTATGGGCAGGGTTGTGCCTCTCTGTCTTGCTCCCCAGTTTATATTGCACTGGGAAGATCTTTCTGTTCTTGAGCTACATGCAGTATGCTTCATCTCTTCAGATACGATGGCTCTCTCAGACAATTTGGGATTTTTGTTCCATAAGGTCCTTGACTGGGTTGTCAAAATCTTCTGTGCATGCTTCAGTTGATGTTATTTATAGTTATGCTTTTTCTGCATCTCGAAGCACATGCATTTTGTTTCAGAAGCTGTGACAGGGTTTCCATGAGCTACTGTGCAGATATACACCAGTGCACCACTAATCTATTAGCTTCTGATTTGTAGGTCAGGGAGGAACTGAGATTTTGCTATCTAAGCAGTATCACCTCTTTGCTGCTTCAGTGCTTACATGACATCTCAACTTGGCTGAAGATTAAAAGGACACTGTCAAGGTATCTTTCACAATTTCACTTTTGTTATTTATTTTGTTTGCATTATTATTGCTGTCATAAGCCATTAGAAACTTGAAGTCTAGTGCCTTGACAACAGGCCTTTGTCCCCCAGAACAGGTACTATTTAGCTGCTTATGGTTTATTTAAGAGTTGTGAAGCATTTACTGTCTTGTGAAATGTGTTGCTGAAGAGTTACATCTTAAATATTGCAAGCAAGTGAGAGGAAGGAAGTGAGTACATCAGTTTGGGGTAAGTCCTGACATTTTGTCATTGTGGTAAACTCAGAATATTTATTATTTTCCTTATTTCTTTGAGAACCTAGTGATTTGGAGTCTAGAATTAGGCATCAGTGCTTCCTTTGCGTGGTTGTCCTTGAGAGTGGACTTTCCAGGGGATTGATACCAAGACCTGCATTCTAGTTGGATATACTTGGAATTACCTGATGAAGTAATCTGTTTGAGAATTCTTACAGGTGCAGTGGTAGTGACTGATTGAGGTGCTGAGCAGTAACTTTACAGGATCTGGGCTTTGTGTATCACAAATGCCTTTTTTCTGTTCTAAGCTTAGTTATCTTCCCCTCTTATTTCTGCTCTCATGAAAGGAATGATCATGGAGTTTTTTTGTACAGAAAAATGTCGCCCTAACTTGTTCCTGTATGAAAAAGTCTTTTCTTAACCGATCTACATTCATTGCAATGTAAAGTTAGTGAAATTAGAGCTACTGTTTCCAGTAATTTAACTGCCTCTTCTTCATCTGCTCTGGTGGTGGAAGTACTACCCATGAGCTGGAATACCTCCATGGAACCTTCTTATTACAGTAAATGTTCTCTGTTTAATTTGGGTTGTGTAGTGATAAAATTTTAAGTAACTGCTGTTCAGAACAGTGACAGAAGTGATGGCACAGGCTTTTTTAACTGGATTATCCTGTTGGTAAGAAACTGTACTGCAATGTTTCACTATCAACAGTGTCCATGGCTACTGGATTCACAGCTTGATGAGAGCTGAATGTACATAATGATATTGGATAGTCTAATTTTTGCAGGTTTTAAATGGGAAAATTATCATCTTTTTAACAGTATGCGGAGTAGCAAAGCTTGCAGAGATTGCCCAGAGGAAAGCAAATTGCAGAGTGGCTTAAAGTACGCTTCATAAAGTGCAGATTGTCTTGGGGAAGGAGAATCTGAGATGTGACACTTAAGTTGGGGTAGCTACAGTAACTTCTGGTATGTCAATCAGATGCCTGATGTAGAAAGGGCAGCCACTTCTGGCTGCAGATTAAAACAGTGGATGCAGTCAGACTTCTCTGGAGGCTGGTCCAGTCTGTGAGGTTGAATCAAGTCTTGTAACTGGCCCTTTGTGAGCATCTCTCTGCTGAGTAGCAAATAGGAATATTTTATGGAGACTATCTTCCAAAATTAGGAATTTAATAAACTGAAATAATCTAACATTCCTTCTACAATTCTGAATCTGATGCAAGAAAGCTTCAGTCATGTTCATCAGTAAAATGCTAATAACCACTCATAAAGCTTTGATTCAGTTTTGCATAATAGTACATGTATTCTAATGGTCCCAAGGTATTGAAAACTTATTGTATGCAGGATCCATAGATTTAAAGGTTTTCTGGAATGTTTAAGACATGTGCTCTTTTGCCTGAATAAGGATCATGTTTGACTTTATTTTATCAATGTAATGTCAACTGAAGTCTCAAACACAAATCCTACCTTAAACTGGCAGTGTTTTGCTTCTTTGCACCACAAGCTGGGTCATGCCATGCTGGTATAACTACTCCTCATATTTTTAGACTGGTTCTTTTTTAATTCAGTGTGACAATACAAGTAGTGAGTTATTGATGGCAGCTGAAGTGAGACCATTATGACTGTAATCAATAACACACCTGCATAGAATAACAACTACTACCGGGGACATATTTTGTATTGATTCAGAAATTTATGCTATATCCACTACACCCAGTCTCCTACTTCCATAATTTATGTAATAAAATCTCTACTTTAGAGAAGCTGTTACTAAGTTAAATACCAAGAAATGATGACATATCTAGATGTAAATTACATATTGAAGATTTTACTGCAAGCAGAAATAGCACTTGCTAAATTCCTGTGGGTTCTGATTCAGGACCAAGGCACTTCCTTACTGCAGGCTGAAAGCTAATGGAAGTCAAAACCTGTGTTCCCTCTCCTGAGAAAGTGTTTTAGAGGTGGAGAGTAAGGCACTGTTTTTAATGTGGTGTGACGATGGAAGATTATTGAATTGTACAATCCATAAGTTTGAAACCTCTGTAGGTTACCACGTGGTTTTTTCCTATGTTTCACTGTGGTGTGTTCCTGCAGGTGATAAACAGTCTTCAGCTTCTGCAAACTACTCAGTATGCTGATGGTGGGGTTTCTGAATCCCAACCCATTGTCTATCTAGTCAAGGAAACAACCACCTCATTTCATTTATGATGCCACAAACCACTTCCCACTGTTTGAGAAGCAGAGACGCAGTATGATAACTCTGATTTTTAGGAACTTTATCATTTAAGGTACTGAAGAACTCATGTTAAACAGAACTGAAGCTTGCTATATATATAAAAGGAACATAAGAGAATCTTGGAGATATTTATAAATGATACCTTGGCTGAGAGGTGTCTGTTAGGAATTTAGGCCCAAATTCTTAAAGGGATTTAGGCACCTAGTACCTGTTTAATTCCATTATATTTCTTTACAATATTGTCACTGAAACCAAAGGTTTAGGAATCCTTTCAGAGGCTTGGATCACAGGTGTATAAACTTTCTTGACTTGTTTCTTTCAGGTTTGTGTGATAGTTACAGCTTTATTTTCAAATAAAGATGGATTAATTTGGGAAGAGGTATTGACAAATATATTTAAATTATTGCAATTATTTAAAAAATGCACTTACAAATCAATTAAAGATAAAATGTCAGTCTGCACAGACTACCAAACTTAAAGAAGCTCTGAGCATAAAACTTGATTTATCCTGTCAGCATATATGAATATTTGTATGCATTTTGATTTGAAAGACATAGTCATACAATAAACACAAGAATTCCATGGCCTTTCTCACTGTGCTTGTTTAAAACTGTACGGTTTTGAAGGCATTTAGTACATTCCCAAAACCTGAGAAAATAATCGAGGAGTACATACAACTGTGGAGAGTTTCAAAATACAAAGTTTACATTTATACTATTGTGAACTGTGTAATTAAGTCCAATCTCCAGTTGAGATTGTACAATTCAGAGAATATTGAACATCCACACTTGCTTCAGGCTGTCTAGTGGACTATATTGCCCACAATTAAACAGATGAATGCACAAATAAGGATAGGCATCCTTCCAACCACTTCTAGCTATATTTAGCAAATTCTTCTCATTTCCCTCTCTGTAGGAGGGTGATGTTGGTAACCTTAACATTGGCCAAGAGAACTGTCAGTGTCTTAAACTCTGCCCTACAAGGTGTTTTACTTTCCCATATTGTTTTGACCTTGTATTCGCTCCCTTTCTTTTGGATTAACCGTTTATATGTCCTAAATGAAAAATCTACTTTCCATTGTCCATCTGAATGTAGAAAGAAGTAGAAGGTCATTCTCTGTGCCACAAGGGATTAGGAAGATCTTGAAAGTTTCACAAGTTAAATGTTCTGAAATTTATTAAAGATACAACCAAGGCAGGGGACCAATGCAAAGAAATCTGCTTTTTCTGGAAACCAAAGGTATATATTCTGTAATTTTTAGCATCGTTTAATGTATTTCAGGAATTACAATGACTCATGTTAAAATGCAGTAGCCTTTCTATGTAGTATTACCTTTAGAAGACACAGAACTGGGCTGAGAGAGGTCCTATGATGGGCAATAGACATTTTAAGCATAAATAAGACTATGTTATTGGCTTATTATAGGTTTTATTTTTTTGTGCTACTGTGCAGTAATGAGTAAATACTGCTGTGTTTTGAAGGTGCAGTGTTTAGCCAAAGAAATTGGCTACTGATCCTGATAGTGAAAGAACTTAACCGGTGCCAAATGCAGATGTGTCTGTCGCAGTGATGCAGTTGGGAAGAGGATTTGGTGTATATGGGATTGTGCTGTGTGGTTCCACCAGTGGTGCAGAAACCAATCTGGGAGAGAAGCCTTTTGGCCCTTGAGTAGTTAAAGTAATGCAGGGTATAGTTTGTCATGGTACCAACAAAGAGAGGGAAAAACTAATAAGAATTACAGGATAAGCACAACTATTTCATGTGAAAAGAGGTTGAAGTCTAGGGGAAAGCAGCTGGTCTCACACAGGAGAGAGTGATATTTTAAAGTTTAAAAAATTATTTTTTCTTTGAAATACTAAACCAACATATTTTAGAACTGTAAAAGCTTCAAAAACAGTAATACAGGTATTTCTGTTGTTTCAGAAGTAGTCAAACTGTGGAGCTGTAATCTGTAGGAAAAGTACTGATCTTCTGAGAGTTTCTGATTTTGGTTGATTATGTAAGGATAAGGCATGTAGAGATGTCTGAAGCTTTAATGTCTACATAGTAGTTCAGTTAAGAAAACTAGAATTTCCCATAGTGTCTGATTAAAATGAGCTGTCTTCTGTCTGTAATCTGTTAAGTATATCTGCATGTACCCATGAGACTGCTACAGAGGATATAATTATTTTGTTTACCATTTTGAGATTGATGTGAATGGAATCAATACCAGTTACTTTGCTTTTCATTACTGAAGGCATCTGAAATGTTGACCAACCTTATCTTCCTTGTGTCAGATGAATCACAAAGCCCTTATATACACACCATTTGACCTTCTAGGACATTGTTCAAAGAACTAGCAGGCTTAGCATGTCACTTTTTTCCTCACTTGAAGAAATTAAATCTAATTAGGAAGATCCTACTAATACAATGTAGATACAGATTACAGGTGCACAGAGTGTGTGGAGAGTCCAGAATGAAAATAGCTGTAATGAAGAAGTTGGGGGAGGGGGAAGACCCTGAAATAGGCTGACTTAATTATCAATCTTGTACTCTAAGTGACTTTAGTAGCTGCACTGATATAAAACATTTACAGCAGTTGGAAAGTTCTGTTGGAGACAAACCTCTCAAGGCATTTTCTTCTAGAGAATATAAAATGAGAAAGGTATTATACACAAATGCAACAGTTGCACAGTTTTGGTAGTGGTGATTAACACCTGATATTTATTTCCCTCTTCTTCAGCCAGGTATGGTTTGACTGGGTCCACCTGAATTACTTACGTGTTTTAAGAGTGGAAGCATGAACAGAATTGATTTCTCCTTGGGAAAGCTTTGACATTTCACTGGCTGTTAACGTTGTCCTTCTTACAGCAAATGTCACTTGAGGCTTTTGTAATAGAGACCAAAAAAATATGCTTGTGCATGCTTGTCATTTCACATGAAATCAAGTGACTGATTTCTGATAGAAATCTCAAGAGCCTTGAGTTCATACAAGTTTCTCCCAGATCCCCCTCAGAATAACTGGGTTTTGCACATATTTTTTGAGGCAAGGAGTGTTAATAGTGGATTTTCTGAGAAACTATTTAAAATACTGTTGATACTGTAAAATTGAGAGAAACTTAGGAGTACGTACAATAACAAGACAAAATCCAACTGGTTTAAAGTAATATCTAGGACTAAAAAACCAGTGTGCTTGTTTTGTGTGTCCTTGTGTGACTGGGGAATTTAGAGCAGTCATTGGAAGATGAAGGAATCCAGCTCTCTGCATTATTGGACCCAGAGGCCATACTGTGTGATTACTAATGCATGCAGGCATGGTCAATAAATTTCATGGTTATACATCTCATTGTCATTTTTGGAGCTCATTGATTTAAGCAGCTTGCACTGATCAGGAATGTTACAACAGGCAGCACAGCCTCATACGCTGACAGGTGCAAAGTGGAGGAGTCTTATTTCAATCAAAAACCGAGGAAAAATTTGCTGTTAAGTGTGAACTGAATGCTGGAGCAAGTTTGCCAGAGATTCTGGAGATTTTCAAAACCTGACTGGAAAAGATCCTGAGCAACTTGCTCAAATTGACTGCTTTGAGCAGGAGAGTTGCCAGGGGATATGCAGGGGTATTTCCAGTCTCAGCTGTTCTGTGTTCACTGTGCAAAAACCAGAAAGCAGTTCCAGGGTTTTAAGACCCTTTATTTCTCAGCAGTGGGGATAAACCATCAGTGAATCTCCTGTTGCCTGTGCTGGCTGTGAAGGTGGAGCTGGATTGACAGAGCTGAGTCAGGCTGGGCTGTGGCTGCACCTCCAAGGGCACCATTAGCAGCTGCATTTATGAGACCACAGTTTGTGTTTTTTAACCAACTTGGTTGTACCCATTTAAATTAACATTTAAGTTCAAGCTTCTGCCTTTAGTGCAATAAAGAATTTTAAGAGGTTTATTCAAATTTAAATGCTTCTACTGCCACTTTATACAGCTGGCTTCAAAACATATTGACTTATATTGAACATAATCTTCTAATGAGTTTCGTTTTTGCCAGGAGATACATGTTTCTTCCATTATCTTGTTTGTTTCTATTTTGTACTTTGTGAGTAATATTTGCAATTACTTTTCTACAGTACCATGTTGGTAACAGCAGCAGGAAGCCATAGTTAGCTCAGCTGGAACGTTTTGGCCTCTGGAGTTCTTGTTACTGCATTCAGAGTAAGAAATAACTGCCTGCTTATCTTTGTGGCATTTGGATATTCTCATCCCCTTTTTTGTTCAATATTTCTTTATTGGTTAGACTAAAGACAGCTGGTAGGAATAGTAAATCCAAGTAGATTGTAACAGATATTGTCTGACATTGGCATGTCTGTAACTAAAGATGAAAACAATGTGCAGTAAATATTTTGGACAAGCTGAAAGAAGTTGCTAAAATAATTCATAATTGTCCTGCCTGCTAGACTGGATAAACAAAGTGAAAATTATTTCCTTTTATTTGTGCACATTTTTGAAGAGCCTCAGAATTGCTGTGATGGTGTTCTGAGCTGTATTTCTGCTCAGTGCTTTTTGTGGACATATTTCATGTTCCCTGTAACTTCCATCAGTGCAATCTTCCTGTGGAGAACATGCCCTGTGGCATTCATGGGACTGGGAGAGCTGTGCTTGGTTTGCACCTCAACAACTGGTCTGCATTAAAGCACCTTGAAGACATATTTGTAATATTAAAATAAAGGTGCTTCGCCTTTGTTTAAAATCCTGTCTCTCTGGAAGCAGGTTACCTGATGAGCATGTTTTACTCATCTCATGGGGACAAAGCCTGAGCTGTTAAATTTGTGGCAGCAAAATGAAACAATTTTTGAACCAAGTCATCATTTTCAGCATCAATAGAAGGTCATGCCCTTGTCAGCTGGCGTTGGTTCAGCATAAGGTTCCAGTCAGAATTGGCTGCGTTGTGCTTAGAGCTGCTCTTTAAGAGACCTTCACCCCTCACTCTGTTTGGAGCTGCTGCCATGGTGGGTCTGTTGAATATTTATGAGACTTATTGCGAGACTCCTTGCTGCAGTCAGAGTAGAGACTTGTTAGTTCTCGTCTGGCACAATGAAGCTTGTTCAAGCTCATGAGAGGCTCTACTTCCATCATTTCTCCTCTACTTACTGTTGTGTGTTAAACCATGATACTGATGTAAGTTCAAAATACAACTCCATTTGTACTACTTCGGTAGTTTCAAGGTTGGCTTGGTTCCTGAGAAACTCAGACCTTCCGGGACCTGGAGTTTGGCAGAGTAAACTTTTAAAGTGAGGTTATGAGTAAAGCTTGTTCTCTTGCTCTGCTGCTTGACTTAATTAGTGTTTCACTCAGCTGTAGTGTACAAAGATACCCAAAACCACACTGAATCCACACCCCTTGCATTTTTAAGAACATGACGTTGCAAAAAGTTAGGGATCTGTTTTAATAGTAGTTGATTGTTCTCATCAAAAATTTTTACAGTACACTCAAATTTCTCTTCCCATGAGCATCTTCAGATGCTGGAAAGAGAAATTTTTAATCAAATGTAAATTACCAGAATGTCAAACACACTTTTTGAGCAAAGTTGTTCATAAAAGAGGAAAAGTTACAACATACATAAGTGTAAGTTACAGATAATTCCAATTTCTTCCTGAACTCTTCCTAGGTCTTACAGGCATATGTAGGTAGCAGGGTATCCAGATTTGTGGCTCGAATGATATCTTGACTTATTGAAAACTTACATTAAATCAGCTTGCTGTCATCTTCCATTTTTCTTACCTCATCATTAAGAAATTCACCGATTATTTACTTTGTTGAAACAGGCCATAATTTTCCACTTTTTTTGAGAGAGGAAACTTTTAAAATGGCTCATACAGAATTGCCATATTCAATTAAAAATAATTTTTAAAGTGCAGTTTAGGATTTGCTGCAATGTTTTAAAACTTCATCAACCTACTGGTGGCATTTTTTAATATGTACTATTATCCTGCTGATGTCTGTTTAATATTATTTCTCATTATTATTAGAACTGCATTTCTTTTGGATTAGAGGCAGTTGTGTGTTCATTTTATTCTTTGGAAAAATGTTTTTAAAAGGGCAGGATTTTGCTTCTGACCTCTGGATTGAATTGCTCATCAGGCAAAGACTGAATTGCTAATAAAAATGAAACTTTTGAGGAAAATTCTTGCCTGAGGTTGGATTTGTACTGATTCAACACATTTTTTATGATTATACCATCTCCCTCAGTGCTGTTTCTGGAACAACGTGACCCTTTAAATGAATTTTATTTTGTGACAAACTGAATTTCTGTGTATGTGTTCTGCTTGCTTGTGTTTTTCATGTTTGTGATGTGGTTTCTCCTTTGTCCTGCAGCACTTAAAAGCATTTACTTATCAGAGTTGAAGATAGATAAAGCATCCAGTTTGCTAATTAGCTAAATTTTCATTGTGTCATCCTGAAGTCACTGGAATTACTGTATTGAGACATAGTGTTGTCTTACAAATTGTAAATTATGAAATGAAAGATCAAATTTACCATATAAGGTGACGACACATGGGCAGAAGATACGGATTTTGGGAGGCAGCCAAATGCTGACTTGCTTACAAGGATAGGGGCACAAACCCCAAAGTCTTCTTTCATAAAAGCAGTCTGCAGGTAGTTGTGTATGTATTTTTTAGATCACTTAAAAATCAGTTTCTCAGGTATAAGAAGCTGTTTTTCCCACTGAGTGCACATACATCCTTTGTGGATCTGAGTGCCAGTCATTTCTTCTCTGGTATTAGTGGGTTCAGGTAAGGCCTTGTGGGTGAGCACTCTTCATCCAGAACAGTAAAACCCCCCAACAAAACAACCCCTAATTATTTGTGATATTCATTACATAAATCTCTGCTGTAAATTGCTCTGTGTCAGTGTGACTGTCCTAAAAATCCAGTGTAGCCAGCAGTAGAAGGGCCAATGGCCAGTGGTGCTTTGGCATTGCAGTGCTATAGCTACACTTGGGCATTTATTGATTGATTGATTGATGTGTTTATTCCTCTGTGTCTGTCCAATATGTAGTTATAATCAAGAATTCTATTGTACTACCATTCCAGCCTCTTGCTTACTTCTTGTTTTTAACTTAAAAATTCTGTGGAGAAATCTGAGGTCTAAAGTTTTGTAGATTTGAAGTTGAGAGTAAAATTTATCCTCTTCTCTCCTGTAAGTCCCAGAGCTGCTCACTCCTAGTGTTCTGCATTGAAGGTGTGACTTCCAGCTTGCAGTGTACCTATGGAATTGGATGTATTTCTAGCTTGGAAAGAAAGGCAGGTAAAAGAGCTGGAGATTTATGGTTTTTGGACTTAAACATGAAGAAAAAATTGATCAAAACTTGGTAAAATGTAGCCAAAGAAGTGTTTTTGTTCCTTGGGAATTAACACTTTGTATTACTGTTAACTTAATATAAAAAATGCTCCAATTTCCTTGTAACTTCATATGTGGTTGTTTTCTGTGGAAAATATTCTTTTGTGTATGTAACAAATTTTAGGTCAGTGAAATCAGTTGTATGATCCAGGAATATGTGTATTTAAGCAAAGAGAAAATAAAGAGAAGCGTCTTGGCTATTTTTGCATTTCGTTATGGTACATTTAAAACAAGTGAGTTTTGGATTTTATAACCCAGAGATTTCAGTAGAAACTTTTCCACATACTAGAGCATTCAAACCAGATCAAAATTTCAGCCTTGAACTTTGATTTTGGGAAACAGGAAACTTCCTACTTCCTACTCAGTTTTCTAGAAACTGAGGAAAGCCTTGACTTAAGCTATTTTGAACTAGGGATAGCAGTGCAGTTTTGGCAGGTGTTTGGGTTGTGAACTGTACACAGAGCTGTCTCATTCCTCAGGTCAACAAACCATTAGTCACACTAGTTACAGAGTTTATTCAGAGTTTGATCTGCCTCTTATGTTTTCCAGGGATATCCATAACTGAGTTGTGCTTTATGAACAAGGGGAGGGGCCTAACAACTCGCCTGAAAGGGTGGTAAGAGTTGGCAAAATTTCTTACATATATTTGTATTTCTTTCATTTTACATGTGTTTGTGTGTATGAAAGGTAGAAAGCAAAATTGTCTGGAACAGTAAATAGAAAGACTAAAAAGGTAACAGTGTCGCAGTTGACATTCTTTAGCCAACAATAAAGTGATGAAAGGCTAAATTCTTTTTATAGTAATAGCCTGTAGTGACCTTTCTCTCAAACAGAAGGACTTTTGAACTGAGCACGGCTAAAATATGCAAGAGTTTGAATTAGCCTGCTTGGAATACCAAATCACCAAATAAAAACAAATGTCTGTTATAATCAAAATGTAGAATAATCAACTGCATATAATGTAGTTAATAATAAAGCTTCCAAAACTTTATAAATGGGCCTTTTCAAGATGTTTTGTTCTGCTGCTGTCTGGCTTTTAGACAAGAGGTGAACTGACTTCCCACCTCCTGAGTGCCCTTTCTCAGCCCCTCAGTTTTGTGTTCAGCTGTACAGACAGATTTCTTTTGGGGTTGTTCTCAGAGGTGTCTGTGCAGAGATCTGTGGCAGGTGAATGTTGCACAGTTCTTGGCTCAGTGGGTACCTGCAGGTGTGGTGGGGTGTGGGCCTTGCTGCAGCAGAACCTCCCTGCTCCAAGTGAAGGGCCCTTGTCAGAGCAGTGCAGTCAATGTAGTCAAAGAGCAAGCAATTTATTAATTTGTATGACTTTCACTGCTCTGAGAAGTCATTCCTGAGACCTAACCAGGCAGAAGTTTCCTTACACAAGGAAAAGTAATTTACTTTGGGATAAAGGAACATAATTTAAAAAACTTGGCCTCTTAAATGAGTAAAACCAAAAGACAACTGTACTTGCTAAATGAATAAAATTGATTGAATAATTCAAACTTCTAAAAGCGTTCATTTCTTTTTATTAGTCTCCATTTAAATTAGTTTTAGGGAAAGTAGATTTTTGGGTAAAATATGGGAATATAGTTTACACAATACAAGCAAAACTGAAAGCTACTGCTTCTGAATATCCTAAGCAATATAGAAGAGGTGAGAGATTTCTTAGGGGATTTTCCACTATAATAGTCAGCCTGAGGTGAAATTTGTAATATTTAGAGCAAGGGAAAATGATTGTAGGGGTGAAAGGGAATAAAGTGACAGGAACAGAAGGTGTTATCTCTTACCAACCAGCCTCACTACTCATTCAAAATTAGGTAAAAAGGTATCAGGCAGTCAAATGAAATGCTGTTTGTAGAGACATGACAAGTGTGTATTTGTTGTTATTCTGCAGTATATTTGTGAAGGAAAGAAATCTACAGGTTTGAAAATCTTCCTGCTCTTTCTACTGTGAAAAAACAGTACTAATTGTCCTATCATTACCAAAGGGCTTTTTTACAGAGTTTATGTCTAAGACTGATTTCTTTTTTCAGAAGTGAGGTATTCTCTGTATTACTTTTAAAGAGTATGTCACCCTTAATCAGGAGAGCCATACATTTTCAGAGTGATGGTGCTTTCAATTTATTGCTTGTCAGCCCTAAAGAATGCTAGTCATTTTCTGTACAAGTGCAACTCATTGACCGAGACTGCTAACTTAGAAAGCAATTTTAGGTTTGTTTTGATTGGTTATTGGTTTGTGGCTTTTAATGATGAGATTGAATTGCATTTCTGTGCGATAGACATTGTGGTGGAAAATCTGAAAAGTTGGAGCCATTTGGAACTGCTCTTACTCCCACTGAGGTCAGCAGCAGCATTTCTGTGGCTTTCAGTGGGAGTAACATTATACTGTCTGAATGTGAAGACTTTTCTTTCAGAAAACACTTATAATACTCTGCTTTAGTTAGGGTTACATGAAAACTAAGTAACTATTGTGCCACTTGTTTATGGAAAGAAAAGGTATTTCCTAAGTAGGAGAAAGAAGTTGTAACCATTTCTGTTGTGCCAGCATATTGGGTTTTTTAATACCTACAGCTCTGAAAGTCATGCACCACAAAAATTGGTTATCTAGAACTGTTTTGATTATATCCTCCAGTGTGTTTTATTATGTTGTTTGTAGGAGTAGGTCTGAACAGACAGAGTGCCTTCTCACAAGGCAGGGAGTGTTGCAGGATGAATACTTACTGGAGTAGTGGTAGGCATGGCTACCAATGACATTCTGCCATTGCAGGTATTACTTCTCATGTAAACAGGGAATTTGGATTGGAGAGGAAGCATGTCATCTCCTGAATACATGTGGTTTTCAAAACTGTGCATTCTCAACTTTTAATAAAAGGATAATTATTATTAGTGGCATTTTCATGGATGTCATTTAAGAAAGAGGGTATTTTTTACGAAGGTGAACATTTCAAAAGGTGAGGTGCTATATATGTGCTATGCAATAACTGTCATACGATTTTTTTTTTTTAAGCCCCTCTATGAAGATGCTATTACAAGTGAATTTGGCATAAAAGCTTCTAGCCCATGGTTGCCCAGCAATGATTTCTGAAACATTAAAAACAAACATTATTCTAATACAATAAAAATAATTTTCAGAAATTAATATTAAATAGTCATTTCCAGAACTGTAGTTGTGTGATTTAAATGTCAGTTTTGCTTGCAGTATATAAAATGGAGTTGATTTGAAATGTGTTCCAGGCTGCCGGATTTCAGACCTCAGCCATTCAGAATGGGTGTTTCTGAGCTGTTAGGAACAATTTTTTTCCTTGTAATTAATTTTCTTTCCCTAATTCATTGCTTGCAGATTTATGTCTGCTTATTTTGGGTTTCTACCATATTTTCTGATGATCAACAGTGATGAATTAATCTTAATTGATGGGTTACTACACATTAACTCTTACTTAATGTGCTTGATATTTCTTGTGAGTAAGCTGTTTTGTTAGAACATTGTCTGTGGTTAAGTTTGTTAAATCAAGACTTGAACATATTACAAGAGTCTTTGTCATATACGGGAAGCACAAGATATGACCCAAATTACCTAAAGTTAGCATTTTATTTTATAAGCATTTGCAGCACAAACAAATCTGAACTAAGTAATTTTAGAAAGGAATTTCCTCTCCATATAGTGTACATTATATGTAGATACTAATTAGTGATCCTTCATCTGTAGCTCTTGGAAATTATTTTTATCTGGTTTATCTGACGCCAAGTCTATTTATCTCGAAAGGGAAGTTTTACTATTGTCTGTGCATGACATGGTTTACAAACCAAGTCTGATGACTTTGTGTTGTATGCCTGAGAATTTACCTCTAGCTGATTATCTTTAGTTAATGATCATACAAGCCTTCCAGAATTGCTACTTAGTCCTAATTTTGCCTTCATTGTTATCCACACCATTGTAGTACCTTTGGTGGTGTTGAATAGATATAAAAAAGAGCATTGGATTCTTATGTACAATATGCATGGATTTAATTTCTTATATTTCTTGATGGAAATTTGGAATCACTTAATTCCTAATTTAAAATGGTGACTTGTTTGAAAGCATGGGGATTTTGTCCTGGTGCTGCTTTGACTTGTCATGGTTTATTGAAGGCAGCTGGAGAGTTGAGCTGCTTCAGTTAACCCAGGCGAGATCTGGATGATCAACCCCTGGGACGTTGGAGTTGCTCCCATACATGCTCAGGTCTTCTCCTAACAAAGATGACAGCAACAGGGGCAAGCCTGGTACTCTGCAGCAGTGGTGTGACAGGCTGTGCCTATTTATTGTCCCCCAGTTCACTGCACACCTGCATAGCGCTAACAGAAAATAGGTTGTATTGCTGTCAGTAGTATTTTATGGTTTGATCAGGTACGGTTTAATAAATTATAATTTACTTTAGGGAGCATCAGAAGTACTGGAATATTGATTACTGAAACAGAAAGATTTTTTTTTTAGTAGGGTGTCTACTAAATGTTTGCAAAATGACTTAACCTGTTTGAAGTAGAATTTCATTGAATTGCCTGGCTAAGGTTGGCCTTAAAAGTCTGTGTGATACATCATTGTGTGCTGCCCTGCTTACTGCTTCATGGCTTGGAGAAAACCTGCTACATCTGAAATGTGTTAGTATTCAAAACCTGGATGCTTTTCTGGACTCAAAGGACTGATAATCTGTATTTGGGATATGCATGTGGAAACATGCTAATGTAACCTATCAATGGAGCTGTATATTTTTGCACACATTAGTATTGAAAACAAATACCTAACTTCTGGTCCTTGATATCTAATTGCCAGTGTTTCCATTCTGGTGCAACTCCTCTGTCGTATCTTCGCTGGTGTATTCCCAGGTGCCATACCAAATTTCCCCATGTGGATCCAATGAGGAGATGAAAAGTTTAGGATTTAATCTGTACTCTCATAGCAAGAGTCATGGTGGGCCTTCTTAATATTCATTCAGTGTTCTTGGAGACATGTCTGGCAATAGTGGAGTGAGATGGGCATGGTCTATTAAAATTACAGTGAATAAAAATTTAAGACCCAATCTCTTGATTTACATTTCTTACAGCAACATCTCTATAAAATTGACAAGACATAAATAGTAGACAAATTTTCTCCTTTTATTTAGATCCATTAAGGGCCTTCTCAAGCAGATAAAGGAAACTTAGATGGTAAAAATAATTAAACAAAAAATATAAAGGGTTATCTTAGAAAAATGTTACAATACCTGCTCCTTAGTAAGCCTCCCTTCAGAAACATATTCTCACAGAACAGGTACAGAGGGTATTGAAATGCAACCAATTTAGCTGCTGCACCATCCCGTGGTGACTGTTTTTAACTTTTTCTTCAGGTGTTAAAAAGTATACTTTATAAAAGAGGACAGGCGGTTTTATTTGGCTTTGGCTACACTCTTGATTTCTTTTAGTTTCAGTATTAATCTTCCATTGTAAAATTCTACGTCTTACAGTAAGCATTAGGCTTTTTTGGTTGTGGATTTTTTGTTGTTGTTGTGTTTTGCTGTGGCTTTTTGTTTGGTTGGTTTTGGGTTTTTGTGGGTGTTTTTGGTTTTGGTTGGTTGGTTTTGGTTTTTCCTTAAAGCTGTATATGGTGTATAAATTGATGCTGGGCTTCAACAGGGATGTACATGAAACAAATCTTCCAAAACTGATTTGCAACTTTGCTGTTAGAAATTGTCAATAAGAATTTTGTGAGACTTTTTTATCTTGCACAACTTAAATAAAGAATCTTCCTTTTGAAAACCTGATGACTTTGTTGAATTTTGAGATAGGTTCTTAAAATACCTACATAGTGAAGTCAAGAGCATTTAGACTCTAATAAAATAGTCCCCTTTGCATTTTAGATTTAAAGCTGAATTTTTCCTCCATCTGGAGGGTTATGCATGAACAACTGCAGAGATGCGTTGTCCCATGAGAGTTCTGGCAGGGATTGTTTCCCTGGACCAGTGCATTCAGGAACAGAAGAGAAACGTGCCCTGATCTGTCTCAGAAGCTAAAACCATCGCTTGTTCCTCCTCTCCTTCCTGACTGGAATTCCAGTAATTGTTGTAGCTTTAGCATCGCCCACATCAGTAGAAAGGGAAACTTTGTTTCTTGCCACTGCTCCCTACCATTGCCAGGATGGATCTCGGGCATTTTTGATTGTGGCTATGAGGGCATATTTATCTCATTAAAATGATCATTATCATATCCTTTTGTTGACATTATCTTCAGCATATTCTTTCTTTTAATTAAATTGTAGCCTATTGTATGGTAATTCTTTTGCTTTCCTGAAGTGTTTCTTCTCCTTAAGATATCTTTACAGAATCAGAGCTGACAGCTGACAGAAGATTGACTTCATAATGCTGTAATGGATCACAGTACTTCTTGTTTTGAGTGTTTTTTCTCTTGGCACTAGGCATTTGTGAAAATATTTGCTGGGGGTTTTTTTTTTTCACATTTTTCTATATACATGTATAGGATGATATTTTGGCACAGAGATGTAACACTGCATTTAGTGACGAAGATAAAATTTTCAGTATTCTCGGAGGAATTTTGTATTTGTTTGATAGTTGCACGTCACTGTCAGGGTATTTATAGATACAGGGGCAGCACAAAGCTTAGATGCTTTCCAGCACATGTTAATGCAGTATTATATCTTTCAAGAAGTTTTTTTTTTTTTCATGGAGCTGAGTTTAGAAGTATGTTTGAAAACAGCCTTGTCACACATGTCATCAAAGTCAGAAGGGAGAGAAAGCAGACATTTCAATGTTCCAGCTAAGTTTTGTGAAAGGACTGTCCAACGTTAGTGTTTGCTAACCAGTGAACCAGTCTCTTCATGCCTCTTGAACAGTCCTGCAGCAGAGATGATGCAGTTTATCCTGTTCTGTGTAATTTTTAGCTCACGCTGCTTGGGACTTGAAGGTTAAACTTTCAGGTTATATAGTTGATAAAAGCCAGTGATTGATTGTGTACCCATAGTGGTGTCACATGAAAGCCTGGAGTGCACAGTGTGGAAAAACCCCCAAGTGAGGTTGGGAGTGCGGTGTCTGTACTTGGAAATCCTCTAATTGTTGATGTAGTGGACAACAGAGGTTTATTCTCACTATTTATAGACAATGGAGGCTCTTTTGGCATTTTTATCGTGGTTCTCTACCATCAGTTCTGGAGAAATGTGAGCAGTTGGTTCCATGTTGTAGCAGTTCAATGGTGGTGAATACAGCTCATTCCTTGGAGCTGCTTTAGAACACCTTTTAATTTCAAATAAACATCTAACTGAAAAACACTTTGCTAAGCACTGGACCTGATTAATACTATCATTACATGTTTCTGCATTTAGTAATTTAAGCTTATTACTTAAAAGTTTTGGGAAGCTGGCATGCATGTTGGTAGCATTCAGTTGTTAATTAAAAAACACATAAATAAGTAAACATCAGTTAGACTAATGTTATGCCCCCAGACTTGGAGGTGTGCAGCCTCATGAAAAGCAGACTTTCTGTAATACCCTTCGTGTGCCGATGATATTGAAGGATAGTGCTGCTTTGTATTATTCTTTTAACTTAAAAAAATTCTACTGATTTATTGGATATATTCCAGACTTAAACCACTGTAGAAGCATACTACTACTACTGTGTGAACCCTTTCAGCCAGCAGGTGGAAATATGTATACAACTCATCCTTTGACTTGTGGCTGTCTTTCACTGGCTGATGTTTCTCTCCCCATCACTGAAGCTGAAGGTTTGTAAAAATCCTATTTAAAATTTCAACGTTATGGATCTGGCTGTGCCAAAACTTACAAGTTTTTGTCTTGAACAGAGACTAGAGAGTCCAGACTTTCTGAAAGATAAGAATACTGTAATAATGTTCTGTAATGCCCACTACAGGTAATTAAAAGCTGTAAACTGTGGTTAGGATGTCTGTGGTACGTTTTTGGAATGATTTTCTGTGGAATGGATTTCCTCTGTTGACCTTGGAACTGTGGTATTGCAAGAAATACACCTGTGGTATAGTACTAAGCACATAGAAGCATGGTCTTTGCTAGTGAGTTTATAGTTAACACAAAGCTTCTCTGGCTTTTCATGTTTGGAATTCAGAACTAGTCATGCTATTTTGGCACAGTAGGACATTTAATTGAAAATAACATCACGGAAGTAATTTTTACTGTTAGAGTTTGCACAAGATCGGAATTAGATCCTAGCTTTTTATTTGAGATTGAAGTTCTGTACTATTTCCATTACTATATTATATGGTAAAGATTTGCTATTATTTATGCCATTTCAATGGAAAGGCAGACTGTCAGGTCCAGCAGAGTTGTGGGATAATAAGCCTGACAAGGCACTAGGTGAGATATTGTAGACCCAGCTTTTAACTATTAAGAGACTGAGGAAGACTGTATTTAGGTATTTAGAAGGAGAAGACAGAGGCATTGATACTTGATGTTCAGAAGGCAAACTCTAGAAAGGAATTTGGAAGGGTTCCAAGTCTGTAGCTTGGATGATGGTGGAAGCAAGGGATGGAACAGTACTTGTCTGGAGTTAAAACATGGCTAAAAAAGCAGTTTATAAAAAGTGGTAACATTTGCACTGCAACATTCAGTTGGTATTAGTTACATCTAAGGAAGCTAGATAAGAACTCCCACGGGATTTTGAAGATAACCGCTCTGCATTTCTGTATTGTCTCTAATCCCACCCAAAGGTGAATTCTCAAACCTGGGAGAGCTTACAGTCCCATACTGTGTTAGGCATTTTACAGGCTGAGCAAATTGCTGCTGCCTGTAGTCGGTGGTGTGCATGATTTTTCAGGGTTGGAAGGAAAGAGTTACAGACAAACTTAGAGCCTGTGGAAAAAAGGTCTTCACTCACAATGGAATTTGTCAAGCAGACACAGATATGCCATGGAATTTTTCACACTTGCTAATGGCTAATGGACCGTCTGGCAGCTCAGTTTAAGTACAAAAACTCTTGCCTTCCTTTTTTCTGTACAGCACCACATGAGGAGAGGGCATTGCTGTATTATCCAGTGCTTTTGGGGTGTTACATTGAGAGCTGATCACACCCTGATTAACTTGTGAGAACAGGCAGCTCACAGCATAACACTATTCTCTTTTTTCAAATTTATTTTCCACCCTTCTTTCCTGCTTGATTAATATTACAGCTATTTTTGCCTGAAACACACAATTATTTCTCTGTACATTGCTCATTGAGAGATCCAAAGCACTTCTTTCCCAGTATACCACAATTAAATAGGAAAAGGTATGTAGCCTTTCTGAGAACTCATTTAAAAAGAAGGGACTTAGAATTTTTTCTCCATTTTTTTTCTGAATAATAACGTGCAAAGATTACATTTTGCATCTTGGTCCAAAATCCAATCAGTTCTTTTTATTTCTGTATGTAATGTAATTCCTTGGCATTTGAAGAAGATGGCACTGGAAAACAGTGCATCTGGGTTGGGTTTTTTCTTTCTATAAGCAAGTTATTTTGATGTAATGAATAGAAGCCCATCCTCTGTCAGAAAGAGTTGATCAAATGTGAATTAAATAACCAGACTGTATTAAAGTCTGTGACTAAAATGGTAAATGTTAATATGATTCATTCATATGAATGAATCTGTAGGTATAAAATACAGCAGATAAAAATCTATCTTGGTCCACTAAAGTCAAGTTAATTGTAAGAAGGGCAGTGCAGGAGCGAGTGGCATTTTGTTTTGTCATGTTGTGACCACAGGGTGTTTCAGAATAGTTTGAGTTTGTTAAAAGGCAAATTTTGCTGGAGGGATAAATGCAGGATTGTGTTTTGTCAATTTCTAATAGGAGTGGAATTTCATTAGCACTACTATTCATTTGTGATGTGGGAGGAAGAGTAAAATAGATTCTCATTGACTTAAAATGTCACTGTCAATTCTAGCTGCTGGAATTCTCTGCAGTTTGTTGGCTGAATATATGAAAGAAAATAGGACTATGGGTCAGCCCTGTTCACTCTAATTAGGATCTTTGAGGTTTTGTGTGGGCTTATACATTTGTGGGTTTTTGTTGTTGTAGTTGTATAACATTGTGCTTTTGTCTTTTCTTCTACCACCCACACGTTTTTTGCTTTCTGATAGTGCTTCATATTTATTTCTGTAATGCAAACTGTCCTCTTGATTACAGAAGCATAATTTGTTGTATCTATATGTCATATCTTTCTGTCCCTGATCTCTTGGAAAGTCTGTGACATTTCTTTGCTTGGTCTATCCAACGTAATGTTTACATGATTTTCCTGTCCAGCTGCTGACAGCCCTTTCTTCAGTGTTTTTCCCAAACTTGTGTTTTTCTTCTCCTTCAAAGAGCTGTACGACAAATCTGTGTATCCCTATTTCTCTCTTCACATTCATTCTTCTTCTGTTCTGTGTTTCTAAGCTGTGTTCTTGTCACAAATTTCCGTATACTCCTTATAGGGCAGCGTTTGAAATCAAAGTCTGCATACTGGCAGAAAGATCTTTGTGATTAATTTTTGCTTTGGCTTAAACAGAAGAACTACCATCTCTGCAAGTTTCAAACACATAGACTTGCAAGATGGCTACTAAATCCTAAACTTCTTGGAATAAGGTTTCTTATCTTTTTTTGTTTTGGTAGAAATACTTAGTAAAGATTACTGGAAAATTCTGTCCTTCCTGCTGAAAGTGACAGATGATATTGATATGGAATTTCCTGCTAGTTGTTATGCACATCCTTCAAATTACGACTCATGAAATTCTGTATTAGCAGGCAGTGAAGTGACTTGAAAACAAAGCAAATGAACTCAGAAATACCTGTTGTTAATCTTGCATTCAGAAGTACCACATTAGCTGAAAATCACTTCATCCTCTTGCGACTTTTTGGCCCTGTAGCTTGTGAAGATAAAGTGTCATTCTTCTGCAATCATTTTCTGTATCTTAAAAAAGAAAATTGTGTGAGGAAAGGCTTTCATTTATAGATAATCAGTCTCCCCATCAAAATTTGTAATAGCTGCATTATTTTTTCCTGATTGTTTTTAAACTTGCAGAATAACTGCCTAAATTCCCTCTTCCAATAACCTCAAAGGCAATTATATTGTCTGGGAAGGTTTCATTGCTTGTTTTCTGATATTTTTAAAGTTACTATCATTGGTGTTCACTACAAGTATTGAAGGCATCAACTTTACCAGTCTTTGAGGAAAAATGAGGTGTCCCTGCAAAAACTTGGGTTCTTCCGCCTTGATTCTGAGAGAAAAGTTCCATGTCTTTATAGGAGCAGTTGTTAATGGCAGTGTGTTAGACAGGGAGGGTTGTTTCTCTAATTCCAGAAGAGCATGTGTTAGACATAAACAATTACAAATACAAGGATTGTTAGTCCCCCAACTGTTCTATAGGAGGTAAAGTCTAGCACTCCCTATTTTAAATCTGGCTTTAGTTGAACTACTGCTTCTCAAAATATTTCCACTTATCTCTGAAGTCATAATTATGGTATTCATCATATTTGAATATAATTGCTGCACTTTGCATTCTGTTCAAGTCGTAGGACTTCAGTAAAGAATTAGTTTCAGCTATTGCTTTCTTGCCTACTAGAATCTGAATTTTGGACTCCCTGTTCTTTGGTTTTTATCAGTTACAATGTAATGTTTCTAATGAGGCTGTCTCATGTGTAGAGTATTACTCCAAAATGGAATGAGACATTTACAAAATAAAAACATTACTCTATGTAGGTGGTTATAGGCGGTTATCAGGTGCACAGAGATTTCTGGATACAGCAACTACAACAGCTCCATGTTAATCCTATTGTAGACAAATTCTCCTAAATTATTTCATCTCTTTTGAGAAAAATATTATCTCTGTATAACAAGACTTAATTAATACTTGTCAAGTGTTTGAGGTGCTCTGCTTTGCAAAAGGTTTTTCTGGGTAGTTACAAATATTTATTCTACTGGGTGCAATATCAGTAAGTAGAACAGACCAGTAATGAATACATGCCTCTCTCACATGTCTTGAAAGAATTAAAACACTTAAAAAAGAAACTGGAATGTTTAGAGACTTGTGCTCCTGGTAGATGAAGTCTTTATGAAGCTTTTTCAAAAGCCTGGTAAGTGCAGTACACTACAGATGCATCAGCTTGTTCACTGTGTGCTGCCAATCACACAGAAATTGGGACGAAGCTTTGAAGTAATGTGGGACTATATAATATTATTCTGTGCCTTTTTGGAATGTGTGACCTCTTCATGGAAAGAATTGCACATCTGCACTCTAAAGTAGATATTCTCAGTTTGGAACTGATTAGAAAAGAGTTGCTAAGCCCCATCATTTTCCATCACAACCATGGTGATTTATGCATGTAAATGTAACAAATTTCCTTCTAAAAATAATTAATGTTCGTGTTTTGTCCCTCTTTATTTGATTTGAAAAGGCTTTCAGGATGTTGTTCCTTTGATGGGTGGAATTGTCCTGATTTCTACCAAAATGAACATCACAAATAGCTCCTCATTTTAGAGCAGTAGACTTTGAGCTCAGAACATCAGTGAGAGCTTTAATGGAACGTGGCGATGCTTGACCATCTTGTTCCTGCCACCTTCCTCTTTTCCTTATCTTTGTCGAAGAAGAGAGATTGGGTTTTGGGAGAACTTGCTCACAGTAGTTTTCTCTCTTGCTGCTTCCCCAGTGCTGGCTGCCCTCCTTTGCTGCTGCTGAGCTGTGTCTGGTGCTCAGTGACATTCTTGCTGCACACACTGAAGAGAGGAATGTGCAAATCAAAGGCAGTGCAATAGAGAATGGGGCCTGGGACATTTGTGGAGCATCCCCAGCTCTCCCCACCAGCCCAGGGTGGAGACAGGCTCAGCACATGCTGAGCTCAAATTATTCTGAGGCTCTCTTCACATTTTTCTCTTCTGTATCAGTCTTTTACTGGGATGCTGTGAAGTTTTAGTCCTTGAGAATTATTTCCATGTGCAGCCTTGCTGCTGGGCAATTGTAGCAATACCAGAGTTCAATTTAGCAGTATTTCTTCAAGAGCTTGGGTCCTTGACTGATTTGTAGAGGACAAATGAAAAGAGCAATTGCAAATGGGTTCTGTGCTATTAGAGCTCTAAACAGCCTTCCCTCTTGGCTGTGTGTCAGATCATACTTCAAGGAGGGATGGGTGGGCTATGAACCTTAAAAAGATTTAAATACTTAAGTGCAGGGTCAACTTTTCATATCAGTGGGTGTCTTAAACTGGTCTCGGCAATAATAATTTTCTTTAATATTTTCAGGTAACATTGAAGGTGGTAATTGAGTAGCAAGTGTTTTGAGTTCTGACATTTCTTAATCATATTTCCCTATAATTTACTTATAATTTCACTACAGCATGTGGGTTTTGGATTAATTTTAAAAATACATAGTTGCAGCTTGTTGTGCTGTGGGGAAAATTTGTATCTAGTATATCAATAGCTGCATGAAAACTGGTGAGCCAGAGAGTGAACCAAGGCAGGAGACAAAGAGGTTGTTAGGATCTTTTGAAGGAGAGTCATTAGCATACAACTTCCTTCATTACTCAACTATTTTAGGGTATTCCATCAATGCATAACATTAATCAAGGGAAAGGGAACTACTGGCTTGTGGCCTCTACCCTGTAGATCCTTGAGGCTGTGTAACCTCTCTTCCCATACAAATTTGTAGACTTCACCTGTTTCTGCAGCCATCAGTTCCAGCACACTGCAGCACTGGCCATTCTCCTCAGTGACAGCTCCCCCTCTTTTTTTTTTCCTTATTCCTCTCAGGTGTGCAGAAAGTGGCAGACTTGAATTGATTTTGGCTAGAAGCCATAGTAGTTGATGCAAGAAGTCTGTCATCTTGTGGTACACAGAAATGGTTTCTAGATGTGAAATCCACACCCTGATCCTTTGCTTCACCTGCTGTTTCAGTGGCACTGCTTGGGTTCAGTCTGTCACTGAAACATTCCTGCTTTGTTGTTTACAGATGGTTCTCTGTGGCTGATTTATGACTTGGTGGGGAGATAACTGCCTGGTCTCCTCATTTTTCTGTTATTTCACGTAAGAAAAGGATGTATTGGCCACTATTAAAGAAGTAGCCTTCTGGTGTCAAAGAGAAAAGATAATTGCAAATCACCATTAACGTTCTTTGAGGATGGCTAATTGTGAGAAATTGGGAGGAACAGCAGAATGGAAAAGTTTAAGTGCCAATATCTCTGGCCTCCTGTTTAAGCATCAAGCCTGCCTTGTATAATAAAAGCTATTTATAAATTGCTGCTCTGTTAAACGTGTGCAGAATTTTACGATGCATAAATTGGGAAGCAGAGCCAGCTAAGGGACTTAGCAGAGTGATGAATGGATGACAGGGTGCAAGACTGAAACTGTGTTTTATTCATGGATTGTGAGGTCAAGAAGAAGAACTGCTGGGACGGGCTGGCAGTTGAAGGAGAAAGATACAGAACCCAAGAGATAAAGACTCCAGTAATCTGAGAATTATCAAGCCACATTGTCACACTTCTTTTTGACAGTTACAACTTCAGGTAGTAGCTTTTTATTTTTACTTTGTTACATTTTCATGAGTTATTTTCATTCTTTCTCCCAGTTCCAATTGCATCACTGTCATCAGCTGTTTCCAGTGTCACAGCCCTAATTCTCCTAAATCTCGGTAATTTATTCTCTTACATTTTAAGCAACAGGTAAAAAAAGGGTTTGTTTCCCCCCCCCACACACTTCTGATGCAGCCACCAACCCCCACCCAGTTACAGTGTAGAAAGTATGTGATGATACAGTCCAAAATCATAGTCTTGATCTGGGGCCCAGCTGAAAGTTCATTAATCTGTTCAGTTTGGGCTGAACTTGTCAGGGCTCAAAAGATTGTTAGAGGCTGATAACTCATTAAAATGCTGTTTAATTCCATTGGTCATGGTCATGCAGGTATTCCTGAGCAGAATGCAGTTAACGCAATTTAATTCCAAACACGTGACTCAGGTTCATTGGTTTGCAATCGTTATTTGTAGTTTCGGCACAGGACATGTTCAACTGCAGGTGCATTTTATATCCACAAATACCACAGAGTAAAAACCAAATCAAGACAAGGCTAGAATAGAGCTGCTTTGGACCAATTAATGAAATCTGATTTCCTTTCATAAATTCATTGTGGGGTCTTCCTTTATTTAATTTAAAATAGATTGTTTAAGGAATATGTGGTTGCACTTTCAGTGCATGTTTCTCTGTTATGTATTCTCTGTGTTTTGCATCTGTAAGGATTTCTGCCAAAAAACATTGGAAATGAAATTAAAGAGACACTCAAGATAATCATCACGAAGAGAAGAATTCCCTTACCTGGTAGCAAATGAGAAAATACACCCTGATTAGTTTTACAGTAGCAATGGCCTTTAGTTTTCTTCTGGTAGCTTGTAGGGTGTTTAAGAAAACAGGTGATGTAAAGGACTTTGACGTTTGGCAAGACTGCAGCACTTCTTTTTCATGGAGAAATGACAAGGGATTCACTTTTACAAGCCCCAGTGTCTCAATATACTCTTGATACTGTAACATTGTAATGCTGTAATTTGACTTAAAAAAAACCATAGGAAAGCAGTATTAAAAAAAATGAAAACGAAAATATTTGGTTGTGATTCTTTCCAAATGATATAGATCTGACAAGTGCCTGCAGTATTGGTTTTGGTCTAATTTGTGTGTTGCAGGCTAACAGTATTTTCTGGCCAGATTTTATCCTGCTTTTGCCAACAGTGTTGCTGAAGGCCCCATTAGAGCATGGAGGGAGTGGGTTGAGAGTGGGTTCATTCTTTTCATAGCATCTTTTACAGTAGAATGATATTTTTCTGGGAATGGCCTGTTGCTCCCTAGGCTTGCTGTATCAATCTGATGAGCCTTTAGTCCAGGAGTGGATGAGTGGGATCCACAGCAGTTATTCCAGTGGACTGCATGCAGCTGACAGACCACTTGAGCACTGCTGTTCCCTGGAGTTGCTCTGGATGCTGGCTGGTGCACTAGGAGCACTGACTGTGCTCTCTGAAAGGTTCTTCTCCACCCTGCCTTGGTTCAGCAGTATAGCCTATACCGTAGTCTGCTAATTTTACCTACATGTTGATCCAAAATGTGACAGACTTGTTTGGTGCATCTGTCCTCACTGGTTGGAGGACTAAGGTGCTTCACCCTACATTGAGTCCTTGGATTGTTTTTTTCTACAGCAAATGCAGTTTGAGGGGGATATTAAAGTTTGTTTGCACTGATAATACTTTGTGGTTGGAATAACGTGAATGTCAAATAATGGCAAATACGGCCTGCATGCTAAGCAGAATGCAAGGGGAGCATCATGGTTGTTTTGTGAACGATTCTGGATCTTAACTTTGAAGTTAAGGAACTATTAACTCTATTGTAAAGTACATATTTTTGAAAAAGGAGTTAGGCCAGGTTTTTTCCTAATAGTAATAATTTAATACTTGTCTTCTAAGCTGTCAGTGATGTTTCTTTTAGGGAAGCATATTTTTGCTAGCTATTTATTTTATGAATAAAGGTAATCTATATGTATGAATATTAGTATTGTAAAATAATCTGAAATGGCTTTTCCACAACTCTAGATGAAATTTTAAAGTTGGGTGTAAGAACCAGCCTTTCAGTATGCAAGTTTAGCAATGTGGAACAGTAAATATGAAATCCCATGCAATTTTTCACTTTTTACACTGTTCAGAGTAGGAAATGATTTTGCCATGGAATAGGACTGGGTTTAGAATAGTTCATGACAGCACTTTCTGGAAACGCTACAAAGATGGCATTGCGTGTTTCCATGTATCACAGTTGGCTCACTAAGTGCCATATTTTCTCTTAAGTGCTTTCCATGCTGTTATTTCCTCCCTGAAAAGTTGGTGAATCAGTCCCTAAAAGCAGAGTGCTCCTGGGAGAAGCTAAGGACACACAGGAAACAAGCTGGGTCTGAATACTGGTGTTGGCTGATACATGAGCTGGATTTACGTACTGGAGTATGATGAGATAAAATGATGCAGTGAAGATACTTCATTCTTCTAGTTTCTGTTACTTTGTGCTTTTTCTATATGGAATTTTTATGGAAATCAGTGGACATGCAGCATTATGCATTTGGTTTGAAATATGGAGTGGGAAGAAGACTACATGGTGTCTTACATAGGGCTTTGGGAAGGAAGCAAATTGCATTCCTACCTGAAAATAAAGGCTTCACCAACATGGTGTTTAATGTGTTTTCCCGTGAAAACAATTATGTGCTTTAATCCCGAAGTCTATGAAATACATGCATTACGTGTGTCACTTTTGTATAGATTGTTTTGCTTCTCTCTGGATTTGACAAATTAGACTTTGCCTTGGACCAAAGCCAAATAATATGAGCCAATTTCATGCCTTGTGAGTTATTGAAGAGAATGTTTGGTACCTAAAGCTTCAGTTTGCTGGCCCCCCTCCCATTTCTCTTAATCCCTTTGGGAATCTTGGTTATAACTTTTTTCCAGAGGCTCGACAATTTCTGAAGGCTGAGTTACTATACCAGTGGAATGGAAGGAATATGAAATATCATCTCTCTTTCCCTTGACATGTGTCCCTTTCTGGTTTGCAGTCTCCTTTTTTGCTAATTCTGGAGAGCAACCATGTGAGGTCACAAAATATGCTTTGATCCTAATGGATCCCTGTCACAAAAATCACTGTCTAAACTTGGAATCAGAGGATGATAAGGGCAACAATTCGATTTTTATTTCCTGTATCTCTGCAATATATTTATTAAAGATCCCATGGGCTGTTCTCTTACTAAAGCATGTGTTTCTCTTTTGTTTGATAAGGTTTGTTACAAAGCAGGGCTGCTGGTTTGCTGCTGTTACTGCAGCATGAGGAAGACAAGTAAATCTGACATACAGTCATGCTGTTGGAGTAGAATCTACCTTGGACAAATCTTGGTCAAATGTGAGCTTTTATAATAATTGTGGGCTGGATTTCGTTGCATACAATCCAGTGAATTGCGTGAGTTGGTTGTGAGATGACCTATATACAGGGGTGATTTTAAGAGCAGTGGAGATGCCTATTAAACTTACCTTAAAGGCTTTTATTTTTAATGGTCTGTTACCTCTCCTTGTATGTCTGTTATTTCAGTTTGCTAAGGTCTGAAATAGCAAATATTTTAAATGGGAGAAGATTTGCAAAGATGTACTGAAAACATGATTTGTGAACCTCTTTGGAATTCTTTGGGATGTAAGTATAAATACAGAAAGTCTGTTAGAGCATTTTGAAGACTACAAAAGAATAGTTTTCATAGAAAGAAATTATTCATTACATAACAAAGTGAATGTATTGATCATACTTTTGAGAAGCAAAGGTCAAGATTTTGCTTAATTTACACCAAATGCTGCATGGAAACACATTATTTAAAAGAAATGCAAATTGTATTAATGCTCACCATCTAGAAGTGTTTGTATAGCAGCTTTTGCTTTTCCCCTATAGGAGATGACTGCTGTAATCCGTGTTACTGATACACTGTAGAAAGTTTAATAATAGTACACTTTTATTACTGCATAAATCTCTGTTATGGCAACATAAATCTCCCATGACAAACTTGAGACAAAATCATATTAATTGTGTCCTTCAGTTGACTTCAGCTGAGTCATGTACAGATTCTTTGACAAAATTAAATAAGAAGAAATGCAACGAGGCTGCTTGTCAGCTTCATCTATATACGCAAAGTAAAATAACTTAAAATAGGGAGTAACGGTGTTAACACTTCCCGGAGAGAAGGTGGTGTATAGATATTGATGAATTTGCCTCTCTCATGATTACAGAGTCCTCAACCACCATTAAACCATGGCTTTAATGTAGAAACAAAAGAATCTAATGTAATGTAACCATAGTGATTGAGAATAATATGTTGCAGCAGGGATTCCTGGCAAGATGGGCTGGAAGATGAGGAAAATCAACATTTGTTCTGGTAGCATAAACTGCTCAAGACAAATCTGTATCTCTTCTCAGTGTAGGTCACTGTCTATGGGGACTGTCACCAGACTTTCCTCATGTTGCAAATGGCAGCCACAAATATGGAGCTTTGGATCAATTGATTCATTTCTGACTGCAGTTGCTTACCCGTGGTGCACTATAATGAGCTTATTTTCCATAGTGATTGTATTTAGGTGGGGGCAGTGTAGAGAGAAAAAAAAACCAAAAACAACTGAAGGGATTATAAAGAAAGCAAGGAAGGTGATCTAAAATCCTTCATATGAAAAGAGGGCTTAGAGATGCCTCCTTTTCCTCACTTTTTGCATGGATACTCTTCTTAATTTTGCTAGCATCTCTAATTAACTAGCTCTGTTCTAATGGCCTTCAATATACAGGCAGGGATTTGCATGAAAGCAAGAAAACTTACAAAGGTTAAAATTTGACTTTAGCTTCTACTCAGTCTGGGTATTTTGTTTTTATTATAATGATTTAGTTTCTAAGGATGATTACCACAGTATCTGATGTGGACTAAGATCTGACAGGAGAGCTATTTTCAACCATGCTGTTAAAAGTTCCACTAAATTATTAATAAATTCAGGATCTAATTTGGCAAAACCTGATAATACTTATCTCCAGTGTTCATAAGCTATGTAGTAGGCTATTGAAGGAATTTCTTTAGAAATTAAGAAGTTGTAAATTATAAAGGAAAACTACATTCTCTGTCTGAGCACTGTTAGGGCGTAGGTAATCAGCGTGAGCATCGTGAATAAAAACCCAAAACAAGTGTGGAACAGTTTTTGGTTTTATAGTTGTTATTCTTCATTAGAAGTAGCATATTTGTTTCCATATATACTGGAAAAAGGGATATGAATTAATTGCAAGTTTTTAAAAACGTAGTTGTGTTTAACAGACTTGTACTGTACTACAGAGGTTAGATCTGATGACAAGCAGCATATTTTGAATGAAAGGTGGCAGGGCTGGGATGTGGGACTTGTGGCACTTTAAGAGAAGGATGTACAAAATGCTTTGGCTCCTGCAGCCAGAGACCATCAGTCAATGACAATCTGTGTCTTGTCTCTTGGTAACACTGCAGCTCCTTGTTCTGAGGCAGAGTTCACCTTTAAGTTTAGACACGTGAGCTGTCACAACGTGTAATCTGGTGTCAAGAGACATCAACTGTTTCTGACCTTGGATGAATCACTTGGTCTTATGAGGAACAGAGACGTTATTTAAGTAATAAAGTTATTATCTCAAAAAGTCTGGAGCACATCTCTTTCAGTTCAAGATCATGAGTATATAAGCATTCAGGTATTTTTAGGGACTCCAGTGGGTATTTCCACTCATTCAGCAATCCTGTAATGAAATGTGCTTTCTCTTTCTTCCTTTTAATATGATTAGTCATTTAATAACAAAAATAGATTCAAGAAGTTGTGGGAGAATTCAAAAGTCCTATGAATAAGTTTAAAATACATCATAACTCTGTTGTTTTCATCTAGCCTGGTGTTTGTCAGCTGCCCTGGCAGCTGCCTTTGCATCTGGGCAAAGCAGAAAGTTTTGAATTACTATTCTCATGTTCCTGTTTTATCCTGGTTCCTCCTTCCTCCTCCATATGAGAACTGACTATTCCTGCTTTTTCATTTCTTGCTGGAAAGTGCAGTATGTCTGAAAACACAGGATCTCGCTTTGTAGCTCGTTCCTATGGACATGAACACTTCATCCTCAAGTGAAATGCTGGGCAGGAATGATGTTTGATATGCAGGGTGTTACTACTATACAATAATGCAGGGAATGTTTTGGCATTAACTATTTGCAAAAAGTTGTATAGTTTCAGCTATAAAAATACGGAGATTTACAAACCAGAGAAAATGAGGCATCCTTTGCCCTTCATCCAAACATGTGCTGGTCAGGGCCCAGCGAGTGGGAAATCCAATTCAGCACGGAGACTGTAAATCACCCCTCTTCCATCTCGGGCAGGTGCTTACCTCAGGGTTTGCTGGCCCAGGCACTCTCAGTTTCTTTTGCTTTCTTCCAAGATACTGAAAATGTCCCAGCTTGCTTGAAATCTTCTCTTTGAGTTAGCTCAGGAATAGATTCGTGTGCCAGGAGACTTGAGTCCAGAAAGCTGTCTTGCTGCTTGCTTTGAAGATAGGTCTGCTTTGGTCCCATCACTGGAGAAGGTTCACGTGGAATGATCAGTTTTGTGGTAGATGTGGTCTAACCCATTGGGCAGTGCACCCAAAAAGCTCTCTCTTTCTCTCTCTCTTCCTTCAGTGCTGCTCGTGTTTGACAGCAGGAGCACAGGAGGGGACGGCTCCTGTCACCACCAGGGAGCTGCTGCCTTGGCTTGGCTGTTACTCCGAGTCACAGGCACAGCAAGGAGAAGCCACCCAGAGCTTTTCTGTCAAGGGGAGCTCCTCTTTCTCCTTTCTTTTCTGTGAATCTGGCCTTCATTTCACAGCTTTTGTTACCAGTCTGAAATAGAATATGTCATGTCAAAATGAAATTTTGAGAGGGTTTGAGCAAGAGAAGGAGCTATTTCAGATTCAGTTCAATCTGGCAAACCGAGAAATCAATTATTCACACTGCCTGAGTTAGGACATAAAATGAAATAGTGTAATATCTTAACTTTTCTCTCAGTGGTTTTAAGCAGGATGTTTGAGCTCAGACATGGGAGTGGAGGGTAGTTATGTTGCTGTTGGGGTTTTTTTTGTTGTGTGTTGTTTTAGGGAGTGGTATTGGTATATTGTGCAGTGGGATCTTTGGGGACTAGAATGTGTGGAGCATTGACTGTCTGGGATGGCTCAGTGCTATGGTCTAGAGGGGGGGAAGGACACCTGAATTCTCAAGGCAACATAGTGAATGTGTGTCTAAGCGTGGTGTGAAACTGAAACCCCTCAGGCTGAGATGTGATGAGGGCATGGTCCGGGATGTCCTGGCTGCAGAGCCGACACAAATGAGCAGAACATAAGTACAAACGTGCTTTCAGTCATGGGTAATCTGTTTCACTATAAGAAAATAGGTTATTGAATAGCAAGAAATGTAAAAATGATAAACTATATCTATTTCAACAAATGTGGGTTTTTTCAGATCTAATATGAGGCCCTTGGTAAAAGAAATTTTTTAATTTCTTTTTTTTTTTAGAACCTTTTATGGTGTCTCTGAAAAGATGCATCAACAATGGGTGGCTAATGTTGAGACAGTGTGTTCTGCATGCTTAGTCTTGCATCAAGCAGTTCATACCCTAAAGGAGTATTTGACTTAAGGGAATAGTGCAGCAATTAATTGGAGATAATACACTACTCTAATGGTTCCTTTTAGTATGTTAGTGGATGCAGAGTGGCTTTAGCAAATCTTTACAGTCTGAAAAGGTAAAAAGTGACTGTCTGCCCTCCTGAAGACCCATCTATATAAAGATGGAATCATCTGTGTTTTCTTCATTGAGTACCCCAGGCCAGCATGTGTCTCAAGCTCTTGCTGGGATTTAGTGCTGCGGCTTCGAGCTATTTATGTTAGGATAGGAGGGAGTAAGCTATTCATAGCCAGGCACAAGTGGAAGGAGATACAGGGAGGCAGAAGTGGCGTTGGGATTAGGATCCTTTCAGTAGGTAGTGACTTCATAGCTTTTCAGCTCCATGCCCTCCTATTTGTAATGAACCTTCATTTCCCTGGTGCCATGTCTGCATCTTGTCTAGGATGTGTCATTTCATCCTCAATCCCTTTTCTCCTTGAAATTTTTTGTCTTCCATTTTCACTTTTCTGTAAGACTGTTCTCCCTGTCCATTTCACGCCATAAGTTTTCCCTCACATGGAAGTAATGTTTCTCACATGTCCCCGTGTTCAATCCCACAACTGTGTTTCCTGGTCTAGGGCGTAACTTTTTGCGAACACTTTGCATGACTTGTGCTCTTACAGTGTGTTGTTTCAGTTTTCAGAGATGGGAGGCTTTGGGTGATAGGAAGCCACTGCTTTTTGCATTTTCCAAGATACAAATATCCTCCCAATAATTATGTATTTGTTGTGCCACCTATCAGCCATTTCTAAGTTGGGGGGAAGGAAGAGTCTTCTGCTTTTCCATGAAGTTCCCATACTATTCTGAATGGGGCAGAGAACTTCATTTTACGTTTAAGTAGTGATTCAGAGTTGTAAATGTGGTTGTATAAAGCTCTGAAGTAATGTTCCCATATATGAAAATACCATACATTACGGATGCTCTGGGAGATGTAGCCAAATAAGAAAATTCTGTTCTCTTCATTTTATTTTTAAAATCGACTTAATTCCACTAGAAAGATGTAGTTTATTAAATGAGTAGGTGTTCTGAAACAATTTCAAACCTATTTATGAAACTTAATAGAGATTAGATCTGTTTATAGAATTTCACAGCTTTCATGGCAACAATCCACAAATGTAGTCTTATTCTTTCTTAAATTCTAAATAGTTCTCCAATGTGAGATGTGTTGTTTTCTTTTCTTTTGGTTTTCTCTTAATTTTATTAGTCATTGGAATTTGCTAACATTCCTAGCATTGAAGTGATCTAGAAATTGAATCTAAACCATTGGAAATAGTCTTCTGTCTTCCTTGTGCTTTATCTATTTACATGAAAAAGCCTGGGTTATTGACACTGTATCATATTTATTGTAGGTTCCTGGATCTTGTTGCCATAGTTACATCTGGTAGTCAGGAAGAGTTTTGCTGGGCTCAAAGTTATGCTAATTGACATTTTCTTAGGGAGAATAATCCTCAAATTTCAGGGAATAATCATTCTTTCTTGCTCTAAAACTTGAGGAAAGGCTTTTATTTTCAACCACAACAATATCCCCCTCCAACCCAATTCGATACCAAGGCTGTGTGTAGTTAATTTTTCTCAGAGAATGTTTCTCTTGGATGCTTTTTGCTGTTTGATCAATCCTCCTCTTGCTTTTTCTCCTCTTCCCCCATCTCAGAAAACAATGGCCCTTTTCTGATGCTAGTATAGATTTTTCTGAAGAAGTGACAGTAATACAATGTCTGCCTTGAGTTTCAAGGTTCTGCATTTTGTGGGTAATGCAACCTATTGTCCAAAGAAAGATAATCAGGGTTAATCACATGGAAAAGCAAAATATTATTGCTGATGCACCATTAATCTCTCTTACATGTTCTCAAAGTAAATTTGCTTACTCTTACAAGAGGAAGAAAAAAAACCCCAAATGCAAAAAACCTCACCAGAACTTTGTTGTTTGGTCCTGGGCTTTCTCTCTTGTTATTCTCAAAGAAAGAGAGAGAAGCCAGACTGGTGTAACTGAGCAGAGATGTTGTACTGCGGATTCATTGTAAACAACCCTTGGTATGGGTAAATGGTACCTGACAGGAAAGCTGGAGCTTCAAGATTATCACAAATGCCCAAGTTGGGATAAGATACAGAATTTGTTAATTTAAAATTTGGAGATATAATCAAGCTTTATTTACCTTGAGATTCCAGTTTACTTACTTCAGTTTAAGCTGCTTTGTAGCATGGTAGAATTTTATCTAGTTTCAAGAGTTTTATCTAGTTTCAATGCCTTTTGCAGCTTTTGCCACTTTCACATGGTCAGCTAAAATCCTCTTACAGGAGAGGCTTTATTGGAACAGACACTTAGATTTTATGATGCACTTAGATTTTATATATTTAGTGTGTAACAGTACTTATCCTGCAGTAGAACGGGAGAAAAAGAACAGCTGCCTGTCCAGCTTTTCTTTGTAATGTCCACCTAACACTATATATTCAAGGTGTTTTAAAATTAGTCTTCTGGTTGATGTCCAGTGGTTACCCAATTAACATGTCATACCTTGGGCACTTGTAAGTCACCAAAGTTATCAGCAGAACTTCTAGAACTAGATAAAGTCTAATTTGTCTCAGTGAAGAGGCAATTCAGAAAGGAATTACTGCAACTATGTCATTAAGCACATCTGATGAAAGTTCTGATTTAAGAGCCTTTAAATGCTTTTTCTGGACTACTGATAACTAAAGACTTTGCAAAGGTAGAATTTTTATCAAGGAGCAAGACGGGGTCTTTTACATCTGCTTTCTGAACCTGCCTGTTCACACGGCTTTGCTCTCGAAGGGCTGGCAGCTTCTGGCTACCATGGCTTAGCAGCGACTGGGAACAGTCACAGCTCTGTCTGAGCATCCTGTGCCCCTGGAACTGCTGCGGCTGATGGCGTGGGGACCTTCCACACACGGAGAGGTGAGTGGGGAGGTTTGAGATGGTGTGTGTAGGAAATGAGGCCTGGGCAGACAAGTCCTGATCTGTGTAAATATCAATGTGGATCTCGGGGCGGAGCAGAGCCGTGTCTGGCATTTCACTGATGTGCATCCCCTTGCCATGACTGCACTGCTGTCCAGGCATTGTGAGCTTTTGAATTTTCCTGTATTCAGCCCACCCTTTAACTCCTGCAGTGTGTGTGTGTCCTGTTACACTTCTGTTCCTGGAATGCGCTTGTCAGACGCTCCCGGAGCCTTGGAATGTGCTGTGCAGGAGCTGGACTGCCCGAGGGTTCTACAAACGTTTGGGATTTTCATTTAAAGCTTAGTGGCTCGCTGGGAGTACACAGTGTAACTTGGTGAAATCAGAGGCACGGTCTGGTGAGTTCAGAGCCAGGAGGTCTGTGTTCTGCCTCTCACTCCTCTATTATTTCCTGCAGCACTGCACATTTCATTTTTACTGTATGGGTCTTTAGTGACACTTTTTTTAAACAGCAGAAAAATATGAAGAGGGATAGCAGTGATGGCTTTAATAATATTTTAAAGATTTTATGGATTTAAGTTTATAGATACTGGCAATCCTTGTCTGTGGAAGTGGTATACGATAAAAATACTTTTACTATAATTTTCTGTTGGAATTTGATACAGCAACAGTGGTGTTGAGATTGGCAAGGTTCAAAGGGTAACTTATATGTTCTGAGTTTGAATTCAAAATGTAGTCTCTGTATTCTGTCCTACAGCTGTAGTTCCTTTTTACTATTGTTTGGCAGCAATTGTATGCCTGTCTCCCCTTATCACAAGATCTGAAAGACTGCTGTTCAAAAGTGGATTAATATTCTTAAATTTAGTACCTCGTGTTACCACTTTAAAGATGTAAGTTGGTTTTGTGTATGTATAAACGTATAGCATGTTTTTGCCCTAGGTAGTTTAAATTGCTTTCTGTTAGTATTTTTTTGGAAGGCCACTTTTTTCTGCTCTTTCAGTGCACTGTTCTGTCCATTTGTTTCAGAGAGCTAGTGATTTAGACTCATGTATAGGAAACAAATTCAGCTACAGGATAGTGTTAAAATTCTCTTGCAATGTACCAGTCCTACTCTAACTCAACTTGGCTTTATAATATTACCTTTAGAGAGAAGAGAACAATTAACAGAATCCTCACATCCTAAAATGTTGGCATTTATTTGAAGAAGTACAATTTATATTTAGCCACTGAAGTATTTACCAAATACACCTCCTATAATCAGTGCAAATTCAAGATTAACATCCAGTTGCTTCATTATTTTCCTTGTTGTATTTGCTACCAACTAAAACTTGTAATCAGTTCTCTACTACATGCATTCTAAATTTTACAGATTTAGTTAAATCTTTGCCTTTTTTCTCATGTGTACTTTAGGGCTTAGTTTTCTTTGCAAATTTACATAAAAATAAACTCTGAAGGCCTGGAGAAAGGGCTCTGCTAAGAATGTCATGTTCCTGAATGCCTGCTTCTTAGATCTTTTACTAGTGTCATATTAAAATCGCAGAGAAATTAGCTTACAGTATTGTTTTAATTATGTAACAAGTGTGGTTTCTGTTCCTTTTTTGAGCACTGGATTACGCAATGACTTTAGAGGGAAATTTGTCTCTTTTTATAAGCAGTATTAAATTACTGATTTTCCACTACTTTGAAGCTGTCTGCAGATAAGCAGATCTTAGAATTAAATCATGTTTAAATCATAAGGCCACTGACTACACTAAAGTTGTGGCGATAGGACTGAAACTTTCCTGAAGTTTAACAGTGTTGGAATTGAGTATTTTAATTCAAGCACATCTTTTGTTCCTGAGTTGAACAGCAGCCAAATTGTGCTGTATCTTTCTACTCCTTCAGGGAAATGTAGGCATTTTCAGCTTTATTTTATGCCTTAGTTGAACATGCCATATTCTTTAGGTGTGCATAAGGGAAGAGAAGAAGGAAACCATCTCTGAATACTCAGGCACAATACAATAAGCTGTAGACCATTGATAACAAAGGATTTTTACTGACTTAAAATAGATGCTCTGTAGCCTCCTAATAGAAGCTCTCAGATGTGGTAGCTGCTTTTAAAAGCTGTATGGTTTTATAAATATGTATCTCTATCTCAATTGCTGTGTCCCCAACAGAGAGATGAAAGGTTCTGCTATCCAGACCATGGCTATCAGTGTAACAGTACATGGAACATAACTTTGCAAACAGTTTTGAATCTTCCATATGCCAGGGCTTAAGTTTAATTTCTGGAATTTTGTAGTTGTGCATAAATTCCTAATTCTCTCAACCTGTAATTAGCACCTTGTTTTTTTCCTTTACCTGCTTTATAATTTTCTTGAAGAGTGTATGTGTGTGTTTATTATATTTCACAGGAAAGAAAAGCAAATCAAATATTATTTTCTCCTCTTGAATAAAAAAGTCAGCTTAATGATGTTTTAAATATGGAGTGTTCTTGCATAACTTAGTGTTTAGATTTACAGTGTTCTCTTCATCTGTTTATAGTCACCTGCTACAGAAATTGGTTTGTGTGTCTGTCTCATGATTTTCTAACCCTGTTCTGTAGGTCACACTGACTGCTGGTTGAGGGGACTTGCTGCAGTTCTTAAGTTATGGCCTAAGTTTATATTACATGATTTTGATGCATGATGATCCTGACTATGCAGTAAGCTACAGTGTGATTCATGAGATCCAATTTTGTGGTGCCTGGGATGTTATTGAAGCTGGTGTTCTGATTATGACTTTGTGACGTAATTTACGACATTATTTCCAAACCCAGTTTTTCTTCCTTTTAAAATATCACCAGTGTATATTCCTATCCCAGCTGACATTGAGGATCAGGTCATGCCCTTAAAATGACATTAAAGTTTATATTTTTGAGTATTAGAGAGTATTAGATTCTGAAAAAAGAAATAATAAGATGTTAAGTGATACTGGGTTAACAACAGGAAAGTATGGGCCTCTTGGTACTCATCATTTATAAAAATATCTTTGTCGTGTGAAAAGTGTATACTTACATGGTGTGTGTATACTTATTTTTACATATGGTATATTTGTAATTGGCTCACTGTTTCAGGAGATTCATAAGTTATCTTATGCTAAGATTTGTGTCTCTGGAATGAGTTAATCACCTATATGTGTGAGCATGTATATATGAATGTCATAAATGACCTAGTTTACACAGCAGATTTGGAAACAAATTTAACTTAGGCATAGCAAAAAATAGGGAGTGAGGAAACAGAAGCGCATTTTTTAAAATCAATGTGAAGTGCAGTATGTATTTTTTAATAAAGAGGGCTATAAGATAAAAACGTTCAGCCAGATTTTTCAAATGTCAGGTATGCAGTTATGTGGAAAAAATATGCGCAGTACGTAACTAATGTGATTGGGATTCAGGGATTTGTTATGTAACAGAACTCAGGGATTTGTTATGTAATAAATGCTTTGGAAGTGCTCACAGCTGCAATGGAGTTAACATTTTTCAATAAGACACATAATTGTACACATGTTGCAGGCACTTTTTTTGTGTGTTGATCTTTCCCGAACAAAATTGCTAAATAGCAAAGAAGCCAAGTAGTATAAAAGCTTTTATAGAAAATATCTTCATGTTTCATTTTTACTGTAATAACAACTTTTTTTGGTTAGAAATATCTATATACGATTTTACATAAATAGAATGTATTTGCCATAGTCTACAATTACATAGCTACTTATGCTTAAACTGAAGCAGCAGCTTATAAGGAGAAGTTAGTCAGACCCCTGGACGTGGTTTCCCTTCAGTACAAGTGTGTTATGTGTTCATGATTTAATCTTTCATCTGCTGTCACTGGACCAGACCTAACCTAGGAGTCCCTGTGTCAACCCATGAGTACATAAACTGTCATATAACACTGTTGTGTTTGTTGTCTCATTGAGCAGTTGAGATCTAGTGCAAATCTTATTTTATGTATTATACTGAAGATATTGAAAACTCTTGGGTTGCTTTCATCTCAGTGAGGTTCAGAATTCTCAGAAAATCTCTGGAACCAGTAAAGGTCAGGCTTTGGCCTTTTTTTTGAAACTCCCACCTTGCACAGTGTCCATATTATTTGTTAGTGATTTGATAAAATTGTGCACGTCAAATCATTCCTCAGTTTTTGAAGCAGCTGTAATCCGGTGCAAATATGAATGTTTCAATTGTTTTCTGTGAAACTTAGTTAAAGTAATTGCCATTTGGCTTTCGTATAACTCTTTCAAGCAGACAGTTCCATAATGCTGGAATCGAAGAGCATCTTATCTTGCCTAGATGACCTGGGTCTTAGTTTATCTGGGCATTTCTTCTTTTTATCTAGCCAGGCTAGAGAATTTTCTGTTGGCTCTTTGTCTCTTACAAACATGGGAATATTCGAACTACTTATCCCCTCCCTGAAAGTCAGTGCAAGTTGGTGTTAATGAGGGCGATGCAGAGCAGAAATGTGATGGAGTCCACTGCAGTTTTCCTTAGGGTATTAATTACTTGCTGCACAGGGCTTGCTCTTGCTCGAGGCAAGGTGCTGGGAACAAAGCCTCGGGGTGTGTTTGCACCAGCAATTAGGCCGTCCCTCCCCTCCCAGCATGAACCAAGTCACACAAGGAGCTTTACCTCGACAGCACTTCCCAACATCCATTCTGCAAAGTCTGTGGGAGCAGGACGATGGAGGGAAATTCTGGCATCTTCTGAGGTGTGGCTGTGTCTGTCCTAAGCAGGTGGCAGAGTTTGGCTGCTGTGCTTTGGCTGCTCCAGGGCTGGGCCAGGTGGGCAGTGCAGAGAGACCTCTGTTTGCACTTAGTGTTTGCATAACTGTGCTTCCTTCTGCTGCTGTGACCCCAGGGCTGGGATTAGGATTCCTGGATAGGCTGGTAGGGGAAGGGCCCATCAGCTGCGCAAAGAATTGCTGTGCTGAATGAGCAGGAGGGCATGTGCCTTGCTTGTGTATCCCGGTTAGGGGAATGAAATCCCTGCTGAAAGTTACAGTGGCAGCAAGATGATGTTTTGCCAGAGCAGGCATGGAGCCATCTGCTGCAAGAAGTCTTCTGGGAATATTTTCATGTCTTGATAAGGTCTAAGAAGCAAGTTCTGCTTTCAGATTTTTGCTTGTGTGAACATGAGAAGTTATATGAAGACATTTCAGGTGTTATTTTATGATTCTATGGCAGTTCAGTCAATACAGATTTTGGAAGCAGCCCTGGCTCAGGAGGGTGCATATAGGGTATAGGTAAACACGTCAGGTTTGATATTCTTGTACTTCTGTAAGAATACTTCCTTGTTAAAGTATGTGTCTGACTCCAGGAATGTGCTCTAGTTCCAGTAACAACAAATGAGATTTAGGTACACAATTAATTATCTCACTGAAATGGCACCGCTTCACTGAATTTGTCAGTCTAAAACTGCACATGGCTGTTACTTAAGTATGTATTATTGCATCAGAAAATACTTCCATATTACATGGAGCAAACTTCTTTTTTCGTTCAAAGTAAGAATATCGACACTACTTCTATTCCATTTAGCTCACAGAAAGGCGGGACATGAAGTATTAATTTATTTTAAATTGTATTTTTATAGGATAGGTATTCTGATTTTGCCAGTGCATTTGACATTTCTAGTGCATAGTGAAAAACAGCTATAAGGTACATACTTTTTTTATAACAGATGTTCAACAGTTACTCCAACCTTTAACTCAATAAATAACATAATCTTTTTGTATGCATTTTATGTATACAATTCTACTTTCTAAAAAAAGGTCCTTGGCCCCTGAAGAGTGAATTTAAAGTAAATTGAACGTGTTTATTTAATGTACAGAACTCACTTGTTGCAATGTACGATTTCTGGAAAATGTAGCTGACAATATCAGTTCCAATTTCCTTTCCAAATAAACAGAGGAATTTAAGGATAAATAAAACAACTCTGCAAATTGTCTTTCATTGTTGTTGTGTGCTATAGCCGTAATTATTTGGATGTTTGTGCACCAGGAAGGGGAGAGTTCACAATGGTATTACTAGAATAAAAAGGTTTAGCATGTTTTCCATTCTGGCCTGGTGGCTCACAGCCAGCACTGGAGTGAAATCGTTACACGGTGCTGACGTGTCTCGGGCTTGTACTGACAGGGCTTCACTTTGATTTGTGTGGAGGGAGCAATCGTGATAAGGAGCTCTGATCCTCTGGGTTAAACACTGTTCACTTATCTGGGCCTTCTCATCCTGGAAAGTAAAGTGGCCACTTCTAACCCGAAAACACCCAGAACGATCTGGTGAAATTCATCATGGTATTGCTGCGAGTTACATGGATTTATGGGTGGTCAGCCACAGCAAAAATACTGCTTTTCTTTCCAGCAGTGCTTTAGCATGTTGAATAAACCTACTTAACATTTCAGATCTTCTGAATAGGTGGTCATTTTTGACCAAAAGTAACGATGGTAAATAAAATAAACTTCTACTAGAAGTTAGGTATTTAGCCTTTTTTTTTTTTCTAATTTAAACAACGTTATGCTTGAGTTCTTCTGATACCAGTGGGACACTGGTTCTCCAGTTTCAAATTGTTGTTCTGAATATAAACATCTTTGCTCAGATGTGTGGTTTGAATAGCACTAGCAAAGATCTTTTGACACTTCTCTCTCTCTCTTTGCTGCTGTAACAATAAAACCGCATCCGTAGCAGGTATTGCAGTCAGGTAACTCAGCTGCCTGAGCAGATGGACAGTTATCTCTGTGAAATACAGAGCTGACTTAAATACCTGGCTGCATTTTTCTTGGAGGAAATAGTTGTTAAGGAGCAGGTAGACAGAACAGGCAGATTGTCAGGAGCACCCAGGGTATCGGTGAGGCATGACCCATCCATCTGGCAAAGTCAGGGTTTTTTCTCCTTAACATTCACGACTCACATCCTGGAGAGTGCTGTACAAGAATCATTGGAATTCTTCAGTAATGTGTGTGGGTTGTAGATACAAGAGGTTTACTCTCTGTATATTCATAAGCCAGTCTAAATTTGGTTGTACCCTGCAACAGTCCCTTAGGTGTCTTGCTGCAGCTCCATCTTTTCTGACACACTCATTAATCTGAAGGTGAATTATCTGAAACAGAACCCCAAAACTCTTGTTTCTTCTGAGGGGCATTTCCCTCTCCTTAGCAGACATGCTTTACAGTTTATTGGCCTCTCTTCTGTGCAACTCTTTTTCAAGTTTCCCCCATCTGAAGTACAGCTTCCTAATGGTTAAAAACACGTAAGTTAAATTTACTTTATTACACTTGTTGGTTTTCTGCTTTAAGTACTAACAAAAGAAGCAGCCTGGCCTTCTACTTTCTTCATTTTCAAATACAAAGGCCCAAAGCTTCTAAGTATTCTTATTGGGTGTCCTTTTT
>VZTJ01004860.1:838235-895882 GCA_013397795.1 Orthonyx spaldingii | reverse complement strand
TTTTTTTTTTTTTTGTTTTACTTGCTTTTCACCTCTCTTGCCAGTCCTGCTAAGTCTGCATTTATTGAAGAATTAGAAATCTGATTATAAATCTTTGGAAATACACATATATTTATAGCATTTATGCATATCTTGGGAAGACAGCTTTTTCCTAGCACACTATGTGTGCCCCTATTCTTTTCATCTTTCCATTTCAGTATTTTGTTACATCAGGTGTCTACAATAATGCTCTGCACTTGGAGTGAGCACGCTGCTAACTCTTCCAGAGGATTTCATCAAATTCAAAAGAACTCGTCACAGTAGTGAGCTGTGCTGAGCTTTTCTTTGTACACATAAATTATGAGATCCATGGCATTGGCTCAGCATCTTTATCTTCTCTGTAGGACATAGCATGTTGCTTTAGCACCACGTACTAAGTAGTGGTACTACCCTCTGCCTGTGGAGAAGGCTTTATTCAAGGTACTGATGTGTTTTAATCCATCTGCCTTCAAGGCAACACCACTGGAACATAAAAGTAAGGAATTGCATGAATTTTAATACCAGCTCTTGATGTGACAGGTACCATAGCTTATGTGCATAGTATGGTACTTACAGAATCTCAGAGACATTTTTAGATGAAAATGAATTTTGGCTTTGTCTACTGCTGACAGATTAAGGCTATTTAAAATGGAGTGTTTTCCGGTTTCGGAGCTTTCTTCCAGAATAAGTATTAACTCTGAGTTTGCCACAGGAGACTAAAATACAAAAGTTTGTTCTAACAGATGCTAAGTTTCAGTGTGAGACTTTGACACATCCCTGCTAAAACCTGTTGACATGATGTTGGGGAAACAGTTCACACCGTGTCGTGAATATCACAATGCTCTGTATTGCCAGAGGCGGGATGTCTGATTTCAGTGGTGGGATGACAGCGCCCTGTTGGAACTCATCCCTCTGAGCACAGCTGAGAGCCAGCAGTTGTGTTCAACAGTATTAATTTGGAGAAAAATAGTAAGATTTCATCAAATCATCTTACTAATTCAGAATTCAAAGTTACTTTCTCAACATTTGCTGGCCACTTTACTGAAAATGTTTAAGATTACAGATGGTATTCCTGTGATTCAAAAGGGAACGTTTCTCTATTTTGTTTTGTTTTGGTTGGGGTTTTTTTGTTCAAGACATGCTGGATTCTCCTCATTTACCTGATGACAGCTGTGATACATTAGGTCCTTTTTTTTCTTGACTGCTGAGTGTAAATCTTGCCTGATGGTTTTAAGCAAGTTATGTAGCTGTACTCGAGTAAGTGACAGCAGAGATGGCTAATAGTCATTGCTCCTGGCTTAGTACTGTATTTATTGACATGACAAAGCTGTTGACATCAAGAAACTGATTTGCAAATTCAACTGTTAAGATTTATTTGTCCAGTCATTACAGAGAAGAATTATTTTCACATAGTAATAGCACATATTCAGTAAATTAACTGAAAGTACAAGCTCGTCCTTCTTTTAAGAAGCTGTGGAGTCTTAAAAAATGTATTAATTCCTTCCTCTAAGGAACTCAAAGGAGCAAGCACAATATGCATGGTGTAAACATCCTTTCTGTGTTTTGATATTGTTAAGGAGAGGACTTGATGAGTACATGTAGGCTTTTCAAATCTGCAGTAGATTTCACATTAAACCCAGCCCTGTTGCGTTTTACTGCACTATGGAGTCATTTTCTTGACTAATTTCTCAGACTTCCAGTTATTGACAGGTACTTATCCAAGAGCAGTGGTTTCTTATCCAAGAGCAGTGGACAGAATCTTGAAAACTTCTCCTTGTCTGTAAAAACAGGGTAAATGATCTGTCAAACCATTTTAAAATGCTTTGAATAGCATTTGAAATGAAAAGTTCTATGAAGATAGATAATACTCTTTGAGTGATTGGAGAATTTGCAGTTGGTCATTTGATCTAAGCTGGAATATTTTAAACTGTTCATTTTGGTGAGAAAAATTATAGTCTGATTATAATGAAACAAATACATTTAACAACATAAACTGATTTTTTATGAAGATGCATCTGCATGTCTAAGGGAGAGGCTGTACTGAGCAGGAAGAGATGACTGTGCCAAGTCCTTGCCTGTTGTAAGGATAAAAACTTTAGGAATTGCTGAAGGTATAACCATTGCCTGATGTTAATTGCCTGAAAATTAAATTCTACACCACGTGTCCCTAGAAGAAATGCTGTTCAGACAACTGAGTGACTGCTCTGGATTGCATTTATCTATTATCTTGTGGAGAGAAAAGTGTGGTTTTTTCCTCTCAGCAATGTATTTTGAACAAACCAGTGTACACAGTTGGACTCTCAGCAGGGAGAAAGTCCAAGGACTGACATGTTACTGTAATAATGGCAAGGTCAGCAGCACGATCGGTGCTGTAGCACAGCTGAAAGATTAATATCAAACAAATCTATTTTTAACATCAAGCACAAGATAATCTGTCTTTAGCTGTAGAATATGTTAAAATTACAGGGCCTGGTTATCTATCCAGTTTCTAACAAGAGGTTGCTATAAATCTTATCATATTTAGCTGATAAATAGATCAAGTTTTGCAGAAAATAGCCTCCTCATTAAATTGTGAAGATTTCAATCAGATGACGTACTCCATATGAAAAAATATGTTAAAAATTTAACTATCTTTGTACTTAGTTGGTTGTGCTCTATACTTAGGAAGAATGGCCTTAAAGTTTCCCCAACTTGTAAAACTATATCACATCAAATGTATCTAAGTGTGATCTCCTGTTCTTGTACACCTGCCATTAGTATCTGGATCTGCAGAAGAAGCCAATTTTTAATAATGTAATTGAGACTTTTGTCATAAACCCATTAACTGTAAAGGAAACAGTAAATTCAAAATTATCTGATCCATGAAAACAGTACATTTACTTAGGACAGTGTAAACTGTATTTCAACAGTACTCTTCCAAAGATACATTGATTTGATTTTGCAGGTTCATATTTCTTTTTTAAACCCCTATTGACTTGTACTTGGTTGAGGCCAGACTCTGGGAGGTCAATCAGTCTTCTAGGAATTCTGGGTTGGTCTTGTTTTTTCTCCCAGCTGAAAGTGTGTCATGACCTCAGACTGCATTTTGCCTGAATTAGGGAAATCAGAATTGATTCATGTAGCTGTGCTCATAATTTGGCAGCTCATTTGGAGTATTGGTTTTGACATATATTCCAAGAGCAGCTCAGGGAGGGGCTAAAGAGCGAGATGCCAAGCTTTCCAGAAGTGGTTTTGAGGTGCAAGTCCATGGCCATTTGTCAGTACTGAAGATTCCCAATGCTTTCATCAAGACAACTGTTGCAACACTTAAGAGAAGTAAAACAAAGAGAAAGAGGGGGGATCAAGAATAAATGTTTTGTAGTTTTTTTTCTCATCTGTGTATTAGGGGTGCTAAAACTGATCATGAGTTTGAATGCTTGATATCATTTGTTTCTTGACATTAAAAAAATAAATCCCAAAGACTGTCTTGCTTACATTTCCACTTCAGGAAGTAAATTTGAATAATAGTTGAGGTGACTGACATGAAATTAGATCAATTACAATACTGTTGACATTGATTGAGAGGTGTTAAGTGAGGGATGGAAAAAACCATATTTGATCAAGATTAATTCGTTTTCTGCCAATGCTCATAATAATAATTTTTTTTTTCCTATAAAGCTGCTTACAGATGACTGAAGAGCCAAATTGTGACTTACTGAAGTCTGTACAAATTCTGGACACAAGGATCTTTGAAGATTGCACAAAGGTCTTTAAAGGCTTTTAAAATTTATAACTGTGCATCTTTATTTCATCTGAAACATCACTACAGTTTAAGATGCTGAAACCATTTAGCATTATGGATGCATGGTTTTGTCTTAAAATCCCCTTTTCTCATGCCCCTGGGAAAACTGAAGTGGAAAGTAAAATTGTAAATGCTTTGAAATGATTCGTGTGTTTAAGTGGAAACCCACCCACAGTTTTCCCAGAGTGCAGGTCACTGAATCCTATTGCTTCTCTTAAAGGGAAGGGAACTTCAAAAATTGCCAGAGATGCAGTTTAGAATCTGAGTGGGAAGTCAAGTTGCTTCCTGTGTTCACTCAGTGCCTATGAAATTAAGTCTGTTTTATTTGACGTGTAGTTGAAAAGTTCCAAATACGGAGCTAATGTTTGAAGTTATCTCAAACCAGATTTGGTTGCAGGGTTTTTCTGCAACAGCTACAGAGTCACATGGAACTCCTTATGTAAGTCTTGGATAACATGTACCACCTCCAGCTCCTGAAAAAAAAATTATAAAAATCCCTCTTTTTAGTCATATACCACCTTTTAAACTTTTGGTCTCAGTCTTACTGTTACATATAGCAGAAAGTGTATATTAACCTTGGTAATAAAATGGACTCTTTTTTTCTTTTTGCATTATGAAAATAGGACAGTTTTTGCTGACTGTTGCATGAAAATGCTCAAATGCTGCAGTTATCAGCATTATTCACCTTCAACAAATATCTAATTAAACTTGTGGTAAGTCATTCTTAAAGAGGGTTTTGCCTTTTTGTTTGTGGAATTCCTGACAGCTGGAAATCCCAGCTGTGTCCACTGCTCTTGCAAATGTGCTTGCCCTTCTTTGCTGATGCCCAGTGCTGTTTCAGGCCCTGCTGGATTTCCCACCCGTGAGCAGTGTGTTCACAGCACGCAGACGGTGCTGGTGGCAGCTCCAGAGCTGCTGGAGGTGTGCTGCAGAGTGCATGGCCCCCACTCCTGTTGGCTAAATCAGGGGCTGCACAACTCTCTCAGAGTTTCAAGATCCTTCTCTGTTCCAGGCACAACACAGCCAGGCAGGAAAAGGTCTCTTCTGAGAGTACCAGGTTTCTATCAAAAGAGAGACTGGCTGCTGCCAGCAGATTACAGCAATAATACATCCTTGAAGATAATGGTCCATTACAAACCGTGGGGTTTCTGGACCCTTGGTGTCAGAGGGTTATTCAGCATTAACCCCCAACCTGTTTGCTTCCACTGGAACTCTACAAGAGTTGGAACTACTTGTCTGCTAAGACCAGGCTCCCAGAAGGCTTTCAGAAATGTAATGCCAGCAGTGGGGATTTTATTGGTACCTTGAGTCCAGATAAATTAGTATTTTAATTAAAGGTGGCTTTAAAAGGGCCTTTGTCTAATTTAGAGTTAGCATTAACCACCAGTTTGACTGTGACAATGCTGCCGATCTGCCCTATCAAACTTTTGTTTTTATCAGCCAGCTGACCTAACTGGAATAGCTGGGATATGGAGATTCAGGCACTGAGAACATTAGTTGCAAGTAATTGGGCATTGCTTCCTCCATGCTGATAAATGGATTCACGTCCTTCTCGTAGTGTTTGTCTGGCATGATAAAATGAGCTGCCCAAATGAACAACATTCATGTGATTCTTTAAATTGGATGAACAAAATGAAAGCATTTCATCAAATCCAAGGTGGGATGGGAGCTCCTGAATTTAAGTGGCAAAGTCGGTATGTGGATTGTATTGTGGCAGTAACTGAAGCATTACTCCTTTTCTACTTGTTGGGGATTATCCTTCCATGCTCTGAAGCCTTGCACTGAAGTGTAGTGATGGATTCTGCTTTAGTAAGGGGAAAGCTGCACACTGGAATCCAAACTGCTGGGTAACTAAGCCCAAATTCTTGCCAGTGGAGAGAAATAGCTTATTATAATGCTGTTTACTTCCAGTTTTTCCTTGACTGTTGTTTGAACTTCGTTTCCAAAGGAATGAAGCAATCTGCACTACACTATTTTGTATACTGAATGTCAAGGATTGAGCAGGTGTAAGTTCATATGGAAGAGAAATCAAGAAATTTTTAAAATTATTCTTTTAACCTAAATATTGCTAATCTTGAAATTCAGAGCAATAAATTGAATTTGTGGAGTGGGCTATATTATTTCTGTTATAGGCATGGAAATCTTAGATTAGACTTCTGGGTGACCTGCTGGTGAACATGCTTGTTAGGAGATAAGAAAGATGTCTCCCTCTGAAAACAAAAATTAATCCAGGTGCTTTCTAGAACAGGTAGAGCATTCTCTGTAACCTGTGCTCACTTCTACTAATTCTTTTTCTTCTTACGCTGTAGTGTTTATAAACTTGTACAAAGACAGATGTAAAGACAGGTTATGGAACCTTTAAATCAGGATGAAATTGTCTGCAGAATGTGTTCTGCATGTCTATGAACACAAGCAGGAAAAGGGAAAAGCCTATCACAAGAAGTCACTGTTAACACTTTAAAAGTTTTTGTTTAAACAATAGAATGATTCTGTTTATTATAGTTCTCTGAAACTCTCTTGGTTTTGCTGTTATGTGAGGTTTTTTATTAAGCTCAAATTCCAAGTTGGCACTGATATTTTTGCTTCCAGTTGACTTGTTTGTAATTCCCTTTTTTGCTGTGAATGAGACCACAAATTAAACACTGGCTTGCAGTATCAATACTTTATGTTAATTGCCCTGACTTGGTCCCTTGCAGTGCAAAATTAATGTCTGTGCCTTCTCTTTCTGCAGTCTTAATTGTAGCACAGGGAGGTTTAATGCAAACTGGAGCAGCATTGCTCCCAGACAGCTGCTGGAGCAGTGCTCTCCGGGTGGGGTTCTGTGAAGGGCACAGGCAGCCGAGGTGGGGAAGGGACAGAATGGCTTTTGCTCCGGTTCATGGAGAGCAGCTGCACTCCAGAGGCGGTCCCTGCTGCCGTGCCAGTCGCTGTTCTCCCTGTGCCTTGCCCTGGCACAGCTGGGGAGCAGCGGAAGGAGCGGTGGGACAGCCGCGGGGGCAGCGCAGGGCACGCGTCTCCCACCTCCTCAGCCAGGGAGCAGAGCTCTGGAACAGCCCTTCCCTGGAGCTCAGGACAGGTGTCTCCCAGCTCCTCACCCAGGATGCAGCCCTTCCCTGGAGCTCAGGAAAGGTGTTTCCCACCTCCTCACCCAGGATGCAGCCCTTCCCTGGAGCTCAGGAAAGGTGTTTCCCACCTCCTCACCCAGGATGCAGCCGCGGTTGGGAGCAGCAGCTCTGGAACAGCCCTTTCCTGGAGCTCAGGAAAGGTGTTTCCCACCTCCTCACCCAGGATGCAGCCCTTCCCTGGAGTTCAGGAAAGGTGTTTCCCAGCTCCTCACGCAGGATGCAGCTGCGGTTGGGAGCCTGGCTCCGGAGCAGCAGCTCTGGAGCAGCCCTTCCCTGGAGCTCAGGACGAGCTGCCTGTCCTGCTTCTGCCGAAGGGGAATGCCTGAGCAAGACAGCTTCTCCTGCACTCCAGAACATTCATCCACCCCAGTGGCCCACAAGGGCTCTGGGAACTGCTGGGTTTTGTTTTTCTTGCTGTAATGCTTTATGAGGAATATAGGATCACACAATGTAACAGATACAACCCAGAGAATATTTTTAACAGTACTGGCATGGAATGCTAACTTAGTGAAACATGTGGTTTCTGTAATCATAGTTACTGGTTACAAACCAAATTAAGTCTAAATATTTGAGGAAATTAGCCTGCAAAACTGGATGCAAAGGAATGAACACATACCAAACTGTTCCGATGAACAAAATTACCTTCTAAAGTAATGTGAACTTGGGATGACTTTTTATTCTTTGTGTAATGAGGGGAAAATGGCTCATTTTTGCTCTTTAACAGATGCTGCCTTTGAATTGTAACAAGAAGGGGGGAAACAGATAATGATTTCCAGTGAAGTCTAATTTGTTAAAAGGCACAATTAAGCTTTGAGATAAATCATTTAGCTTTTAAAACATTGAGAGTAAAGGAATTAAACTCAATTCTCACCCACTGCCTGTAGGGTAGCTTTTTGATTTCTGTAAAAGGGAGCATTATGGTTTGAAAAAAATTAATTTTTATGGTTGTGTTCAGTCTCTGAAACCACACATGTGCAGTGACAGCTATTTTGCATCTATTTTAGGGCAGGTTATCTTACTTGATTCTTCTGAGAAGCTAAGCATGTTGCTATAGCTACTGAGCTGTGGCTCTGGTGAGGTTTTTTCATCAATTTCTAAATGTAATTGTTAAACAAGGTTGGTATAAGGCCTGTGATATCCTGCTGTCCATTGCACTTAGAGATTTTTATTTAATTTTGTTATTTAATTCCAGCAGGTACACGGAAACATGTATATACTATTTTTTGTACATAACTAGTGATGATCTAATGAAAAATGAATGTGCAGTTTTTCCAAACCAGTATTTGCCTCAGAAAGCTCCTGCATTCCTCTTGTTCTGCTTGTGGTTGGGTTTGGGTTCTGGTCTCTGTGCACAGTCCTGCAGGATGAGATGCTGCTGAACAGCATGGCTGTGAGAACCACGTGCTGAAACTCTGTTCTTCCAAATGATCTTTTTTCTTTCATCTGAAACAAATGCACAGGTAAAAGAACTACTGCTAACCATACATTGCAGCTATTAGGTACAGGGTTTTAACACGTGTAAAGAGCTGTTGGAAACAATTAGCACGTCCTCTAATTTGTAAAGGCTGCTCCCCGTTCTTTACCCTGCCTACAGCACGTGGTGGATTCTTTGTTCCTTGCAGCTGTGGTCCAGTTGTTACACCGGCTGTGCTGATACCATGCAGCGTTACTAAAAATGACATGTTGGTTTTGTCATGGGTGAATGCGGGTTTGGGTATTTCCTTTTTTTCAGCCCAAGTCCACCAGAGGTCCAAGTCCTGTATGATGCTTACGATGTAGTTGTTGGGGCCTTATGGTGTGTAGTTTTTTAGCCATCCTGGAGAGTGGGAATTGGTGAAGTTCATCTGCAGAAGCGAAAGCTTTAGTGCAAACCTATTGCAAGGAGTCCGTAGTGGTGTATGTTAGATGTTAATGGCTTCTTGTGAGGCAGTGGCAAAGGGAAAACACCCTGTAAAGCAGCACCATCACTGGAAAGCCAGGATATAAAATACGAGCTGGATTTGCAAGGACATTTAGGGATGGAAAGGTACAGGTAGGTATCCAGTGAAGGTTTTCAAGCCACTGGTGTTGATTGGGAGTCCAGTGCTCATTGATGTACAGACCTGGAGGCACCCTTGTCTTGGGCATTTTAGTGAATTCCAGAACCTGTGTATTTGTATCTTCAGATGCTTTATGAATCCTGCATTGTGAATGTCTGACAAATTCTTTGGTAGCAGTGGTGGATTTAGGGGCCGCTCGCCGAAGGTGAGTGCCTGGGATGCAGCACTTCCGAGCCACTCGGGACAGTGTAAATTTATTCTTTACAGAGCTTTTACTCAGTTAAGATTAGTGTCATATTTAGGCTGCAATAGCTAATTCTGTTACAGAATAATTTATTCTGGAGCTCATAACTTTCAGAGAGTGCTGTATATGCAGCTGTTGTGATTCTGTTGGATAATACTAGGTATTCCAAGAATAGGAAGAAACTGTTTTGAAGAGATTATGACAGAATAAAAGTACTTGAGGTTGATACTGCAGACTTCTTCAAAGATGGTTCTTCAAAGACAGGTTCGTAATAATCAAATTGGTGCTACACTTTTGGCACAATCAGTCCGCTCACTGTTGTGAAGAAAAATCCCTATTTCAGGAAAATCCCTTGCTCCAGACTTCCCTCTTGGACAGTCTTTATTTACCTAAGGCCGTGGTGTTCCCAGCCATCTGTGGATGGATGAGGTGGAGCTCTGGTGGTGTGGGACCTCTGCTGCCAAGTGCTGAGATGCTTTTATGACTTGTAAGTTCGATGCCCTCTATTTCTGCTCAAACAGTAACCACAATTTTAGGGAACGCCTACCAGTTCTGCAGCCAGGTACAGAGATTTTGCCTGTTAGGGCATTACCATTGGCAGACAGCTCTTAAGGTGAGCAGCAATCATCCTGTTAAGGATTTAGATTGCCTCCATATTTATTCTCAATTTTTTGTTGTTGCTTTCCTGCAGTTCCTAAGATATAACTAGGCATGTAATCTGGGAAATGAACAAATGAATGCAAATCCTGGTGACCTGAGATTTTTGATAAATTGCAATTGAGAAAATATTTTTTCCAGTAGTCACCTCTCTTGATTTCTGACTGCAGTGTTTGGTTTAAGATGAGTAATCCTGCAAAAGTTTTAAAGATTTATATCCTAATTGTGGTCTTATGTAAATACCCAGTTGTCATGTACTAAAATATGCTCTTGTTTAAGATTGTCTCACTGGACTGTTTATGAACATGAGAAATATGTAGTGTCTGTATTGTGTCTAAATGTGTGCATACAGGTTAAAATAGTCAGCTACACAGCCAAATTCCCATCTTAAAATCTAAAGTACTTTAATCACTAAATTTTAAAGAGATTCAAATCATATTAGTCTAATGAATTGCACCAATATCTTTAAAAATAGTATGGACATTTGCATGCATGCATAATCACTTAAGGTGCTTATCCTATAATTTACTGAGACCTATGACGTGAGAATTCTTGGTTTATAAAAATCCAACCTTTAATGACTAGTGTAAAAAATAATTGTAATTAAAGTTTAATCAGCGTATAAAATGCGGAAATGTTTAAAACCTTACTTTTGCTTTCTAACCAATAGGTGGTGTAGAATTTACCAAAGTGCTGCTGGTACATTACATTACTACCATTTCAGGAACCCAGTAATTTCATAGTAAGAATTAATTGGACAAATCAATATTTTATTGGCAGGATTTGACTGGAGCACTGAATCAATTTCTGTAATTTTTTACTTTTATCCTTTTTTTTAAAAAAAAGACCCTGTAATATATAAAGTATGCCAAGCAGTCATTGATTTACAGCTGAAGTGCAACCAGCTTTGGGAGAAACACAGAAGCTGTTTGACAGCAGGACTGCTCCGTAGCTTAGGGCAGGAAACAAGGATGCTCTTTCCAGTTGGAACTACTGGAGGTGTAACATGCTGGTGAAGCCTGTTGTGTGATTTTTCAGTTGGCTGATCTGACTGTCAAAGAAGAGACTGCTGCTAGTTGCAGCTAAAGGAATTACTCATTTAACTCAGTTGAACCAGTGCTCGTGCTTTGATGCTGAAGATTGAAGTTCAGTGCCCACTGGCAGTCATTGGGGGTTGACTAGCTTGGAGTGTATGACATTGTTGCTATATAATTATCTGTGCTGGGATTTGTTTGTGACATTAGGCTTGATTTATCTTCTGGTTCAATGTCTGCTGTAAGTTCACTGGCTGTAAGATAGCTTGCATTTCATATGAATTGCTGATTATTACCTTATCCCTCACTTGCATTTAGAAGAAGCTATTTCACAGAATGAGGAGTTGCTTTTCTAGTACAGGGTAAATGTGCAGCTCTTATTCATGTAGAGATATAAGAATTATTTCATTCAGTCACATACTCATTTGAATACTAAAAAAATTGTTTACCTGCTCTTTAAGTGGTTGAATGCTGTAGTTAAAAGTAGATGAATGGACAGGAGTGTATAATGCATAACAGCAACAGCCAGTTCCTCAATTAAAAAAAATGCGTAGTTGTCTTTCCAATATCAGGTCTCTTCCTCTCTTTATTTTATGCAGAACTGCATAAAAAGTCCCAGGTTGATTTTAAACTTACAGTGTTGAAACGAGAGTCAGACACGAATTCTGCAAATAATCCTCACAGAGCTTCTCTGCCAGTAACCCTGAGTCTTTTGCAGGGGTGGAAAATCTCTTACTCACTTGTCTTCCTGATCCTGTCAGTGACAGTTTTGCATAGACTGATGCTGGTAATCAGTAGTGGAAACCTATATCTTTGCTTCATCTCCAGATCAGGTAATGCTGTCTGAAGTATTAACTTCCTGCAATCACTTCACAAGACAGTGTCTGCATTCTTGCTTTTTGTAGATCACAAGTTGTTCATATTTGGATCCTCTGGAATGAAAATAATCTCACAAATTTAAGAACATTATCATTCATTGAAGTTATCTTACTTCCCATTATGTTTCAGCTTTCAAACTTTTCCTCCATGCCATTTTGGACATAATTTTTGAGAAGGATTCTCCATGTGTTAACCCCTTACGTCCATACAGAGTGCCTTGGAAGATGTATATTCCCAACCTCTCTGGAGGGCCAAGCCTCTGCTTTGTTCTGCTTGTCAGAACAGTTTGTGATTTTCCTGCATTTCCAGTAGAGCTTGAAATTAGTCAGATACTGGTGTTCTACTGAAACAAGCATGGGAGTCAAAATTAACATGGCTTTTATTTGTAGCTTGTTTTGTGCATGGTGATAATCTGTAACATTAGAGGCACGGCGCTTGCTGCACTGCCTTCCTTCAGCACGTCTGTGCCTTGGTTTATGGCAAAGCCAGCTGGGTGGCACTGTTTCCTGCTTGGAATCTTTGCAGGCAAGTTTAGTGTGGCACAGAGCCTTGCACAGTTATGGTTGTTTGGCTTCCAGGTGGCTTGAGGACAGGCAGAGGCTGCCCTCCAGAAACACTGATGTGAGTGCAGAGGGAATGCAAGGGATCCTTACCATCTCTGTGTTTAGAACTGCTCTCTATTAGTATCGCAGTGGTAAATGTAAACCTGGGTTTTAAGAGAAGAAAACATTTGAAGAAGGTAAAGTTCAAAGCTCTTGATTAGAATTTCCTGCCAGTGTCTTACTGAAAAATGGAAGCACAAGTCTCTGCTTTTTTATCCCTCTCATCAGCCTGTAGTTGACTCCTTCACTCCTACACATACATCGATTGTCTACCTTGCCCTTCACAACTGCAGGATCATACTTACAGACATAATATATTGGAATATTATGCCAATGCTTTCATTGTCACTGACTGTACCCTAGAAATGTAATTGTAGTTCTTCATATTGTCCTGGTGCCTCAGTGTAAGAATGTAATGGATGAGAGATGTTTGTGCATCTGGCAATTTGCATGTATTAGTGTTTGCCTGAATAGGTTGGTTGCAATTGGTGACTGGGTTTCATACTTGGAAGGGATCATTCCTGGAGAACTGTAGGGGTTCCACAGGGATATTTTGGATTGAAGATCTAGAACTTGGGGGAAATTGAAGTGGATCTGCTGAAAAACGGAGCGGGTTTAGCAAGAATAAAATAATCCCTACAAACCTGTAGTCTTTATTTTCCACTTTGGACCACAGTTCTCTCTTTTCAAGTACCTGGTGATTCACTACTCTGGTTGCAGAGTCCTGCCTGTGTGCACCTTCACTGTGTTTTGGGTCAAATACTTGTTCTGAAGCTCACACATGAAAATGAGTGATTTAATAAAATTAAGTGTAAGCAGAACAGTGACCATTGTGTTGACTACAGATTGGATCTAATAGGTGGTGGTTTGTTGTTTGATTGGTGTGACACTGCTGCCAGTGAAATCTGGTACTTCATTTGGCCCTAGTACAATTTCAGTGACCTGTATTGATTTTTTTTTTTTTCTCCTTTTTTCCCTTTCTCTAACTCAAGGCCTTGTTACAGTAAAAGCTGACTTGTGAAAAAAAGTGATAGCAATAGATGTTTCTGGGACTTGCATAGCAAGCACATAATTGTTTTTATGCCTCTCTGAAGTAGTTGCCTATGTCCAGCAATAATGATACACCCAGGAACAAATCAAAACCTGGTCACATCAGTACCAGAGTTTTTCTCTTAATGAAAAGAGTATATTCTTGCTTCACAGCCAGCTGCTAGCTCCAAGAAAAGCTGGAAAGTGCTGCTTGTCCCTCAGAAGCATTTCCCTGCTGACATGGTTTTGATGGGTGTGTGAAGGGAATACCATCTGCCTTAGGGATGGTGGAGGGAGCTGTGTAACACAGGGCTCCCAAGGGATTACAAAGCTGTAGGACATTCAGAACTGTTGAGAGAGAAAAGAAGGGCAAAGGGAGTCTCTTCTGCTGAGAATCAGGCTTTTGAAGCAAAGTGTGGGTGCAATTTCTCTTGTGTTTTTGTACCGTCTCAGTGCATCCCAGCTCTTGCCTCTCAGGAGTTTTGCCAAGCTGCCTTCTTCCTATCCCCATAAGTCATTAGTGACATGATGTAGCATCCTTTATAGCCTCTGCAGGCTTAGCTGTAATTTAGATCACTGCACCAATACACTAATTGGCTGCTTCCTCCTGTTGTCATGTGCAGACTCTGTAGGTGTCCTTACTTTCATTCCTCATGAGTTTCATGATTCTACAGTCTTAAAGGCAAATGGTTGAAAGGGCTCTCACAGGAATGCCTTGGCTTAGAAATGCCACACATTTTCCTGGTGAATTGATCTCTCCCACAGATGGTAGAACTGATCTTCTTGACTGAGTCTACTGATCATTCAGATCTCATGGGATCTCTGTTGGGCTTAGTTTCCTCTGGGGTAATTTAAAAAGGAATTTCATCTCCATTTGATGTACCTGTCCTACACCATCACAGCTTTATGAATGTCCAAAAGAAAATCCAGTTTTAATAGAAAATTATAAAACTGGGAAAGAACAAATAAGGCAAGACAAGAAGATTCTGTAGCTAATGTACACTCAAGCACAAGCGTTGTGGAATAACAAACACTGTTAACGCTGGTAATTGTATCTGTATTGTGGTGTAACAAAACCCTCTTCATGGACCATGTTACTTTATCTGCTGCTCAGGAGGTCACAGACTATAAATCCCCCTGTTGGTGTAGGTCTGAAATAGGCAAGTGGAAATGGAAGTGATTGTGTTTGGAAGGATTGAAAGATTGCCTGAAAGCCTGAAGTCACTCCAGGGCTGACTGAAGGTTGTGAAATGGTGAAGCATTCGGGGGACATTGTGCAGTGAGGTGCTGTTAGAACAGTTCCCATCCATCCCATGGAGGGAGGATGGATTGACATGGGAGCTCAAAAATCCAGTATTGCACCTGTGGCAGGTACATCTGTGGATCTGTGGCATCAAGACCCACAGCCAAATCAAAACAAGAGCAGTACATGTTCAGCCTTCACCTTTCATGCACTGGAAGGTGAACTCAACAGGAAGAGCAATAATTTTGATTTTACATCAGAGTTAAGGGTAAAGTTCAGCCTTTAACCTTTAAATTTTCTTGTTTCATTACAATACTTTTTAAACAGACTTAATAAAACCCCAGTTCTCATGATTACCTCTTCAGAGTTGTTACAGTGTATCCCAGCTGCAGAGGAAGTTAATTATGCACTGAAAATACAAAGAAAGCACTTGACATTTTTCCCAGATTCATATTGTGTTGTTTTACTGGTTTTAGGTTTGGGGTTTTGTTTGGAATTATTGATTCAAAAAATGGGCTTTGAAAACCTGTTCTAGAACTTGCTTTAGGTGCATAGGAATTTCCCTCAGTGGTACATAATGACCAAAGAAAATGATTATTTACTTTCCCTGAAGATTGTTTAGAGCTATATCTGGAAAACTGTAGCAAAACACAACTAATGAGATCATTGGCAATTACTTCCTGTGTTGCCTTTCCTGGAAACAACAGAAACATTTTGTTTGTGCATTGGTTGCATTATTATTAAATCAGTAAATCAAACTTGCTGATCCTGTTGAGTCCCTTCCAAGTCCGTAGATTCTAGGATTCTATGCACATTGCCATTTCACAGGATGGTCAGAAGGCTTTGATTTTGTAGCACACTCAGGAGCAAATTCCATTTGGAGTCTGGTGCATGCACAGAGCTCTGTTACTGTTCATGACTTGTTTATTCTTCATTCTTTCAGGACAGTAGTAAGTACCATATTTTTAAAAATAATTAACCTCAGTAGAAATCAGAGTAAACTTTTACACAGTTGAGCTAGACCTCTACGGGTGGTACTCTCATTTTATAAATAAGAGAACTTAAATTATAGAAATAAAAATGAAGCTATGAAGGCAATCAGTAACAGTGCCACTGAGAAAAGTTTGCATCATCTGATGCAAAGTCTGTTGTTCCTGTGTGATTCAGAGAAATTTATCTGCAAGAAGTTACATGATGTTTTTTCTGTTTAGCCTGCAATACTGGACAGAAGCAGCAGCAAAATGGAACTTTTTTGGTTTATTTTCAAATTTCATTTCTTGTGTCACAACAGGTAGAACAATTATAAGTAACGAATGAAGTTGTTCACTTAGGTGTTCTGTAACAAATAAAAACCAAAGGTTTTCAAAGAAGTAAGAGGGAACCTGTTAACAATTCTCATCTTCTCCTAAAACACAAGCCTGCTCACACTTCCACATGAAGTCCTGTTCTGAGCAAATCAACAACCCCTAAGTGAGAGCCTGTGGAGTTCCCGCAGCAGCAGCATCTTTGATGCAGTTTGTCTGAGAAGTTGGCAACATATCCTTTGTCTCAGTGATGTAGGTCCTAGTGAGTCCAGAGAGAGAGAGAGGATCCTGAATTGCCTCTTAATGCTGGAATTATTCTGAGTAGTCATCTCCCCTCTCTCTGTTGGTCTTGATCTTCATCCCTTGCTGCTACAGGCAGCAGTAGCCGTGAGGGCGCCGTGGCCAGCATGGAGCAGGATTCATTCTGGCTGGAATTTCCATACAGAAATGTGATGAAGGGATGGCAGTGGAAATGAAACTAGAATGTATTATTTGAGCATTGGAATTGCGACAGTACTTTGAGAATACTTTGAGATTTGTAAACAGATTTCATTTAATTTTATGTTGGCCTATCAGTTAAAGGTAGAGGAAGGACTCTTCCAGCATGATGTATTGTATTCACTGTCACTCTTGCAGAAAGGTAAGTTAATTTGGAGTGATCAGCTTGAACTTTATGCATCCTGGGCATGGAATGAACAATGCTGAGACTGCTTGTTAATCTCATTTTGCCTTTACATATCTGGCTTTAAAATAGAGCTTCACAACAGCAAATGCTGTGTATTGGAAAGCAGGGGGTGCTCTTTCTGTCTGCTGCATTTAAAGAGATCACTATTTGTGCTAGTTCTGAGTAAAAATCTTCCCCCGCCTCCTGATAAAACTGTAGTTAGTAGGGTGTACCAGCTCCTTTCCATGAAGATATATAGCTTTGAGGTTATCCCATGATTAGTAATTCTTAGCTTTCTAGGTGGCTAAGAACATGGAGTCAGCCTTTAAGAGTGCCTCCCCTGTTCCTGTGCTCTGATTCCACTGGGTAGTTGTAAAAGGAAGTGTTTGCAAGCTGATCAGTAGGGAGCAAAGGCATGTCTGAGGTGGGATGGAGACTCTGGGTGTGAGTGTATGCTGGGATGGGAGGGATAGAGTCGAAGAAGTCACACCAGAGTTTTTACACCAAACTCTGTCTTCATGATAGTAGTCACACTAAAATCTCTAAGCCAAAACCTGCTGAAGGGGTGAGGGGCTGTAATTTCCATTGACTTCAAAGGAATTGCTAATGCCCAATTTCTGTCAGCATTTGACCTCCTGAAAATTCAGAGGAATAAAGCCTCAAGGTGTGGGTCCTTTTTGAAGGCTTTAGAGGCCACAGTATGTTTTGTCTCAAAATCTCTGAATAATATATGTTGGAAAGGACTTTTGGAGGTCATCTGGTCCATCCTTTGTTCAAAGCAGTCTTTAAACCTTTTATAGCATCCTTGTAAGACTGGGCATATGTGAGCAGTTTGAAGCTTTGTCAGGTTTCACTCAGTCATAAACCATAAACTGTAACCCTTTTAGCTGGAGTTAAACAGGGAGAAAAACCCCATCTTCACGTACTGAACCCTCACACTGTGTGGCTGACATACAATGCTGAGTTAATTTAGTCTTGCAATGTAACAGTAATAGTTGGCAGGACAGTTCCCATGGGTGTAAGCTGGGGTTCTTACCATTGCAGATTGACCAGGCTGAGGGCTACAGAACGTGTTCATTCTTCTGGGATATGTTTTTTCTGGTAGTCTGTGGCCAAGCTAATGCCTTAAATATACCAGTTCAGTTTTAGGAGGATGTGCTGCCCTGCATTCATAGTGCCAGAGGTGCTTAAGTCAGGCATTTGATTGCCCTTGCCCTGTTATGTGCAGGGAGAGCCATCTCTTGCAGGGTACCACAGCTCACACACAGAGCAAAGGCAGCTAATGGTACTTTTGGGTCATTATGTTTGCTTAGCATTACTGTCACTTTGTTGTTTGTAAGGCACAGGTCAGAGAGACAGTCCTGTGTGTGCTCATTCCGATTCTGGAACTGATGGATAATGCATCTGTTTGCTCTAAATTGGCCTGCTTAGATGAGAATGTGAGCAGCTAGATAACTGGAGTCAAGAATAAATGCTTAGCCCTTGCTTGGGTAATCAATCTCGCAGACTCAATAGGAGGCATGGTACGGAAATAGCAGAAAAGAGAATCTGAAAAGATGTGGGATGATTTCTTTAGCGTAAATGTGGTTTCATGTCACTTTATTTCCATGACTCACTATATCTAATATAAACAATGAAAGAAGAGAACTGGCTTTCTGAGGGTGGAATCAAATATGAATAAATTTAACATTTAAGCTGCAGAGAGCTCTGGTAGAACTTTTTTGAGTTACGTCTGACACTTATCCTGTCATTAGTGGCTGAAAAATAAATGTTTCAGCCTTTTTATTCAGCAGTGCTGGCAAAAAACCCCAAAACAAGTAATTTTAACCCTTTATCCCACTGCTGTACATAGTTCTTCTTTAATGCTATTCTTAGGGAAAGCTAAGCATCTCTTGGAACAAATAATAAATGTAAACTGTCTCCCCAGACAGAGGTGGTAACAGAAGCAAGAGAGAGAATGGAGGAGTAAGCAATAAAAACCAGGAGCAAGCAGCTTTATTTTAAAAGTACAATCAAGGCATGTTTACCACTGGTGTGGTGCTTTATCCTCACATCTTTCAAGCTGCCTACTAAAACCAAGGAATTTTGCATTAAGCACATCACCCTGCTTGTTTGGTGGCTATGTTGTGACAGCGCCTGCAGGCCCCAGTTGGGACTAAGACCATACTGTGCTTGGTACAGTACAAATGAGGAAAATTAAGTCAGTCTTTCCCCAAGAAACTCACTAGAGAAGAATCTAGCTGTGGTTAGGTCTCTGTGGATGCATACTAAATTTTAAAAAGTCAGCTTCTGTTATAAAGAATATAAAATACAAAATATTCCTCTTTCTGTTTTGCAATTGTTTTTATATGTATCAATGTCTGATAGGGGTCAGCAGAGCAATCTGCTAGAGAATATCCATATACACAATATGGTTGTTTTATTTGTCTTGCATTGTGATTGTACTTAGATTCGTTTTTATTTATCTGGCACATACTACAGGCAACTCTGTGAATGTGTATTTTGTAGGTTTATCTGATGAGCATGGCAGGGCAGGCACATCTGTGTTTTTTCTTGTTTCTCTCATATCCCCAGCATTTGGAGAGGGCTTTGCAACTGGAGCATTTTCTGACTGCAGGACTCCATCATTGCAGGATTATTTTTTTTCCAAGTAATTCCTCTTTACATTCTGCTCTGAAATCCCACTGGGTGCCTGCTCAGCAGTGCTTTAACTTCTGAATATTGAAACCAGCAGGTATGGTGAGAATGGAATATTTTAAACAGCAGAAGAGACACTTGGTGTAGTTTGTAATATCTGTCTCTGTATGCTGCACTGGAGACAAAAGCCATGTGAGAGTCACTTAGGGTACAGCTGTTTGTGGACCAGTAACAGGGACTTCCAGACTATGTGAAAGCTCTAAAACAGGAGAGTGGTGCTGGGTGCTGGAAGAAAGAGAAAACAGAAAGACATCTCTGGATTGGTAACTCAGCTTTTAAGATAATTTTTGAAATAAAAAAAAATTTGCTTGGCAAAACTGTAAGATGAAAGACATTTATCCAAAGGTAGACATTTACGGGTAAAGCATCTTATTTTAGTGCCTGTCTGCCAGTGTGGAGATTATTATGGTAAATGCTCATCCTTTTAGATTAAGCTGTTGGCTGTGATACAATTGGAATTAGTTATGTGCAAAGGTTTTTGTAACCAAGTGTGACTTCCAGCAGAAAAAGAAAAATGCAGGAGAAACTGCATGAGCATATAATGTAGGTTTGTGTAGGTCAAGGAAGCAGAAAGAAGAGTGATTTGGGGCTAAAATATGATAGCTCCTTGTCAAATCCCTGAATTAATGCTTTACTGGCAAGCAGGCATGTGGGCATGTGTAGGGGTGTTTGAGAAAAGTGAAATAGACTGCAATCCAGAAATGGGATTCTTGAGCAAGGTGTTTTTCTTTTTCTTGGATGGGAGAAATAGCTGAGTAGTTACTTTCCTACAAAGTCAGAAGAGGCCACCTTTGACATAAGGTCTCTATGGGGAACAGTACAGAATGTGAAAGAGAAAATAACAAGGGAATGTTTTTAAGGGGTCTGTTTCTTTTTCTTATGAGCGCTGTTGAAATAGAAAACCTCCCTGAGCACAGCAAAAAGCAAATGCTACTTAATTATGTTACTGATACTCTTCTTCTGATATGCCTTTCTTGGTTGTCTAAAAAACAGGAAAAGAAATGCTAATTCTGCCAGTATGATTGTTTCCTTGTTATGCTTAATTTCTTTGCATGTTTAATTCACTCTGAACCTTAAAATAGCTTTCTGGTGCTTGCCTTGCTGGCCTCTTGTGTTTTATTTACTTTTGAATTGATTTTCAAGCCTTCACTCACTTCCTTTTGGCGTGAAGATCTGTAGGGATAGGGGGATTGTATCTCTTCCTCTGTCCTCTGCTGCCGTGCTTCCTCCCTTTCGTCTGTGTCATGCAACACTGAGCTCATCAGCTGGGTTTTTAATACTCCAAATGGAGGAGTTCTGTAATGGGAGTTGGGAAGCAATACTGTAATACAGTTGGCCTGTATGACTAATCAGTTAGGTAAAGAATTTGGGCTGCAGAATAGCAGAGCCTTCATGCTTGATTGATGATAACAGCAGCCAACTGACTTACTGCCCTTACTGCCAGCATCCCCCGCACTATTAGAGAGGATTTCTAGCACAGGACAATAGATTTGTCCTAGTAAGCATAATGCTGGGGTTTGTAGTGCATGACATCAAAACCTGAAGGAAAGCAGGTCAAAATGGATGGCTCCCTGAATGTACTTAGAAAAGCAGGAGTGGAAGAGTCTGGAACTAATGTGTGCTCATCCCCTACCTGCACACTTCCTACCAAAAGAAGTGGATTCGTCTCTGTACTCAGCACAGCGTAAAGAATCTCTCTCATTCCTAATGACCTTTACCATGGAGCTTGTTTTTCCTTGGCAAATCTCCCAGACCATAGGCAGGGCTGATTTCTTTGGCCAGCAGAAGTTACTCTCTTTGAGTCAGGGCTTATGAAACTGCCATTATACATAAGGGTAGGATATATGGAGTGAAATAAAGTATCTTTTATGGAACCCATAAGAAAGAAGGAAAAGCTACACTTGTTTAATATAAATGTATCTTAATTTGTTTTGTCTTACAAGCTGTAAACAGCTCTTAGAAAATCTTGCTTGCTGCGGGCTTGGGGTATTTTGTGTCTAGTGATGTAAGCCTGCTGCGCTATCCACAAAGCCATGGATCATACTGGTTTATTGAAGCTGCAGAGAAGAACAAGTTGAGGTGGGAAAACTTCTGCAGAAAGAAAGATGAAAGTTTTCCTGGATGAAATCAAAATCTGTTTATGAGTCTCAGGAGAGCAATTCCACTCTCCTGCTTTACAGGAGAGAAAGGAGCCAAGAATATGGATGTTTCTAACACATACACATAGTAATACTTTTTATGGATACTGTGAGCTTACCATGTGTCAGGTGTTAGCAGATTGATTGCATTCGGTGTCACTGCAGAAACCAAGCTGTATTTTCTTCTGTTTAAATATATTCGTGACCACTGTTCTCATTACACCTACTAAAACAGAAGCAAAAGGCACCTAAAATAACATCTATATACTGGATACTTTATTTAGATTGATGTAGATGGAGTTGTTTGGAGCAGAACTCCACTGAGTACATAAGCTAATATTTTAGATATTTTTGTAGTCAGACTTGGGTTGCAGGATTGAGATATGCACCTCAATTTATTATGTATACAAATAAACTGCCTAAACTGTAAATAGGTGGTAATGCTTTCTGCCCAGAATTTGAGCTTTGTGTTTGACTTACTACCTGAATGAGAAGTATTAAGCTACAGTACTGATTTTGATTTGAAGTTGAATGCTGAAAATTCATTGTGAAGTTGTTAACAGCAGGGAGCTTCTTTTGTGAGGAACTAAATTAGTAGCTTTCAAATCTTTCAGTACTGACAGACTAAATGACCTCAGCAAATGATGAAGTTTTTATTCTGTCACTGACTCATCAATAGCTGTCCTTCCTTCCTGGGTCCCTTATTCATAACGAAATGATTTCAGTATAAAAGGGAGTTTAACCTTTCACAATTAGCCTTCACTTCCTGCTTGCTTCATTCCCAGTTGCTACAATCTAAACCACAGAAACACAATTACAATATTGAATGACAGGAATTTATGAGACAATTTAGTTGTGGCAGTGAATTTGTTGTTTGTGATGTGGGGACTTGTCTGAGTGGCTGAGAGCCGGATACCTGCGGCAGGACTGACAGCCAACCCTCCCCAAGCGACTCCACGGATGGGAGGAGTGCCAGGCGTGCAGCTCTCCGTGGTGTCTGGCAGTGGTTACTCATCCTTGGCTGGTTCCCTTGTGCTCCACGTGCCGCATGAACTTAACATCAGCTATCACAGAAATGAAAATGGGGCACCGTGTGTTAACCTGCGGCTGAATCAAAGAGCGTTTTAATGCTCTCATAAAACTGCAAACTCTTACCAAGCTTAAAATAGCCCAGATTGCATCTCTTAAGCTGTTATGCTAATGTTGGGTATTTGTGTAGGTGCATTACCTAAAGGATGCAAAGTTCTCAAATGGAAAATAAAAGTCTGCAGTATCTGCTCTGAAGTGCATCTGCACCATCTCTTTATGAGGTTTAGACTGATGAACTTGCCTTATGCTGTGCCTCCCAAACAGATGCCAGGGAGACTCAGTCCAGTTACAGAGATACCATCAGGCTGGAACAGCTTGAGATGTTCTATATTCAGTGCTTGTCTGTCCACAGAACTCAGTGGAGTGGCATGGCAGGGGAAAATTCTTGGATTTTGCCTTGCCTGGATGGATCAAGGGACGTTTGGGATACATGACGACTATGAAGATGGAATTTGAAGCTGTTTTGCCCAGCAGAAGCAATTATGCAATCTGCTTAATACTAATTTTTTATATTTTTCAAGCTAGGCGGCATGTTTTATAGACAGCTCTGAATGGCAAATTAATTTCACTTTACTCTTTTGTGATTGATTTGGTCTCCTGGGTCTATAAATCAAACCAATTGATGTTTAGCTTTTTTAAAGTTCAGTCATGCCCAGGATTTTGGCTCTGATGAGCATTTTAGTCATAGAGCTCTGTACCAATGGGGAACAGATAAGGCAAGAAACATTTTGTCATTTTCATTTTTCCTTGGGGAAAAGAAGCTGGGGAAAGGATTGTAATCCCCCCAGTGATTTGGGGGAACCAGAGAACAGTCTGGAACAAGAAATCTTCAGCTGAAATGCTACTGAGTTAGTTCTGATTCTCTATGGAAAGTAAAGGGAGGAAAAACCAGACAGAGAAGAAGAATTGTGCTGGCTGGAAAAAGCAGCAACAGTTCAGATGCTCCTGTTGAAGCAGTCCCTTTGTTGGCAGCGGTGCTCACTGCGAGCTGAGCAAACACTGTCCAGCATCTGCCAGCATCCAGTTCTTGTCCTGCCCATCTCAGAGCAACACATCCTTCTGCAGGAGGGGATTCATTTCCTATTTGTGTTTACTTGCTGCAATTCCATATGGGAAAATGTGCAAACATGGGCAGTGTCCTTGGGACAGTGCAGAAAGGATACAGGAGAAGGGAAATAGGAGGGACTACGGTATTCTTGAGGTTGTGTATAATCTATTAAGGAACTGGGGTAGGTAGAAGTTGTATCTTTATAGTTCCTGCACCTGAAGGAAAAAAGTGTAGTCTTAAAATGTTGCAAAGTAGTTAAACCAGTAGAGAAATAAATAAAATTTTCCTGCTACACTTAAAAGATGTGTTTCATATTTTGCCATTTCCTTTGCACTTTCAGTAGGAGAGTTCTTTAGAAATCTTTGCTTGTATCTCTGCTAAAGTCTCTGCTTTAATCTTCAAAGAAATCTTAGAAACCTCAAAGACACTCCTATCTGGTTAGTCCCAACAAGGCTGTTCTGCCAATGCATTACATCCTGACTCAAGCCAAAGGCACTGGTTCTGGGTACTTATCAGAATTCATAGTTGGATTCGAACAGACTTGCACCATTTTCAGCACTGCAAAGCATTTTATCCCACAGGATGTTCAGAAGGAGACAGAAAACATCTGTTCTTTCATTCCTATATTTCTGCTAGGAGGTGTCTTCATATTGTCTCAAAGTCGAGTAGTTCACAAGTTAGTGTGATCTCTTTGCCTTAAATCTCCCTTAGCAGTGATGGACATTTAATATCAGGTAGCACTTCTTTAGAAGTATCCATTTCTCATGTCTTAGCATCTATTTCTGTTACATAATCATAACCTTTTTTTAATATTAAGAATTCAGGCTGGTATGGACTTGATGAGGTATGTGAGCCATAAAACTCGTGCATCATATGTAATTACTTAATGATTCAAAACTTGCCTTTCCAAATATATATTTAATTTTTACTCAGTGTTAGTATTTCTGTAAGCATTCTTTTGGAACAATTGTTTGCCTGAACTAGAAATAGCATGTTTACAGAACTAGAAATAGCATGAAAGCTACTAAGAACAATTAAATTGCATAAATAAAGAGTCCCATTAAGTATCTGGAGGCAATTACTCTAGACCTGGTGTAATTAGAATGTTAAAACACATAATACAAGTTCTGCTGACACTCCTTAAGTCCGTTTCTCAAAGGAGAGTAGATTCAAAGCAGCTCTACCCAGATTTACTGGGCTGCTCAGTGGAACCTGCTTCAAGGCACTAATCGATTCAACGTGTGCTGTTTAGTATTAAACTGCATCCCTTCTGTCCTAAGCTGCTTTTGCTTTTCTGTCTGCTTGTGAGTGGTGAGTTTTATAGGAAAGAGACCAGCCTGAGTTGTGTGGAGACAGTCCTTCAGCTGAGCTAAATGGATACTGAATGAAATAATGAAAAACCTTACTTTGTTTCTTCAGCAGGGAAGGGATATGAACCCTGTGGACTAAGGCCCATCATTAACTAAACATATTAAAGACAGGTTTATAATATTCTGGTTTTTCCCACCTCTATTTTGTTTATGTGATGGACATTTTATAACTAAGAGTTATAAAATATGTATTCTATGGCTAAACCTATTCCAAAAATACCAGGGTGTTTGGAGTGTTTGTATTCAGTGTATTTCCTACAGCATTAAGAACAGTTCATTGTACATGAATATTTACCAGAAAAGTAATAATAAAAATCCTCTAGTACCATGCATTGATGTTACTAGCAGAGGAACTGGTTTTATTTCATCTAGGCAACCACTAGCTAGCCCAAAATATTGCTTGGATTTGCCAGGAGAGGGCACATGTTATCCAGGGCAGGCGATGTCTCCACCCCTGTCCTGCTGCTGCCAGACACCACTGGGCAGCTCCAGAGCTGGAGCAGATTGAGGCACTAGCCCGTAAAAAATTTTGGTGTTTTCCCAGCCATTCAGGTTGCTTGCTCTTATAGGTAACATTCCTCATGGCAGTTTGCCTCCAACATGAAAAGTGACCATCATAAAAAGAAGCCTTAAGATCAACTGCAAGGGCTCTTAATCTTGATCCTACTTTGTCTTAGCAGGGTTCCAGGGAGATGTAATTCCATTTGTGTTGTGTGGGGTTAATGGCTTGACATATATAGGAATATTAATAAATAATTCTTAATTATAAGGTGTATTGAATTGCTGAAAGAGGAGATAATATGTCCTTATGACAATTTTGGGCATAACACAGCTAGCCTAGCAAATGAAAAAGGATAAAAATAATAATTTGCACAGTCAGATGTTTTGAAGCCACAGAGGCAGGTAACAAGATTTGAATATCATTGATTCATCTGTGAGCAGAACCAGAGTACAGGCAGGGAAATCAGCAAAATAACCTGCTGGTGTGTCAATTAAATCTCTCTAATAAACAATCCAAACAAGTGAAATTCTGCTTCAGGCATTTGCTGCCTCTTTCTGTAGCAGCAGAAATTCACTACTAGACAATTCTAGTGGTTAAAAAATATTTGGGTGGGTTTCATCTTCAAAGTACTGTCTATCAAACAACATTTTGCAAGGACTGTTGCGTGAAATTTCTCAAGTATCTGAATTTTAAAGAGAATAAACAAAGTTTTAAATGACAAGCAAAAATGGAACAGAAGTTTTCAGTTTTTACCTTTTTGGGCCACTATATCTTGAACACTACCAAAGATGGACATACACTGTTACATGTATTGAAAAAACAAGTGCAGTGCACCAATTTCCTTCATGTCCTGAAGACCATCCAGAACAAATGATCAGAAGTTGGTTGCAGACAAAACAGCCAGCTTTAGGAGACCAGTCAGAAGTGCAAAATACTGTAACTATGAGTGTCTTAGCTTGTAAAAAATAAATAAAAATAGAAAGTAGTTTCAGATTACGTCACAGTAAAATGAAAAAGAGATCTCTCGACTGAAAGAGTCCACATTCAGAGGTCTGAGAGCAAACCACTGCATTGCCCTGTGTTCCAAGGAGCTCAGAGAACTCTTCCTGTGCAGTTTTGCACTGCTTGGGCTGTGCTGTCGATGCTCCTGCTGTAGTAGAGCATCCAGATTCCTTATCCAGGATGGCAGCCCACATTCCTTCTGGGTGTAACTCTATCCTGCAAAGTACTACTGTAAGTTCATCTCCGTGCTTTTCCTTGGCACTGTTAGGGGTAGGAGTCCGCAGTGCTGGAATAGCTGAAATATTTAAGGCCAGTCTTATACTTCAGTAGACTTGTGATGTTGAATTTGTTCCAGCTTCTACATATTTTTAGATATAGTGGCATGAAATTTCACACCCCCCAAACCATGGCTTCAGGGCAGTAGCACTCGTGGCCGGTTTCCCCAGCTCCAGTAGGGACTAAGGGCGTGAGTACTAAGGGTGCAATCCTGCATCCATTCCTTTCTCATTTTTAATAGAACATGTTAGCTGTCATAGCTTTGTTCTTCAAAGGAAATTTTGACACAGCCTATACATTTATTCATGAATTTGAAGTACAAGGGAGAATAGTTCTCTGTGTAACAAGACCTGTTGTCCTGGGAAGTTTTTGTGTTAGGAAAGGGTGGAGAAGTTTAAGTCCAACAGCAGCTGATGGTGAGTGATTCTGAAAAAATTGATGTAATAATCTGAATTGAAAATACGGCATGTAGAGTGACATTTTTAGTTTTGTTCATGTGTTTCTGGATAAGGAGGATTTTTTAATGATCTGATTTTTTTCCCAGTTGGACTCAGAAGAGCAGTTCAACATTGAAAAGGAATAATGTGAAGGTTACACAATTTTACAATAAATGTAAGAGCTTAGAGCTATGGCAAGGGAATAAAATTTCAGGGCTGTGACTGGGTAACTAGGCATTAGATACAATTCAAGATGAGCACTGCACCAAGATTACCTAATTTGATGTAATTGCTAAGTCTTTAATGAAATGGAAATATAACATGAAAAAATACTCACTTGGGAATGTTTTTCTCTAAATCCTGAAAAGTATTTCCATACCCCTAAAATTAGTTTCATTTTTTCTGTTTAGCTGTGGTTTTAAAGAGTCCCACAGTTTCAGATAGAGCTTGACAGTGTTGGTTGCTTTTATTTCACTCCAGTGTTCTCCCGAAACCGAGTGCCTGTATCTGATGGGACTTCAGTAACTGCACTGATGGTGGACGTGTGTAGTTGTCCATCACTGCTGCTGTTCCCATCAAACCTTTGTGGGCACATTGCACACACACACACACAGAAGGGATCATTTTTGTTGAGACTTTAAATTCTGGCATGAAGGACTGGTTGCCCATCAACAGAGGGGAAATACTGTGGCTGTCTTAATTATGGGGAGCAACACACCGGATTATTGTTCATCCATTTGCTCTATTATTGCCTCGCTGTGTTTCCAAGATAGGAAGGGAACTGCTCTGACACTATTTAAAAAAACCCAGCCAAACCTCAAACCAAGAAAAGCAGATGGAACTCTACACACCGCCCCCCCCAACCCAACCAACCCCCTGTTGGGGAAGGTGAAATAGGAAAACCTTATAAATATGATTGCCTAGCAAAAGATGCTGAGAATATAGAAACTATAGACAAGATTGAAATGAGAACAAGCTTCGAGTTACCAAACTCCAGTTACTGAACAACTGAAAAACAATGGCATGGCTGATTGAATTAAACCACTCGTTGATGAAACAATGCCTTCTGCTTGCAGACAGGTCCAAGGGTCAGAGCAGACCCTCCCAGCTTATCAGAGGGTCTACAAAGTAGATTTTAGAGTTTAAAATGTAACATCATATGGTAATGCAATGATTCTTACAGGCTGTATGTAGATGATATAAGATTTGTAGCTTATACCACATTGGTTAATGAGAATTAGAATATTCAACACAGAAGATGATTTATTAGATTGTAAACGGGAACCACGGACACTTTTGTCACTTTTTTGTTACCTTTTGTCACTTTTTCTCTCTTTTCATTACACTCTCTTGCCTCTCCTGGACTTCTTGTGTCCTCTCTACTCTTTTCTTATTTCTCTGACCTGCTTCGAGCTGCGCCCTGCAGCTCTTAGCAGGTCCCTTTCACCCACGCTTTTCTACAATAAACTACATATGCTAAGATTACATTCCAGAGGTCTCTCATCTCCATCCATCCCGACCGTCCGAAACCAAACTGCACAGCACCCCCGCAACCCCCCACAACCTCCTGGACAAAGTATTTAATGTAGTTACATGCTGCTGTGATAGGTTGTTCCAATAAACAAATTCTTCATCCCTTTCTTCTATTCCCAGTTTTCCTTATTAAGCCTGAGGACTTTCTGCAGTCTAAGTCTTTTATAGCTAATTAAAGGTGTCTAATTTTACAGCAAATGCTCTGACGTGATTTTAATTCTTTTAATTTCTGTAATAAGAAAAAAATAATTGGAGTTTCTATAAATTAAAAACAATATTATATACAGTGAAGTGAAACAGCCGAGTTTAAAGATACATAGAAACTACATTAAAAAAACCTGTTCCTCTCCTAAAATGACATAAGATTTCAGCAGCAGCATTGTAATTTGGAGTGTGCCCATTAATGTGTGTGAGCCTGTGTTGATCTGCCGTAGTTATGCTGGAAATGTAGAAGTTAAAACCTCCAGCTGCAGTTTGGCTGCTCAGGCACCACCGCAGTTCCTGGGCACTCACATGCACCCAGACTACAGCTAATGAGCACTAAAGTTAATAAATTTTCACAGATCCTCTGAAAATGACTTCAAAGTTGTTTGAGCACACCAGTTCGTGTATGCAGGAAATCATAAATGCATGTGGAAATGTGTACTGTTATCTACAGGTTTGGATTTAATGGAATTTTTTTGGTTCCTTTTGAGCTTCCCCATTCTTAGGAGTCAGCATGGTGATCAAAGAATGGGAATAGGGTTATGAAAGTAAAAAATTCCTTTTAATCCCAGGTTTTGCTGTACATTTTCCTTGGATACATCATGGTGTGTCTCTGATAGCAATTACTGGTGCTAAAGTTACTTTCCTTGGAAAATACATTGAAGTTTCAAGTTGAAAATCTCTATAAGTGTAATATAGTCTCTATAAATGTGAAATATTTGCCTTATAATGTTAATAGTAGTGTTTCATTAAGTTGTTGCTAATTAATGGAATTATAAAAATTTCTTCTACTTTCTGCATATTCAGCATTAATTTTTTTGGTTTTTGGACATTAGACAGTATTTTGAGTTTTCTTAGGGATTTGAAACTTCAGAGTTGACTTTGCTGACAGCAGCCTGTCCAGGTTATGGAGAGGAGTGTGACAACTCAGTGAGTTAATTTTCTGAATTGTCAGTTTGGAATGTCACAAGATGTCAGGTCACTTGGTTGTTTCGCTTCTGGTGTGACTGACTGATTTCAGAAAGGGATTAGACGGGGCTGATATAACTCATGCGTTGAGTTCAACAGAGCTGGAATCTGGAGATGCTGTTTGCCCCTGTCCTGTAGAGAGTTTTCTCTATTATACAGTTTTCTTTCTCCTTTCCTTAATATTTTGGGAAAGAGGCGAATGCCACCCTTTAGACAGGTCTAAATGTTACTGCACATTCTTCAAATTCCTCTTCTTAGTCTTTCACAAGTGTGGACTTGGGTGCAGCTGAGAAATGAAGATGTAAAAAGAAATGGTCGAGTTCCCTGTTTGTGGTGTCTCTATTGTATCCAGGTTACATATGCATATAAGTGAGTATAATTAGTTACATCTACTCATTTCAACAGCCAGCTCCTGAAACTGAGCTCACAGTCAGTCAGTCTAAATAATTTCCTTTTGCATGATTATGTCATTACAGATATTAAGGACCAAGTGTTCTCCTGATATCTCTAGCTGAAATACTATCAGAATAATGCATGTTTTCTACAAATAATTTAAGTACCAAATCCATTTAAAGTCTTGACAGAGCTCTGTGTCCAGCAGCATGGCCATTACTGTAATTCCATTCAGCTTAATATATGCAAACCAGAGAGTTTTCAGTCAATTGCAGCAATAAAACTTTCGTTTCAGCAGCCAGGTTAATCATCTGACTCCTCATGATTGTGTGTTTCCATGACAATTGGATGGATTTATGATTGACACACATACAATTAAAATTTGCCTTTCAAAACTGTAAATCTGAGAGACCTCATGAAAGCTCAGTCATATTCCTAAACAACTTTTCATTAAAAGAATGCTGGATTGTGATTTTCAGCAACAAAGGGGCTGCAATGTATAAGTCTCAGCACCAGCAAACACAGCCAAGTAATGTTAAGATTTATTGTGGCCTTACCCTTGGATTTAGATCTCACCTAAATGTGGACTTTAATTCTCTTATTGATTTAAACTTCCGTGGGTTTAGTGATTTCTTTTAATTAACATCTAGAGTGAAATTACGTAGTTCTTCCACAATCTAATTTCCTGTTGCCCTCACGTAGGACTCAGTGTGGTTAACAGTGAGAGAGCCTGCTAGAGTTTTTAATAATAAGGTTATGCATATACTAACTCTAGGAAAATATATGCTAATGGCTTTACCAAAATTTACAAAAATTTATGGGCACTTTTGTGGATGAAAAAAGTCTTATTTAAAACCATAAAATTCACTTTAAGTTATTAAAACTCTGGTATCATTAATCAAAGTAGGTTCATAACAGGGTTTCAGTGAAAAGTATATTTGCTTCATTCTCTCTTATAGTATCTGAATGGCCTCTGAACACATGGAAAAGTCCATCTCCCTTTCTAAGGGACCAGAACAGTAGGATTTAGATGAAGCCTAGAGGGAGTAGCAGCTTATTTTATATTATCAAGGACATTTATTAGCATTATATAAGCATCTTAATATATAGAAGCTTTTTTCCTCAGACTACTCAGGGTGATTACATTTTTTTGATATAAAGTATATTATTATTTGTTAGTTCATTGCAATTTTTTCTAGCAAGTCTCAGACAAGTATATTTTTTGTGCAATTTTGCAAGTCTGATATGGTGTCATTATATCTGATACAGTATTCATAGGATCCATTCATTTCTGTATGTTTTGAGATCTGAGAAGCACCTAATGCCTGTCACACTGTTGTGATTTAAAATCAAAATATCTTGCTGGTTTCCAAGGTACTTGTATGAAATATATTTTCCTTCTCTAATAACTAGTCAAGCTGAGGGTTTTTTGAGGCCAGTATTTTTGGCATCATCAATCCTTAGCTGCGTTTTTGGTGCCACAGAAACGAGAGACATCGCTGAATCATTCAAGAGGAACAATAAAATGAGGGGAGAAGTCTGGCAGCTGAACATTCATGGTGTGCCCCAGCCCCGAGGTGCTGGAGCTGGCACAGCCCCACGTCAGTGTCAGGACTGCAGGATCTGCAGTTGCTTGGCTGCTCCCATCCAGCAGCAGGCCTTCAGATTAAAAGAACAGATGTGCAGCCAGATTCTATCTCTTAAGTCTGTAGATTGTAAATATTTAAGATGCAAATAAGACTGGTGTGATGGAGCTAATGCTTCTGTGTTTTTGGCGGTCAGTCCTGTTCGTCAGTTTTATCACACTTGGTGCTTGTTGCAAGGACACTGTCCAGGCTGGCAGAATTAAAATTAGATGTCAGCTTTTTACTGCTTTGTGGTTTCCCATGTTGTGTTAGTCTGTTCTGCTGCTCCACTCCCTGAGGCTGAGCTGCAGTGAGCAGAGTGCTCGACTGAAAGCTTCTGCAAGGCACGAGATCTCAATTACGTTTGAGACCAGAGAGGTCCCAGTGTGGCACTGTGTATCCACACCTCCAAATGCTATGCCACTGGTACTTCCTCTGACTTCATTTGTTCTTGTTTCTGTGGTTTTTGTGAGCAAAAGGGGAAGGGTTACATGGTACTGAAAAACTGATTCAACAGGTGTATCAAATCTATACTGATAAATATATAAATTTTAAAAGCAATGCAGCTCCACGCTTACTGTTCTTACCAGGAATGTGCATTAATCCTTCTATCAACATGAAGAGCAGGAACTGCAGCATGGAGCAAATGTATATCAATTCTTTCCCTGTTTATTTCTCTTCTAGTAATTACCTATTCCCTTTCCTGACCAGCAATGGCTCCATAGGACAGAGTCAGTGTGTGCTTTCTTATCTGTTCCCCTTATTTTCCTTGTTTCTTTGCTGGCATGTGTTTTCTTCCTGCTTGTTTTCCCTCTGCCTAGCCACAGAGACAGTTCTCTGCAGTCACTAAATCGCACATCAAAAATATTAATTAATATTAATTAGTCCATTGCTACTTCATACATTCAAATTTTCATCCTGGCAAGTTACTGCAGCAGCCACATGAAGCACATGCAGCGAGAGGGATGAAGGGAGTGCCTGAGGCTCTCCTGACAGGAGTCGGGACAGTTCTCCAGGGTCACACTTGGCACACGCTGCCTGTGCCACTTCACACTTGGCACTGCTGTTCTGTTTACAGTGCAAATGTGGGGCTCCTGAGTGCCTTTCCTTGCCAGTGTTGCTGTGTTCTTCCCGCCCACAAATGGATTTGGTGTCAGCGGTTTCACTGCCGAGCTTTGTAGCGTGTGCTCTTCTCCTCAGTACTACACTGGTTGATTTGGCTTTTCAAAAACCTTTGGTCTCTTGTTTGTGTCTCCACTGGTAGCAGAACACAGTATTTGGGACTCTGAGGTCAAGCTGTCACTGAAATAGATTAGACAGTTTACTGTAATTGCCAAATTTGTAGTGATCAGAGTTTGCTCCCCCCTGATTTTCTTTTTCTTATTTTTTTTTCTTTCTATTTTAAATACTGTCTTGCCTGTCTCAGAATCTCAACACTCTTTCTTGGTTAGGTTTTCTGTAGCACATCTTCCCAATATTTCTTAGAAAAACAAGAAGAACTTGCTTGAAATTAGCAAGATGTCAAGAGTTTTAGGAATATGTTTTCATGTAATCCCTCCTAATTGGCCTTAAAGATAAATACCAAACAAGGAGTTTATATATATATTTTATTATATATAGGTCTAAATAATTGATTCAACTTCTTTACAGCACATTTGTAATAAATTTTTTGTATCAGAAGAGCTACAACAATACATGAAAAAGATGAGAACAGTCACCATAAAAAAGGAAACAGTGTGTCAAAGCAAATAATTTTGCTTCAGAAGTGCCTGGATAACCAAATTCCTGCTGCTTTCATGTTTTAATCCTCTTAAGAGAAGAGACTGAACTCTTTGAGTGTTTAAAGACCAGATTAAACCCAACAAACTGTTACAATTCTATGATTGTTAAACACATGCGCTGAAAACACTAAGAAACAAACTCTGTTAATAAACGTATATATTTACCCTGCTTCAATTAATTATACATACTTAGAGAACTTTTATGTGAATGTGGGAACACATACTTTTGGAAACTAACAGTGCATGTTTTAGCTGCTCTTGTTTGTCCTGGGAATTGAAAGACCTGTAGCCGAGTGTTTGAGGAAGTTGGTGTCTTTAAATAGCCCGAGTGCTATGGCTGCCCAGTAGCCTGAATGCATTAGAATGAAGCATGAAGCTTGAGAGAGTTCTGGGACTTGAAACAGAAATATTCCTCGTATTTCCTTCTTCATTAAGCTATCCCAGCTTTTTGTGTGAATTCCCAGTTGGCTGGGAAAGGTTACTAAGCTCTCATCTATATCAACTGCAAATGATTGGTTCGTTCTATCCCTAGATATTCTTCCTACCCATCTGTTTTACATTCTTAGAGCAACGAGTTTGGATGCTATTTATATCTTTCCTTGGCAACTGTTAAGTTTAGATTACTACAGTAATTCACCTTTAATTTTCCCTTTGCTTTATTGAAGCAATTTATATTAGTGATCCTAATCTGTGCTATTGTCACACTGTTCCATGTGCATGACTGAGTAGAGACCCTACTTCTTCTCTTTATGTGAACTTCTCCCTTCAGTTCATCATTAATAAACAGAACTTATTGAATTATTTTTAAACAAAGACAAATGGAAACATTGTTATGCAATTAAATAGAATATACATAATGGTTGTCTAAGTCAGAGAGACGTGCTGTGCTCTTTCACTGTCATCCAGGTACAGATTTTGCATCCTTGCAATTTCTACTGCCAAAACCTCATTAGTCAAATCGGTGCTTCTGTGGAACATAAAATTTAAAGAATGCCAGCACATCTGAAAATGATCTGACTTCTTGTACCTTTTGGTTTCCTGACTGTTTGCATGTATTTTGTTAGCTTGGGAATTAAGTTTACCTGCATACACATACATCCACTTTGCCAGTTTTCTGGAAGATGTGTGCAGCTTCTACCACCCATGAGAGGGGTATGGATTCCGCAGGTTTGTTACATGACTCCCCTTGTTTCAAGCTACTTTTCTAAGTTCTTGTTTAAAAAAAAAAATTAAAAATTCTGCTTCATTTGAAGAACTGTAAGAGATGTGACTGAGGCCTCATTCAATTGTGTCTTTCTTAAGGACAAGAGGAAGGCATCACTTAGGTGTTAAGGATTACTTCCGAGATTCCAGAGATGTTTCACTCACAGCTCTTGACCTTCAGCAAATTGTCATTCTCTCTGTGATTTCTCCAATCTTACTTGTGGGGTTTTTTTTGTTCTGTTCTTTTACCTTTATTAGCATATACCAGTAATCTGTCTGTCTGTGGTAGAAGGTCTTACACCAGTTACAGGGTTAGGTACTGGTCTGGTAATGACTGCATGAAGTATTCTGTTGGTCAGCTTAGACCATTAAGAGTATTCAGATTTATCTGCAGTAATGCAAATTTATCACGAAAACAGAGTTCTTAAGCTAGGCTACTCGATAATTTTATTCACAAAATATTGATAGTTAAGCTTTGACTCAGGCTGATTTCTTCTTCAATTTGGGCGCAGAAGGAACTGGACATTTTTCAAGTACATATTTTTGGTAAGAAATTTCCTAGCTTGACAAAATATCTGATAGCTGCTTTTGTTCCGAGTTGAACCCTTGGTGGTGTAATTGCCAGGGCAGAAGATGTTGGCTAAAGGCAGTGGTGCAGTACCATGAACACACTAGAACGGTGTCAGAGCAACACAGGAACATCCGATGGTGCTGACTGCACAGTGCTGCTGGTTTTTGTCGTCCCAGTCCCAGGAGCAGCTCGTCTGGGTGTATGAGAACAGTAGGATGTTGGCTGCAAATTGCAGTTTTCCTTCTTGAATTAAAATTGTGAATAAAGGTTCTTCTAAAAATTCCAGCGTGCTTCGGAAAGTCCGCTCTCTTAACTTTATGGTTACAGGACTGGGTCTGGCTTGCTTGAGAGAGGAATTTCTACCCTGGAGAATATAAACATCTGCAACCAGTTTCCCACAGTTGTTGTGAACTTTGCTGGCACTAATGTATTATTACTAAAACCAGGAGTCATTTTTTCATCCTTCTTTTCCAAGATTAAATTTCATTATAGAATTTTGGAAGATCACCTTTGCCTCCCATTTAAATGAATAAATGTATCCTCTTTCTGTAATACATAGAAGGTGACTTGGGTTACCCCTCAAATTCTGTCAAGTTCAATTTAGATACCTATAGTATACTAGAAAACAAAATTAGATAATTCATCATCTAAATTAAATGAAACTCCATATTAGCATGTAATATAACAAAATTCCTTTCAAAATTTTCATAAAAAGTGATCCAGTGCTGCATTTTAATTTAATTGGGTGTGATTAATTCTTACGCATATTAGGCTGTAAAATTTTAAATTACATTTTTCTATAAAAGGTGTTCAGTTATAGTTTTATTGCTGTGTAAGTTCTTGAAACAATGCTATTGGTAAAGTCTCCCCTATTACATATATATCTGCACCTGTGTGGTACTAGACCATGTGCACCTTGTTTTTCCATTCCTAGATGTCTTTTTGTAATGAGAATTATTAGGAACATAGTACTAGCAGCTGTCAGCAGGCTCTTGATAAGAAGATTATTATGTGCTAACTTTAAAGAGTTAGGAATGTATAATTCATGGCTACTTGGTGGATTTTGCAAATGTCCCAGTTGTACACAGTTGCTAATCGGAATGACATGATGGAAAACAAATCTTGGAAATACTGTCATTTAGGTTTGTTGCAATCAAGAAGCTGCTGTTTTAGTGCAACTTCTCTGTTTGATGTTCAGCATGAATTCTTAGTCCTGTATTAAAAACACTAAACTGTCTGGCTTCTTATAAATATTAATTTACCAAATGCACAGAAGTCTGTGACATTTCCTTCAGAAGAAAGGATTAGCTTTAATTTTGCTTGTATCATAGCACAGTGAAATGAATCACTGTACATTGGCTTTTGTAGTTCTGTGTTTCATACATTTTCTTTCACTATGTCATGTCTTTATCAGATAAACACAGTAACGCAGTAGAGGAAATAGGTGCACCTGGTTTGGCAGAGTTAGTTCAGCCGTTGTTTCTTTAATAAATGATTTACTTCACTGGTAGCATGTAATGACTTGACTGACATTTTATAGGCTGTTGTACATTTCCAGTCTTGACATTTTAAAAAGCCACTGTTCTTATCTGTGACATGTCTGTGTACTGATGCATGGGCCCTTTACTGCTTTTGTAATATTTATATAAAATTTATTGGCAGTAACTGCTATTACCCAGTGCATCTCTTTTGAAAGGTCTGTGTATCTCTCCACGTTGACTGAGCTGTTCAGAGGGTTTGGAACTTTCTGGGCATTTTGCCACTACTTCTGTCCGAACTTTGCATTTCTTTCAGCTGCTTTAGTTAGTTGTAGCTCGCTTGATGTTAACATGCTGATTTACACTATAATTAAGAATGAGTAGGAGTTTCTAAGGGAACTCAGAACTCCTAAGTAACACAAAAATAATGCTGTTTTAAATAAATTTCTAGAGATAATTGAGTGTAAATATTAAAATATCAAACAGCTTGAGGTCCACCTCTTTTGATGGAAAGCTTTGTAATGAGTGTGCAGGGTGGCTGCTGTTCATTATGTTTGTGTCACATCTTTAAGAGGAGAAACCTCACTTCCCATGACTGTTTCATATGTTTTGATGCAAGTTGTGACAGGGCATATACCCACACACTGAATTGTGTAATGTAGCTACCTCATGTTTGCCATCTGATACCTTACATAAAAGCAGAACTGTGCTGTCAGTCAGATTACCCTGCATTTCCTTGTGAAATAAAATAGCAGTTTAGCAAATGAAGATGTAAGCTGAAGGAAGAAAATTCCTTCTTTTCACCTCCTTGTCTCTTGGTTAAGTAAATCGCAGCAGATGAAAGATACAGTTTGGAGAGCTCTATTCAACTCTGCCCAAACTTGTGGTGATTTATCTGTAACAGAGCTCTTGCCAAGGAGAACATACAATTGGAGGGTATCAGCTTCTTGCAATCAATAAAAACAAAACATGGACAGACAAATTAATTTGGGAGTAAGTGAGCTCTTTTCCAGTGGTCTCTTTTCCGTTGGGGTAGCTGTTGGCAAGTGAAGTTGTGCTGACTGCAATCCACTGCTGTAAGCGAGACAAACATTAGTTCCTTGAGGGTGATTTGAGGTTGTAAGTGTGCAGTGAGGGCTGGAGCCGTGAGTCTGCAGGTAATTTTTCTGCTACCAAATAAATTACATCATCTAAATTCTTTATTAGTTATTTTAATCTCAGGAATGCCAGAGAGGTTGTTTGAGTGACAGAGAGAGCCAAAGATAAAGGCTTTCCATTCATGCCCTGGGCAAGGTTTTGCCATGTGTGGTTATGGTAGTGTTGCAGCTGAGTTGAAAAGCAGCCTGCTTCTCCATCCACACCATGTTTTTGTCCCATTTCCTTTGGACTACACTACTTGCTTGCCTCACACTTGGCAGTGTTAATGTCACCAGTTCCTGTGCAGAGGTGAGGGATCCACTCCGTGCCCGAACGTGTTCCAGCCATGCTCCGTGTCGCTGACACTCAGCCTGGCACAGTGTGAACCAAGGGCCAGGCAATCCAGTGGAGTCACCCAGGCTGTAGCTGTCTGAAGGCTGCTCCTCACACTGACAGCAAGTGTTTTCAAGAGCTTGGGTGCATGCTCAGAAGTGTTTTGAGAAAGGGACCAAGAAGGTGTGAGGAGTGGATTACTAGCCCAGTCCAGGCATAGCTGATGGTACAATATAAGACATTGGGAAAAAGGAATGGTAGAACAGGTTGCTACAGTACTTTCCATCATGCTGTTTGTGTAAACGTACTCACCTCTTGGCAGTCCACACATTTGCAATGGTGCAGAATCAAAATTTGTCCCCGAGTCTTCCTGTAGTCCAATAAGCTGCTCACATTCTCACCATGTTAGAAAAGCTTTAATAAATAATTATGTTCACTGGAGTAGGACAAGAATGAAGTGTGGTTGGGATGCAATTGTGGAACTCGCTGACTGGCAAGAAATTATTTGCTGATAGATGCTTTACTTTCCCTGACATTTTTGCAGTGTCAGTGACTTGATGTTCTGTTAAATTCTTTGTTCTGAAAATATTTATCTTAATTAGTTACTATAGCTAGAAACTAATTGTCTAATTTCTTTTTTTTTAGTCATTTGTTGGCAAGCAAACATAAAACCGCTCAATCTTTAACAGTGCGACTGGGGTAATTAGTTACAAGTGAGAGATAACAAGCAATCTGAAAAGGCATTACAGGTTTTTCTCCACCTTTCCCATTTGAGAGCTGCAAGGTACTTGATTAAAATCAGCAATAAAAGTGTATCGCTGGAATGAAGCAGCATTTTATCATGAAACACAGGTGTTTTATTAAAGGGAATGCCATCCAAGCTGGTGGGTTTTCCCCCCCCTCCGCTGCACCACAGGTCGTGTTATCAAATGGGCAGCAACCAAGGGCTGAAAAGGGGACTTTGCAGGATAGCCATGAGCCTCAGCAAGCTCCAGGCTTCCCAGGACTTGGGGCTGAAACTCTGGGCTGGCGTGAGCCGATATAAACCCACGCTCGGCTTCCTGCTGGCAGCTGGACTGCACCCGTGTGCGCACGGCATTGTCTGATCCAGGTGTTTGCCATAACCCACACAGCACCTTAGGGACTGTCACTGTTCTGACAAATGTCCTGCCCAAAGGGTAAAATGAAACACGTAGGTTTGTATTGAAAAGACAGGTAGTTTATTCTTGGTAATTAGCACTAAATTTCAGGCTGTACAGATGTGATTATCACTAGAAAACCACCAGTACTGGTAAGGGTGTATCTAATAGCTCTCTATATATATTATATCTGTATATATGTTATATACATATTTTTGAGATCTTGTGAAGTAGGCAAATGCACTTTATTCACAGGTTATATGATAAAAAAAGATTCAACAGCCCACAGCTGTACATGAATGCTGTAGTGGGACTGGGTCTTACCTAGGACATCCCAAGCCTTAGGCAGCTTGTCTTCTTGACTCTGAATCAAAATCAACAAAAATACAGGTGAAAAAGGAGGAAAGGAAAATCGAGAGAAGTATTTTTTCCAGTAGTTTTTGTCTATTCCAGGTGACACTAAATGTAAATCATTATTTATTTCTGGCTTAAAAATAGAGACTATTTTAATAAAATAAATAAAATAAGCTTACTTAGAGGAGATAGTCATATTCTTGTTATGAGACAAAAGCTAAAATAAATCAGGCTTCAGAGAAGCCCTCTTCTTACATCAGAGATGATTGAAGTGCTTTTCCTTATTTACCACTCACATTTTTATTTGGCTGCCTTGTGCCTTCCAGGCAAAGGAGGAGCAGTGAGGAGGGGTCTAGTGATGGAGCCATGTGTCAGTGGAACAGTAGTGGCATGTCTGCTTTTTGGGTAAACTTCACCTGAGTGAAACCCAGCAAGGGTGATCTGCAGGAATCAAGTGCTTGAAATGTTCTTGCTCTTAGAGAGTAGGAGAGTGGGAAGCCAAGACAAAAGATCCTGCTGGTTAACTTTAAGAAATTGCTAGGATAAGAAATGCTCTAATGGGAATGCTGCATGAAGCTCTAACAAAAAAATGAGATGTTGAAAAACAATGAGTTCTTTCTGCTGAATTTCCTGCCCTAATTTCTCTTATTTCCTGCTGTTAGAAGAAAAAATGTCAAACGGGATGAGGTATATCTGTGGAGCCACAGTTGACATTTTTAGAGCCACTAGATGGCATTTAGACCTGGATGACTGAAAATGCTGTGGTGTTTGCTTATGAGGGAAACATTTTTTGCTCTTAAATCTAGGAATTAATGGGGAATTAAAGATATATTTGCTTCGTTTTGAGTTTAGGAATGTGTGATATATGCACATATGAGTGGCACTGGGACAGAAATCAAGAGAATCTTTTTATGGAGTTTACTTTCAATACCCCACTTTTGTGGGATTTTCTTGGGATTTCAGGTGATGGTGGGATAGATGCCAGAGCTAATGCTTTTTTGCAAACCATCATGACTCAGGAAGGAGAACCGAGTCGTGGTTCTATAAGGAGAGATACAACTAATAGACTTCCACAGTATTATGTAAATGTTATCAGTTATTTAAAAATAATCCCCTCTTCCTACTTCCCCCAGATGGAATAAAAATCTTTGTTATTTTCTTTGTTTCTGTTACAGAGTTATTGTCGAACCAAGGGAGAATTTCCATCTTAAAGCCACTACGGGAAAGAAACATTATAAAAGGTACTGTGTTTCTGCAGCTGAGTCTCGAGTGTCTTGTTACTATTGCATTATGAATGTTCTTAAATCACTGTCCTTTTATTAAATTGTCTTTACACCTCTCAGAAATTCCTTTATTTGCATGCTATTGAAGGCCAACTAAAACTTTTTTAACATAGTGATAGAATGGTTGAGGAGCAGAAAGAAGGGAATCTGTGATATCTCTTAAAACTGGAACTAGGACAGGAGCCTCTGCCATCGATCATGGTATCCAGAGCTGAGGCAGTGGCAGGGGTAAAATACAAGAGCAGTTGAGGAGAACAGGGATGACAGTTTTCTTTTTTGTGCCTTTGTGCCATCTCTGATCCATCTCTCCCTTTTCCTATTACCGTGGAAGTACTCATTTAGCTTTATTCTACCCCTGACAGAGCAGGGGATGTCTCTGAACTGAGGGACTTCTTCCAGGCAGTAAGGGTCAGACTTCCTCTCTCCGTGCCCTCCCTGCCAGCTATATTTTATCCTTTCTGGAATTGAAAGGCCAGTCCTCTGATCACTTAGGGGATAACCATAAGCATTTTCAGCTGCTCTGAATTCATCTCAATACTTTGGTGTGTCTGTTTTAAATCTGGGGGCTTGAAAGTGAATAATGGGATAAAATATTACTCTTGTTTATTTTCCTGAAATATTGCTCCTTTCTATGTACTGCTTTATTTTTCTCAGTATAGGTGGATTATAGTTTTAGCCAAGCATTCCTCGAAAATAATCCTCTGAATAACACGTATCATGTTACTGATTTTTATAAAGTTCTTTCCATTCTCATTTGATTGTTTTTAGATTAAACATATTTCCTTTTGTGTATGTCAGACCAAAAAGTTTTATTGAAAATAAATAGCCCATTTAAAGTTTCAAAGCTGTTTGTAGGAAAGATTCTCAGCACAGTTTACATTGTATTTACTGTCTGAATTGTTTGGGACTTACCTCTGTTACTTTCATAGTCTTAATGAAATGCGTTGGAAGTGTTTATTATAGCTGAAATGCATTCCTGTTTATACAGTGCAGGATTTTAATTTTAATATAATAGAGGGAATTTGCTTTAAACATTTGAAGTGGTTAGAAAGTTAAAGCAAAATTGTTATTTTTCCCATTCAGCAGTTATCAGCAGAATGGTTATTGAAAAGGGATGTTTGAATAGAAAGTTGTTTCTTGGAGCAGATCTTCAATGATTTGGAAGAAATATTTCTGCTAATAAATAACTGTAATTAGGCACTAGTGATAAGTTTGTTCCTGGAAGTAGGAAATATTCTTGATGGGGGATATAAACTACAAAAAGCATTAAGATTTAGTCAAAGATAAAAATGTAGGATAGGCTTGGAAGGGGTGAGATCAGAGTCTAACTATAGCTATCTGGAAGAAAATGGTTTCTCCAAAAGACAATTGATACTTTGAATACCTTCCCCAATTCCTGCTGATTTTCAGGTCAGGGTCAACCTCAGCACAGAAGATGTCATTTAAATGTGGTAGTTGTCCATTCGAAATGGAGGTTTATGAGAAAGTCAGATTCAAAACAGGTTTTCCATGCAGGGAAAGAGGCACAGGGAGAAGGGGGGGATCCCTGGAGGTCTGGTTTGGTGTTGGGGTGTTGCCAGCCCAAGGCTGTGGTGACCTCTGCCAGGCTCTCACTGCCTGCAGAGCAGCCTGGACACCACGTCCCCAAATGTTTAAATTTTGATAGGGCTGCAAAGCAGTGAATAAAAATCTCTTGTAATAAAGATATGAATCTTAGTCATGAAAATTGATACTTTCAGTGATGTAGTAAAAATAAGTTTTGATCAGTGTGTGAGTGTAACACTTGGCAGCGTAAGCACAGCACCGCGTTTCTGTCGCGTGCAAGGGAAGATCTAAATGAGTGAAAAACGCTTGAGTCTGGACTAATCAATGGGGTTACTATGGCATCTTGATTTACTCAGGGATATGAACCAGGCATGTCCTGAATATTATTCTCTAGGGGCTGCTCTGACTGTCAGTTTAACCCCACAGAAGCCAATATGCTTGGCTAATACAATAGGAAATGCTTCTCAGGAGTAAGGATTTCTGCCTTGAAAATTCAGCAACACCTTGCACCTGAAAACAGGGCAGCTGAACTGGCAGTTCTCTTGGCAATGTTTCTGCCCCTCAACCAGGCACCACCTCTGGAGCAGCATCTTTTTGCAGTGCATAACAAAGACTGTTCTGTTGAGAGATGTTGCATGCTCAAATCCATCATATGGAACGATGACTTTCTCCAAAACTTTCATTAAAATGTATCTGTTTTTCCCAGCTTTATGTTTATGCATGAACTGAATGATTATTCAAGACAGCAGATGAGTTAAATACTTTTATTTTGCTCAGAAATTATTTATTAGTTCTCAAATGCATGTTTGCCTTGTAATACTAAAAAGCTATGGTGTTAATCAGCACAAACTTGGATTGCATCCTAAACTTACAAGGGTAAAATGAACTTGGATTGCATTTTAAATTTACAGATGCTGAAACAGTGAAGGGTGTGCTCTACACATGCCATTGCAGAAAGGAGATCAATAGTTTTGGTCTAAACAGAGTAGATTTACTTGGTGCCTGAGGCTTCCAAACATAGCTTGGTGAAAAAAAAAAATCCTGGATTTAGAATGACACAGATGTTACTGGGGAGAATTAAAGCTAATGGGCCTTATTCTGTTTCTTCTGTCTTTGTATTACTTTAATCTCTTCATTGATACTGTTCCTGGTTTAAAGCAACATAAGGTGGAAATCTGATTGTTTTTAATGAGAGGTTGAAATATGGGAGAGTAATGCGGTAAGATTGGTTGGTAAGCAGCGAATGAAATGAATTTGATTTAGTAGCTTCAAGAATTAAACACGGACATTGACATAATGTTCTTTCCTGTTTATGCTGATGTTTTCAATTCCCTGGTGGAGCAATGGAGCAGCCACACAACCCACTAGATGTGGCTGTGAGAGGTAAACAAGGCACATGTTCTGGAAAACAGCTGAAGGGTTTTGGTTTCTCCTGAAAGCAGGTGAAAACCACAGGGAAGAGGCTCGCTCGGAACACTTCAGACCTGTGAATTTTTTTCCTAGCAATGCCAGTTTATTTATTGGTATAAAATGCTATGGGAGATACTAAGTATTTGATTCAGATGGGTTAAAGAATTTGTTTCTATTTGATGCACTTATTTGCATTAATCTTAGAAGTAGTAATTGGAAATGCCCTCATAAACCCTGAGACTGGAGCCCTAGAATTAAAAAGCATTTGTTATTACCCAGGAACGTAGCTGTGCAGTTTTATTAGCCTTTCTTCTACTGTAATCTATGGATCTCATTTAGCTGCATGCAGCCCTGTTCTTCTGAAACATAAAAGGAAGGAAATCTCTCAATAGCCCGAAATCAAATTATCTTTCTGTGTTAATCTACATGTAAAACATCCAAGCCCACTTCTTTAAAGGAAAATAGTTTTACTGATAAGCAGAGCTGGACTGTGTTCTTTGGATACTAGAATTAAGTGGATTTTTTTTTTTTTTGGTCTGGAGAGTGCTATTTATAGCATCAATTAACTCCTCATGGTTGGGATAAGTCATTTGACACATCTGTTGCTGAGCTTAAACACTCATTTCTGTGGGGTCACAGTTGGATTCTTTTCCTCTCAAAATGTGTAGTGAAAGGACAAATTTCTGCCTAATGGCTTTTACTGTGAACATGCTGCCTAAACACGCTGCCTGATGCCTTCCGGGGGCATTTGGAATGGGTGAAGCTGTTGGGCTGCCTGACTGCAGAGCTGACCTCAGCTTTGTTGCTTGCCATTATGTTATTTATCTGCTTGATGATAACACAATGGTATCTTTTATGAAAGAGTTATCATGAGCTTCTGCAGGATTTTCCAGCCTTGCTGTAATATTTCAGTTACTCAGTTTCACCCATGACAAACTGTCCTGGCTTTGGGAACTTCTTCCAGCCCACTGACTCTTGTTGCTGTGTTTTGTAGAGATTTAATGCTCATAAATACAGGGCTGTTCTCAGCTGTAGTTCCCCACAAAGAGCCAGTTTCAGTCACATTGCTGGCAGTAGCCTTTCTCTTAAAATGGAAGCCCCTTTACCGAAACTCTAAACACCTAAGAGCCAAGAAAATTGAGGATTCTTGTATATTGTTTAGTGAAATCTTGTGTTCTGTGCAAGTAATTACATGAGGTTATAACAGTATATTTATGTGTTTGGCTTATTTGTGACCAGATTGGATAGTGCATTAATGAAACCAAGCTTTAAAATACACGGGAAGGCAGGAGGGAGTGGAGCTATGAACTGTGCTGCTTTTGATCTTTATCTTTTTCTCTTTCTCATTGAAATAGCCCTGTTCTGAGAACAGATGTATTGATTTTGGGTGGCCCTGCTTGCAAGGGAGGCTCTACAGTAAGGAAGTAATTTCTGTTGAAAATGTTACAGCCTCCGTGGTTAATTGAAGGCCTGATGCTATTTAACAGTCACATAGGCTGTTGGAGGGGTTTTCCTTTGCTGCTTGAAAGACATTATTCCAGTGAAATGGTTACGGTGGGATTTTGTCTGTTTCTGCTCAGAGTGAGCAGTGGTTGAAGGGTCTGTTGATGTGGGTTAGGATCAGACTGGGGTCAGAGGAAGTGGGGGACATGGAGCTGCTGCTAAAGACAGCCGTGAGAATACTTGGAAGCCTGGATATCCACAAATCAGAAAGGGACCACAAAGTGCAATCTGTGTTTAAGCAGAGCTCCTTATTGATTTCAGTGGGGGAGACCTTTGAAAAATCAATGGCACGCAGCAGCTTTAGTATGCAAGGACATGTGTTCTGGGGTGTTAAAGTGATCGGCCTGTGAACTAATCAAGCTGGTAGCAATCACGTTTGGCAAGTTCCAAGGCAGAAGAAAAGGTGTCAGAGGCTTGAGATGCTACAAATTTACTATTCATATTCCAAGAGAGATTACCAATTATGATCTGGTTCATTCTAGCTTTAACTTTCAAGTTGCATTATTGCTATAGAAAAACAAAAGCTATAAAGGGAAATGCAAGAGCTTCTGGTGATATGCAAACATGGGCCTCATTGTTATAATGTAGAGTGTTAAACAGATAGAATTGCTGAAATAATCAAAATATTCTGATTTTTTTCTATGAGAAACCATCTCTGCCATGTTCAGTCTTTTGGTATTTACAAGATTTTTTACAAAAACTGTTCTACCTAGACACTGGTTTGGAAATATTTGGAGAGTGTTTGTTTATACAGAGAGTTTACAGTGCACAGTGTGAATTTATAGACTATCACATACCCCATTAAACCTTAGTGTGGACACTTAGTAGGTGTGAAGTAATGTGCTGCCATTTTGCTGTGCTGTTTTATGCTTAATTAACACAAACACTGATCTCTGAAGGAAGTGTGGCATAATGAGTGCTCTATGGAGGAGTTCAGCTTACTCAGTGTAGGCAAGTCCTTAGGTCCCAGAGAGCAAGAGCTCTGCTTCAGAAAGGTGCTCTTTGCTGTTCTGGTGTATAAATGGCAAATTTTAAGAAGAAATTGATTTTTCTTTTACATTGGGTAAAAGTAACCATAGGCTAAAGCATTTACTTTCAAAATTGCCCTTGTAAAAATATTTCAATTTGAACTTTAGAGCATTAAACTGAATTATTTATGCTATTATATATATGCAGTTGTGAGAAAGATGTTCTCTATTTCCATAATTTATTTTCCTTTCCACTTGGAAGTACAGTATAGCAATTGAAATTTACCTTGCTGGGGAAAGAGAGCTACAGTATAATTAAAGCTATGTAGACACACTGTATCAGCAAGCCCTGAAAACTGCATGAAATTTTGGAAGGAAAACCTGAAAAACGCTGGTAGCAAAGTGCTGAAGTGAGGAACCTTTGTCAAAGGGAAGCTGTAGAAAGAAGACTGGTGTCATTTAAACTTACAGTGATTAATATAGAGAGAGAGATTGCATTGGATGTAAGAAAACTCTATTCTTACTTTTGCTGAGAAATGTATCTTTTCTGAGGTCCTACAGTATGATTTCAGTGCTTTTAATTAAAAGGTTAATTAAATTATTTATTTTTCAATGGACTGGGAACCACTTTGGTAAGTTTGGAGATGCTGTGGTGCTACTGAGCAGAGCCAGTTCTGTAGTGAGTGAACTGTTGGAACTGTATTGCCTGTACAAGCACGTGTTTGAATGTGGATGTTGCAAAACCCAGTTCATAGTATGACATTCTGCAAATTTATTTGCAGATTTTATTTATTTATGCAGAATGATTCCTGCTGGATGATCAGATGAAAGTTCCTACTAATGTAAAATCTCAAATATTGCACGTTGACGTTTTTTCCTGCAGTAAGGGAAGTGGTGAGCTGCAGCATTCATTGCAATGTCCTCAAGATGCAAAGTTCCTTCTCAAGGAGCTCTCCTGTTACCATTTCCTCTGCCCTTGTTCATTCCCCAGTTTAAACCTTGTTTCACAGACTGCCTCTGTCCAAAGGAACAAAAAACCCCCGACCAGCTTTTTTGTTGTTTCTTTTGACACCAGCACAGTGTGTCTGTCTGTGCCTACCAGAGAACTATATTGAAATAGCTTTCTTTGTGAATTCCTCATTGCTATTCATTGGTGGAGGTTGTCACGTAAGGGTCAAATTAGAACTCAGTCAACCACAGCAGCGAGAGAACCCAGGCTCAGGGTAGATTTCAGCATAAGGTCTGAGAAGCACTTTATTTGGAATGTGTTACATGTATTTTATATATATTTCCAAAGTGTTGCTCTTTTATCTGTAGAAACTCAATTATGTTTAATTTATTCTCTCTGGTCATTTACTTGATAATTAGCCTTTCTCTCACTCTACCTCCTGACTTTCATCTTTGGTCATATCTTTGCACAGTTTTGTTATATCTATATAAGTTTTGAGCATAGAATTTGCTTCTGTTAGTTTAAGAAAAAATTCGTTTTCTGGCATGATGGTTCTGTGCCCTTTGAGGTTGGATCCATGCAAAGAAAGGATCACATTTCTGGTAATTTGGCTGAAACACAAGAAATTGTGTTTATGCTGGCTTCAGGAAGGCAGACAGTACCTGGTCAAGCATAAAATCTGCCAGGGCAACATTCCTCTCTGAAAATGTTCTGAAACATTTGAACCAGCGGTGTGAGTTTGTATTGGCTCTGCATTTTGTGCCAGGTGGTTGCAGCACTTTTGATGTGGTAGTAGCTTAAGACTGGCAGTGCTGCCACACAGAACCATGCCTTTGCCAAATGGGTTCTGTTCTGTCCATTCTCCAGCAAAAACTAAATTGGGACTAAATTGGCAGCTGCTGACCCAGAGAAGTTTCAGTGATAAATGTTTTAAGACAAAATAAATCAGGGATTTACTGAGCTACACAGATGACCTGATATCCCAAAAGCTTCTTTCCCTTTTGTTTCATACAGGATCAGATAGGTACAGACAGGGCAAACAAGCTCTTCTGCTGTGTGCATGTTTTAGAAATGAATGTCCCCTCTCTAACAGGGATCTGTGAAATGATCTTGATCCTTTTGGGGCTTGTACATCTGACAGGGGCCTAAAGTTGTGTGCCTAAATAACAGTTCTCATTTCTGAGAGCATCATGTTAGGTTTCTGTGTTTTAAATTGCCCAGCTACAATATCCGGCTTTGCAACATTCCATCATCCTCATTCCAGTCTAGAGTTTTCCCCGATTTAGAACATTAACAGTAACTCTCACAGGAAGATGCAAGTATTGATTGCTGATAACCAATCAGATTAATCAGGGTGGGGTTTTTTTCCTTAGGAGTCTCAGGATTGACTTCTCTGAATATTATTTCTTTTGCTACAAGTTAGGAGGAAAACAGTGTAATAAATAATTTCTACTACACAGTGAGAAGAACCTGGGAGCTGACTATGTATGGAAGAGGCTGTAATACCTTATTAACTAACTCTGTCTCTTTTTCCTCTCTCTTGTAGCTGGTTCTTCTTGAGGCTGCTCTCCTGCTTTGTCTGTCCTGTTCTAGTCTTAGTGGGTGATGTCCCAGCAGCTCTAACCCTCAGACTTCAGTACCTCACTAGGTGTGTATCGCTCTGTTTTCTCTGCATGCTGTCCGGTGTCGCATGGGGGACAACGCTCATGGTACGCTACTCATCTCTTGTGGCACGTGAGGCTGAAAATGTCAATAGCATGTGTTACGCTTCAGTTCCATAGATTGTTTAAGCCCCATTTTTGGTTTTATTCTGCTGGTTTTCTTCCCTGGAGAAGCACAAAGCTGCTGTTTCCATGCACACTCACAGGCCTTCGTGTTTGCTCCTACATCTGCTGAGCTGCCGTGTGAACGAGGTTCTTGATGCTCATAGAAACATCTCTGGCCAGCAGGACTGAGTAGACTTGGACTGGTCTTGGACAGAGCAGTAGTGGGGCAGCTGAGCTCAGCATCCAGACTGGTGGACATGAGAAATGCCTGAGAGCCTCTTCCTGTGCTGGAGAGAAGCTTCTGCCGTGTTCTGTCACTGGCGGGTGGACACGGCGCTCTCCAGGCACAGCTCACTCACGGACCTGATCTCCTTAGGAATGCACAGCACTTTGAAGTGCAGGGGATTGGAGGTTCTCCATGACTGTTAGGATTTAGGTGCCCAAATCTCACAGAACTTGACCCCTCTTAATCTGAAGGGCTCTTTAAAAACTCTTCACTATCAGCCACATCCTGTAATAGCAAAATTAGCATGCAGAGTTGACTCACGTTTTTTGTGGAGCACCAAGTGACCCTTGGAGTCTTGGCAGTGTTTCCAAGAGCGTCAGACTCAGGAGTGAGCTGAGGTATTAGTAGTGACCAGGAGCCCTGTTTGGCCCTTTGCACTGGGGTGATTTTCATCCTCGGTGAGCACTCAGGTTGTATTGACGTAGAAGGGGCCTGTGGATGCATTAGTTTTTCATATGAACAGTCAGAATAGACACATCCTCTTACTGACTACAGCACTAATGTATTTAGAGTCACGTAGGCAGAAGAGGGAGATTTGCTGCTGTCAGCGTAGCCTTTGATACTCTGTAGGCAACTGTTTGCTGTGTTTAGAAGTGCAGCCTAAGGAATAATTTTTACCTGGCTGCTCTGGGTCTAATATTTTCATTTATTGATACCCTTTTCAGTGCACTTTAATTTATTTACGAATGGTAGCAAATTGCAAGTGGCAGTCGGAGTAACTGACTCATGAGTCAGTACTTTTATTTTTCTCCTCCAGTCTAGACTGCTGATAATGTAAATTGTTGAAACCCTGGGTAAATAATTAGGGGTGCAATCAACAGCAAGCAAGTATTTATCTGCTAATAAAACATTTGAAATGCAGAAGTCTGCCTTTGTCCAACAGTTCTTAAAAGGCAGTTATTGGTCCTACTGCTGTTTCTGCATAGCAATTAGGATTTTTATGGTCACTAATTGTACATCTGAAAATTTATGCAGTTTATTTTCTGCCTGTGTTTTTCTTTGAACAGAGAAAAGAAGCACAATATTTACGGTTATAAGGAGGTTAATACTATACTTTCTGCAGGGAGATCTCTCTAGAGATTCATACCATTTATAGAACCCAAATTTTCTAGGTTTTCTGTGTGGCATCAAGGGCTTATATCTCATTAAGGATTTTCTCAATCAGGTCTTTGTCACGTTCTCAAAATGTGGCTTGAAAACTATATACCAGCTCAGTCATCAACTTGATTTTTATTATAAAAGCTGTAACTGCTTCTGAGGAGGCGCTTCTTGATTTTTCATGCACTGTTGGTAATGCTTTTCCTTAGAACAGAAACTTGCATTATATGTCCTACAAGAAGCCCATGTGTTTTAAATTTAGTTACTGTAGGTAACATCTTGTCATCCTCTTTCTACATCCCTACTGGATTCACTTTTTGAAATCAGTCACAGAAATATCCAGCCTGTGGGACCCTGAAAAGATGACTTGTGTCATATCATGGTTGCATGTGAGAAAGTGCAGTTCTAGCTGCAGTGAAGTTCCTGAAAGCTGGGCCCCTGTGGGCAGCGACTGAGGAGACCTGAATTCCTGCTCTGCAGCACCTCGAAGGAGCCTGTCTCCGTTCACTAACTCCTGACTGATCCAGACTCTTTTCCTGGGCCTGGAACATCCCCTCATGAGGTGTCTTTGGATCTGTGGCAGCCAGGCTGTTTATCTGCTCTAGTATGAGGGCAGTGATGGTCAGGAACCCCAGGGTTGCCTTTAGGAATGTGTAGTTAGAAATGCCACCCCCAGCCCCAGGTATGTTGCTTCCAAAATCTGACTTGTGCCGAGGTCCTGCTTCTGTGAAGTCCTGCTTCTTTCACACTCCAAGGAGTCTGTGAGCATGCCTGCACTCCTGGGAGCAGAGACAGCAAACAGAGCTGTCTCCATCTGTGCAAATGCAGGGAAGCACAAAAGCAGAAACATGGAGCTTGGCTGCACACGAGCCAGCTGAGGTCCAGAATGTCTGGCTGCGTTCATGTCTAGCTGTGCCAGGGCTAAATCATGCTGAGATGGAGCAGGTGAGTCTTCTGTGACTTCCCATGAATCATATTATCCTTTCAGAGGGTTGTAATTCTCCTTTGCACAAACCAGTGTACTCTCTGAAGGTTTTATAGACTTTTAATAATCTATTGGAAGGTCTTAGAAGCTGGCAGCTTGGTCTGTATTTGACCAGTCTGTGACATCTGGAAAACCCTTTGGTGGTTTTTGGTTTTCTTTCAGAATTTCAATAGAAGTTAAATCAATGCATAAATGAGAAAAATCACTTCTGCCTACTGGTCTGCAAACATGAAAGGCTCAAGTCATGGTTATAAGTAAACATTATGAGATTAATACATGGTAATCCTTACACTGTTCCCAACGGGATTTCATATCACCCTGATTCCTTTCAGGACCAACTCCCTAAGGGTTAACAATGAACACAGAGCTACTGGCAGGTTATTCCCCATGAAATCAGGGTGTATGTCATTGGGTTTGGGTCTGTCACTCCTGCCCGTGTCTTTTCAGCTTGTTGGGTGATTTCAACCATATAGAAATCACCCAACAAAAGAAAGGAGACCTTGAGCCTACTTAGGAGGCTCCAACAAACTGTGTAAAAACATGCAGCTTAATCACTACTAACACTCCTCTTTGGGAACATAACAGTATTATGACCACGTTATTATGAGCTACCAAACAATCTGCACAGGAGAGAGACCTGATAAATGTAACAGTCATGAAAAATGCATCAGTCAAGAGTGTGCATCATCTAAAGGCACTGAACTATGAATTGCATAGCATCAGGAAGCAGGGAACTATCTGTGCTCATGGAAATCCTTGTTGATAGATGGAAAACAAAGAATCTTTGGCAGCAAATCAAGAGACAATTTCTCAGGACTTAACTCTCAGCACGGAACATGAACAGTTCTTGAATTACAGGAGCTTGAGACAATTCTGCCTCTGCTCTTCTCAGAGGTACTTTAAGTAGTTCAGTAGTAAAGGTTAGTAGTAAAGGTTTAGTAGTAAAGTTACTTGTTTAACTTTAATGAAGGATTCTGTTGAGACCATAATTTATGCTTATATTATATTGCTGATTTTGTACTCGTAGTAAAACATTTTAAGTGGTGTTCAGGTCACAGATCTGTGGAATCAATGGAGAGTTTTGCTGCACGCACCATACAGGTGGAGATAGGGTTTTAAATGGAATGTTTCATAACCCTGCTAGAAAAGACATTAAGGCAGAAGTTCTAACCCATCTAGCTGGTTTCTGAGTTCCTTTTTCTGCATTCAAAGACAAGCAGTCCTGTGTGTTTTCCATGGAAGATGTTTGATTTTTTCATTTGCATTATTAGCCAACAGCTGCATGAAGGACTGTTTCATTGGCTAAAATCATCAAGCATTTCAACTGCAATTGCACACTCTGCATTTAAAAATGTTTTCCATGTTACAGTGTGCTGCTACAATTTAAACATGAAAACTATTTTCAGATACTGTCTGTTAAGTTTGGGGGCGGTGTGGAAAAAATGGACACAACTGTTTTCTTCTACCATGAAGTTTTTGTCCTTAAAAATGTTAAACTTCTCACTTCTGTTGCTAAAGACAAAAATTCCAGGTGTCTGTAGTGGGAATGTTCCTCATTCCCTCTACAGCCATATCTTTTTTTATGTATTTATTTTAAGTGCATTATTTGCACAGTGAAGTTAGCTCTGCAACAGGGATGAAAACCCTTGTCAGAGCAGTTTTAGCAAAAAGATAAAAGGAATTAAATACAAGTTCTTTCAAAGATGAGCGTGGGGTTTTTTTTCTGTTTTGAACATGGAAGTCTTAGATTAATTACTTTTAATTTAAAATCAAATCAATGGATGGAAAGATGGGTGCTTTTCAAAGAGCACTGCAGTTTGCTTCTTAGAGTGATCAGTATTTTAGCAGGGTGACTAACAATGTGCATTTTTATCTTTAACCTCTGACCTGTGCCCTCCCCACCCTTTACCTAACCCTTTCCGTTTGCCCTGGTCAGTTAACAGGCAGGAAGCATTTGAAAGCAGTCATGGATGACTATGATATCAGGTCTGCTGCCAGCATTTTGGCATCTGTTAAAGAGCAAGAAGCTCGTTTCGAGCGGCTCACCCGCGCACTTGAGGAAGAGCGGCGCAATGTCTCCTTGCAACTCGAGCGTGCCAATCAGCCCGCAGACCGAATGAGCATTTGCAACATTGGCAATGGCCAGCCTCTGGCAACCGCCTGGCAGCAGCTCGTACTGCAGGTAACAGCCTGCTCCTTTCACTGTCCCTGGAGCCCACCCCTAGCACAGTGTCCCATTCCAGAAAGGTGCATCGTGTGTGTTGTCAGCATTTCATTATTGCGTGGCTCGTCTTCCGATAGCCCGGGGCCGGTGTGCAGTTTGTGTGCTTCACCCAGTCATCTGCGAGCTCGGGCTTCAGAGCCTTGGCTTGCAAGTTGCTCTTCCTCTTAGCTCATGGGATACTTCTAAAAGTATGTGCATACTTGATTAAAAACCCTAAAGAGGGATCTTCACACCCTCCTCTAAATCTATGCACTTGGTATAAGTCTGGTGATGTGCTGGTGATTGAAAAAGAAGGCTGAATCATAATCTCCATAGCAAACAAAATTTCCATTAGAAATAGTTGGACTTTGAATAGAGGGAGCAGCATGAAAAGCAGGGATTTCCCTCCTGCAAAGCCTTATTGTTTGTGTAGGGAGGACTTCATAATTTGTTTCTCATGTGCAGTGAATTGATAGACTATTTTAATGATGCAAATGGGCTTTGTGGGTAGCTTTAGATTCCCAAATACTGTTTTGCTTGATGTACATTCTTTAACTGTTTAAATGTGCAACGATAAACTACTTACGTCTCTAAATTACTTCAGCTCTCAAACCCCTCTGCCACACAAGGTAAGTCATGCAGAAGCAATAGTACCATTTGTGAAGGTCTGTTCCCTAAGAAAACATTGTTCAATTCAGAAGGAAACTCTGGGCTATGGGGATTCTAAAAGTTGTTTCTCAGTTACACCAGACTGTTTTACAATTATACTTGCATACAGCTGTATTCGGGCAGACTTTACCTTATATTCTGTTAGCACAGCTTTTCTATTAACAGCTGCCATGTTTTTGTACGTGTAGATGCTTGAATGTGGGATTTCATGTGAAAGAAGCAGCCTGCACTGGTTAGGCTAAAAGTCTGACCATGTCTGGTAGAAGCTGTAGGTGGTTATCCTGTGATGAGCGGCTGGGCTGGGAGAGGGCAGATGTGCTTACATATTTTTTATAGGAAAAGGACAAGTTCACCTTCACTTTTTCTGAATGACTTTGTGCAAAGTGCCTGATTAATAGCTACAGAATGAAATTCCTTATCCACAAAACTGATGAAGCATGAGTTTTCTGCAGTGTAATGGCTTAAGGTCTAACCACTTCCAAGAAAACTTAATAAAAGAGTTTTAAGTTACTGAAGTCTACGTGACTCTTATGGAGAAACAGCCCCTGTAAGTGACCCCAGACTGAATCTGCGTGTGCTCACCTCACTGTCACTGGGTGAAGGGAGCTTTAATTCATTGATAATTAGCACTGAGGGTTTTAGAGTACCTTGTATGTGAAGTAAAATGGTTAAATAGCTAAATATGCACCATTAAGAATTAATATAAGGTTAGTTGTGTGAATTTTCATAAAATATACCAAGGGCCAAATTCCTCCCTGACTTACTAGAATTAAATAGTGTTTAAATGAAGGATGAAAGCTGTACTTCCAGTCTTATGCAGAATATATAATCTTTTCCTCTGTAGTGTTCTATGTCGCATTTCACTGTGCAGAGCACACAAAGCAAAAGGCACTCTTGTGCTCTGCTGCCTGTGGGGGTTGCTCACACACTGTAGTGAAATCCACCTCTCTGAGGCTGTTGCAGCGAGGACTGGCTGATTTCTGCAGATCACCCCGTTCAACTGTTTCTTATCAGGAATATTGCAAAGTAACTCAAGTAGCAGCTTTTCCATTCGGAACTTGCATGGTGATTATGCATAATACAGTTATTCTGACTAGAATGTGGGCAAAAGAAATGAGGGTTGGCTCCATTTTATGAGAGTGACAAACAGTCTGTAATGCTTTTCACAACCAGGCATCAGTTTTCCATGTTGTTTGTTTGACCAAGTGAAATCTGCCAAAGGGATTTGTTAGGGAAGTGTGGATAGTCAGGGCTTTGTAAATAGAGTCTCTCTCAGCCCTTTTTTTTAATACACAATCCACACTTACTCCCTTCTTAGAACAGAAAATTAAACCTTTTTTTTTCCCTTTTCATTTTAGACAAGAAAAAGTATTATATATATATATGGGCAATGTGCCAGGAGTGTAACAGTTTCCTGAAGTCCTCAAAAGACAAAATCAAGGTCTTAAGAAAATATTGATTCTAATGAATTAATTCTGGAACTCTTATAATTTTTTTTTCCTTAAATACCAGCTTTAAACTTGTTCTGTAACAATAACTCCTTGTTCTAGACAGCCCAGTTAGCCACTTGCTGGTGCGTTCTGCCTGTTCAGTGTGAATTTCAAATACTGGAATGGAACATGTGAACTCTGGTGCACTTGCTGACTTTCTGTGAGTGTGTATGCCTTTGTGTCTTTTGGCCCTTGATGAGAAATATCAGATCTGCAAATGAGGTCGAGGATGTGCTGTAATTGCCAAAAAATGCACGCATAGGCTTCTTGGTTTTGCATTAGGAAAGTGTGGATGTTTTTTTTCTAAAAACTACCTTAAAGGTGTTTTAATGGGAGAAGTTGATTTCTTGGACAATCTAAACAAAGCATTAATGGTTTGTTCAGATATTAGTTAGAAATAGCTGAGATTATTCTGTAACAGGAAACTTTCTCAAAGGAGGGGTTTCTGGGCAATACTGTCTTCACAGTGAGAGGTCCTCACTGCTGCTGAAATGTCTCCCATTAATATTAGTGAGAGTCTTTTATTGAGGTAGTGGCCGAGGCATTTGTGTTTCCATAGCCCACTGCAGAGGGCAGTGCCTGCCAAACCTCCAGGCTCTGCAGAGGTTTGTACCCATCTCTGTTCCTGCCAGAGGCTGTGAGCAGCTCCTGCCATGTGGGCAGTGAGCTTTAACCCACACAGGCCCTGGTGAGTGGGGACAAAAGTGCTCTTTGTGGTCAGTGCATTGAACGATGGGCAAATGCAACTTCTGCCCTGTGCAGCTTCCCCACTCTTGTACTATAACTGCAGTTAGTTTGTTGCTGAGTGTGCAGCCAGTGACGGGAATTAGGGTGTTTCAACTCTGCAGCTTTTGGAAGATATGCAGCTTTATACAGGTGTTACTGCAGATTTTGAAGTGGTCAAATAAAGTGTTCTTTCAGACTAAGAACCCTCTGGACAAAAGGTCATTAGTTACACAGCGAAAACCTTGGCATTAGTCTGGAAAATGTAACATTTAATGAAACTTTGGTCAGAGATCTTTTATCTGGTTAATAAAATCTCCTAAAACTCACTGCAGTTTTAAAGGATGTTCGTGACTGTCTCTGGCCTTGAGTGGTGGGAGCCACGTGGTTGGTCACTGCTGTTGGTTTTTGGAAGTGAAACTCTGTGGTCCTAAAAGCAGAGGAGTGGTCTGTTAATGTGTATTTGTGTTTGCTTCTCTGACTTTTGCGGTAAATCATGTACATTGGTTATTACAGTATCCCAGGCCGTGGGAGTCTTGGCAGTCTTTGCCTGTTGATCAGTTTACCAGGGCAGGCACAGTGCAGTGTCTGAGTTGCTGGTGAGTAGCACCCGTCATATGTCTTCCACAAGTTCAGCTATATAGTTGATAATGTTTTGTACAAGCCTGAGAAATCTTACTGCTTTTCATGTATGAGGTGTTTAGTTTAATCTACCTGGTTTTATTGAACTTCTTATCAAAGCAGCCTTCTGCTGCTCTTCACGGTGGGAGCTGAAGGTGGGCAGGGAGGAGATACAGACGTGTCCGTGTGGGGTGTGTGCTGTGATGGGCTCACACAGACATGCAGTATTACCACCTCAGAACACAACTTA
>VZTJ01004860.1:693988-825265 GCA_013397795.1 Orthonyx spaldingii | reverse complement strand
AGGGTGGGGGGTTTGGTTGGTTGGGGTTTTTTGTTTTGTTTGGTTTGGGTTTTTTGTTTTGTTTTTAAAACAAGTATGTGCACTCAAGGTCTTTCCAAATGTAGAAATACTGATTATGAAAGATAAAGTGGTGAAAAAAAAGCATGTTAAACAATCACATTTGAAACTGGATGGACTGGATGTTTATAACGAGGCTGTTCTCAAACATTTAATTTCAAACACTCTTCTCCCAGGAGTTCATTCCTGCCACTAAATTAAGGTTTTGATTCAGTAGGAGTAGGATCAGGGCCGCTGGATGAAGTTCTGTCCTTGCATTTGAGTGTTAAAATAACAAGGCATTTTGCTGAATATAAGGATTTCAGCATATTCTTAGTATGTCTTTACCTGTTTGTGCATCTGTTCCTCAGTTGCTCTAAGTTATTTCCTCTGTGCTAGCAAAATTCTGCAGCTGTAATGCAGGGAAACTTCTAAAAAGCTCCTGCTTCAGACTGCACCACTGCTTGTTCTCCTTTGTGGAAATATTTGTGGATATTGCAGTGTGAGATGGGAGATTCAGCTTTGGGGTTCAGAAAATCTGTTCTTTGCTGTTGCTGGCTGTTGGTTTCCCAAAGTGTGCAGCAAAGTGCCCTCTTGGTAATGTACACATGTGTTTGAGGACCATTCTGTGGACAAAACCAGTGAATTGATCGAGCTTAAAAACTGAAGCAAACCCTATAGCTTCAAGAAAAGAGGAATGGCATCCTGAACCAGGCTGTTTGAGGCCCTTGGAAGGGTCATACCTTCCTCCTGGGCATGAAACAGGGAGAAGTGGCTCTGTGTGAAGTTATTGGGAGAAAGAAAAGGCAAGGGATGAACAGGAGCATGTGAGCAGGAGCTCATGTAATGGCTCTTGCTGGTGAACCAAGGTGACAATACAATGCACTTTCTCAAGTGCCTTGGCCTAGGAGCTCTGTGGACATTTGGTTTGGTCAGATCTTCCCAAGGACAGACCAGAGCAAGAACAAGACTGTATGCTTCAGGTTGTTTAAAACCACAGTTGTTTCAGTAGCATGTGAGAAGTAAAATACAGGATTTTGCTAGTAGATTTTCTTTGGTTTTGTTTTTCCAGCAGATGTTTGAAGAGTAAATGGAGTCCTTGAAATAAATCCTGAGACTAGAGAGATAGCATATTTCAAACTCTTGGATAAAAGGAAAACTGAAACTCAAACATTGATAGTTTTAAATTTCACAGTGTCCTTTGTGTCTTCTGTCTCTCATTAAGTTGCAGCCAGGCTTTGGGACCTTTTTTTAATTTGCCTTTATGCCTAAGAATGAGCAACTGTGACTATACCTGAGAGAAGCCGGATGAGTGAAACTTGCTTTTTTTAATCTTTTGTCTCTACAAATGGATGAGCAGAATCCTTTCTGTTGTATTAAGGGGTGGAAACTCCATGAACTCAGTGCTTCCTGTATACTGCAGTGTGAAAATTCGTTAACTTTCCGTGGTGTTCTCTGCCTCTTGGATGAGTCAGGCCCACACCTGCTTACAGCAGGAGATTAAAATGCCTGAGTTTTCCCTTTTGTCTAATCCCACACATCTATCCTTAGCATCACAACATTGAAACATAAAGTGTTTTAAATAAACTTGGAGAATGTTTGAGCTTTGGGATTTCTGCCTCTGCAAGCTAAATCACTTGGCACAGCTCTGAACTTTTATTTTCCGTAAAACTTTCTCAGCGAGACTATTGTAATGTTCAGAGAGATGTTCCTGGAAGTCTGTAATGAAACCAGAGTGAGGGCTTATTTTTATACTGTAGAGACTGTATTTTTGTATGTGTTTGTGTATATATATATATATATATGCCTGTGAGGATAAAAATACATATGTGGAGGAGATGAGAAGATGATTTAATTTAGGTAGCATTCTGGATGTGTGTAGTGTAAGACTGCTCAGAAGAATCATCTGGAATGTTCAGAAGTCCTTTCAAAGTACAAGCTTGTAATTGATTAAGGAGCTGATGAAAGAGATGCAGCACAATTTGTTTATAGATGGTAGAGCTTTGAGATATAAGCAGGTCCTGTGTGTGACCATGATTATTCTGCTGTTTGAATTGTAAACTTTTGGAAATTATTTTAGTAAGTTTTGCATCTGAAGATATTTGCATCTCTCTCTTTTGATATGAGTCTCAGGTGAATTCACTGTTAAGAGCATAAAGGCCCTCTCGGCTCCTGGGCACGGCAGTGTGTGGGCCTTGGCTGGTTCAGAGTGTGATGCTTTAACAAAGACACAAACCAGTGTCTATACCAGAGTTATGCAGAGATGAGAGCTCCAAATTTGAAGAAGATGAGGTTACTTGTTTAAAGAATTCAGTACAGGCCTTTGAAAGTGTGTTAATTCCAAGTAGCTCTGGAGAAAGGATTGATACAAAAACCCAGTATGTAAGGCTACAAATGGAGCTCACACAGTACTGCATTGCAGTAATGTAAAACAAATTGTTTTGAATGGACAAAATTACTTATTTACAGAGCACACTGTGTGGGTGGCTGGATTTCTTCATCGGCACCTTCCGGAGTCCTTGTTAATCACTAATAAACCAAACTAATTCTTTATATTGAAATGGTATCTGAACGTTCTTTTATGGCACCACTGTCTCTTATATTGCCATAAATTCTGTTGAGCAACTGCTCTGGTTCTGCATTGGGTCATGCTGATGTTCTCCCATGGACATCATTTACTTCCAGGCACCTTCCTGGTGTGACCTTCTTGCCTCACTGGGGCATCCAGAATGGCCATTCTTGAATCATGGAAACTTAGGATTTCAAGGTGTGCATAGGTTTACATGTGCCTTGAAGCCCTCAGTGCTATGATTAGGGCTCCAGAAGTGCTTTGCATCCTTCATATGCTGTTACACATGAACCCAGTGGCTGCTTTGCAAATAGGAGGGAAGGTTCTGCGTTCCTCCCCAGGCAGGGAGGCAGCGTGCTGCCACGGTGGCAGGGGTGCCTCCCGATGCTCGTGGTTGGGTGAAGTTAACCACAATGTTTTCTGGATGAAATTTCAGAGAATCAGAGGTGCAAAAAGCCTGTCCTTACCTTCTAGCACTGCCAGGCAGGTCAGTAGATGTTTATTAAATATTGGGCAACTTTCTGAAGTGTGCTGGTTATGGTGTGAATTCACTTCTGCAGGGTGATTGTGTCCCAGCACTAAGAGTATCAGAACCTGATAATGCAGCTCCTGTCTCTGTTTTTCAGTAATATTTTTTTTTCACCCATGTGTTTTAATAAGCTTATTATACTTTCCAGTTCTTCATTCTCCTCTTTGACCAACAAGAGTGGTCTATGCTTCTGACTATAGTATGTTTACAAAAGTTTTAAAAAATGTATTCCTCACATTAGCATATGTAAATGTGTGCTAGACAAAGAACATTTCATTTGTCCTTAGTAATTTCATCTCATCTGGGTAATTCTTTCAACCAAGACGTGTTATTTTATTACCTGAGGTTAGAATGCATCTTGGTCATGGTGACACATTTATCTTGTATTTTATGATGCAATCTTATCACATCCCATTTCTTTCCTCTTTGCTATTCAGCTTTTCATCTGTCAGTGACAGCTGTGACACCAGTTAGTGGCACAGTAATACCAGGGCTATGTATTAGTGCACACCGTTGGCAATTTTTAAGGGTAATAGTTTGCTTCCAAGGTACAATATTCACTTCAGCAGGTTGTTTCTGGAGGGAAGAGCCATTTGTAATTACATCAAAACCAGCAGCCATCAGTCATTTTAGATGTAGGAGATGGCCAAAAAGACTTCCTTGGATAATGCTCAGGAAATATGAGGCAAACAGAAGGTGACACTGCACGCTTCTCTCACTGCAAGGAGTGCAAAGAAGCACTAATTCATTTTCATTTTGAAAATTTTATGTACCGGTGATGGACCTTCATGTTTACAGTTGCAACTGTTATATTTTAACATAGAAAAATCAATATCTTCCATCAGCTGTATGAAAAAAGCACAGTGAGAGGGAGAATGTTGTTCAGTTCATTGCTGAAAAAGTTGTGACCCTTCTTAATATGTTGGGTTTGAAAATTTATTTTTCCCTACCATGTCTTCAAGGACCAAATCTTCAAAGAGAAAACTGCTGCTATATAGGTAACCAGGATTGAGGGACAGACTCTCAAACCTTTAAGCCAGTATGCATCAGCTGCAGATCTGATTAGAGATCAATTAAAAAGTGCTGCGTCAAGCTGCTGAATAATCTGGAAAACCTGGCTGCTGGTTTTGATGTAAATAGGAACTGAAGCATCTGCCTGCAGTTTCTCTAAATCTAGTGTGACACACTGTTAATCCAGTAAGTTTTTCTGCTTCTTGGTTTTTGAGACTTCAGTCAAAATCATCTTTGTTTCATTTACATGGGATCAGTTTTCTTTTTCTTTTTCCCAGAAAGCTGACACTTTAAAATTTCAGCTCAACAGTGCCAGCGCAAACTTTACAGTACTCAAATAAAATGTAATTTTCTTCCTTTGCTGCCTCCTCCAAGAGGCATAGCAGATAATGTGTAACACCCATGCCTAGCTTGGCTGAATTCCAGAGCCCTTCCAGAAAAAGAGACACTGGTAAAATCAGCATCTGCCATGTAAATCAAGATGGTAAAGGAAGAGTCATGTCCACAGCAGCTGAAGTGCTGTGTATGCTTGCATAAATACACTGCAAATGTGTGGGTGTATTCCATGAATTGTTGCTCTTTGAATTTTCTTGTTCAGAGAAACTTGGCTGAGGTACATTATGTGGATACTGTTTTGGCAACTGGAATCACAAAAATATTTACGAAGTCTGTTGGGTTCTTCCTCCATGCTCTTATCCCTCCTTCCTGTATTTAAAATTCCCTTAAGTGTTTTGTTTTATTCTTCTGAAAACTCATAGTTTTCCTTTAAAGGGACAAGGAGAATTCGTTTTCTCCTGGTTGTAAATTACAGATAAATGTTTTTGAAAAATGGCTTTTAAATTTAAATTAATGATTGAAACACAACACTGAAACTACTTTTTCTTTTCCTAATATTTCATGTGGATTTTTGAATGGCAAAAATTTGGCAAAAGGTACTTTTCTTCCCTCTTAAAATGCAACTGTCATGTTCTCCTGAGGTAAAATGTCGAGATGGTTTTGTTGAGCACTTCACAATACACTCCAAATAGATACCCTCCGTTTTGGGGTTCTGCTCTGTTATATTTCCTGTCCTGGTGGTGGGAATGCAGCTCTGAATGTCCCCAGGATTGTGTGGGCTCCTGGTCCCATCCAGACTGGCCACGGGCTGCTGGCTTTGCTGGGAAGCAGGGCTGGGACACACGGTGTGTGGGGAAGGCGATGTGGGGTGGTGAAGGCTGACTTCTCCACTGGACACAAGAAACTCAAATATTGGCCCTGGCAGCTCTTGAGGTCCAGTTTCTCAGAATTGTTGCCTGGTTTGCCTGGTTGGGCAGTGCACTTCAGCCTGGGGTTACAGTGCCACTTCTCAGTTTTTTATCTTGTTCCTGAATTTCTAGACCCAGTTCTGCTAGTGCTCACAGCCACTTAGAGCTGGTGTTCTGCAGAACTCGTGTCTCGTTAATTCTGGAGAAGTACAGTCCAGATTTTGGCTACAGGTAGGTCCAGGACTCTGTAAAATTATATCTTTAGATTTAGCTGAGAATGGAAGGAAAGGGAAGAGTGTCATGAGCGGATCAATTGCACTGGAAATGAAAGAGTTAACAATGGAAATCTGATTGCACAGCTGAAATCTCAATAGGAACTTGTGGTCTCTTGAGAGAAAATGCCATTCAGCACCGTTGCACAGAGTTATTTCATTCTTAATTTTAATTGACATGTCCCAGAATGCCGCCTTCTCTGACGAATCCGGGCGGCACAGAGGCGCTGTGAGTCTCAGTCTGTGTGGGCGATTGCTGTGTTTCAAATTCAGGTCATCATTAATTTCCCTTTGATACCAGCATCCTCTCTGCCTACCTTATTCACTCAATAGTTTGATGAAATTTGAATGAATCTTCCTCTAAGTAAGATGTTGGTCACCTCCTGGGATTTCATCGTAATAATCTTACCCTGCTCTTTTTGTCTTTTGTGACAGTTTTAGCCCCTTGCCTTGTTGACAGGGGTGTCCTGTGCAACTTCAGTAACAGAAAAGTAATTATTTTATTGTTGTAAAAATAGCATAGGTGTTTCAACTTTATTGGGGGAGACACCTCAAGCAAAAAGTTGTTCTGGTGTAACATCAATTTTTCATGAGTCTTCTGGGTTTAATTCTGATGCAGTTAGTTATAAACCCAGCAAGAGTGGCAGAACCATGCAGCTTCATCCTGTAGTAGTTGTGAGGAGTAGAGACATCTGCCCTAAGTATTTCTTTAATATTTTAGATCTCCAGTATTGATTGTATTTTTCAAATAAGATGTATGACTGACCAGTATTGGGATTATCCCAGAACTTACACAACTTTCTTACAGATTTTGTCTCTGCTTTGTATCCAGAAGGCAGCAGTTTAAAGGAATGTTTTGCAAAGAGCCTAAATGCACACAATAGCCATAAATGTGGTGAAAAACTTGTGCGTCAGAATATCAACTTGTGTTTTAATTTGTTTTTAACGTGTAGATCTGCAGATGGGGACTAGTGCAGGTACATCTGGAACAATGAAGGTTTCATTGGGGTGGAGACTTGACTACCACTCCAGCTTATGGATAAGAGTCAGTGTTACAGATCTAAATGCCTTAAAAATACAATTTTCCAGAGTAGAATTTGTTTCTAATTACATTTCTATGTTTTCTGTTATTTGTCTTCTTGGTCTTCTCAGCTGTTTGAGCTGGTACAGTGTTTTGCTGGCATACAAGGTATAGTAGCTGTGAAAAGAGAGTCTTAATTATCTTTTGGATTTTTGCATAGCATCAGCTCCTTCATGGAAACCATGTAATGTTTGATGGTGGTCATGGTGATGATCAAACTTACTGCATCTGTACAAGAATGTTTGTTTACAAAAAGTCACTCTTAGCCTTAAAGACATTAATTAAAGTCTTCTCAAGGGTTTGGATTTGAACCCACTGTTCACCTTTTCCAGAAAAATTGATCAGTGGTAATGAAGGTAGACTAAGGAGGACAAAGGGCATGATATGATGCATTCTTAACTGTTTATATTTTCCCTCTGAGCATAAATAGGATCTGCTGTGTTTTAACATAGGAAATGGTTTTGTATTTTTGCTGCTTACCAAGGTTGAGGTGAGCTATTGTGAGTTACCTTCCTAGAAAGCCTGAGCATTGCTCCTTGTGTAGAATTCCTCCCTTAACACAAATTAACAGTAGCCAGCTGTCTGGCTGTTTTCTGGTAAGATTTCAGTGCCCCTAGATAAAAGGAGACAAAGCTCCCTGGATTGAGGGGTGGATCAGCTGTGGTGTCCGGACAGTGCAGTCCAATGCAGTGCTCCAGGTGATGGCTGGAACTGTCCCTTTTCCTGCTCCAGCCTGTCCCTAGGCTGACATGAATGTCATAAACTCATAGCTAAGCCTGTAACCTCCATCATATTTTTTCTCCAAATTTTGATCTGTCACACACTATACCTGGAGTATATCCTGGATGCAAGCCTTCCACTGCTTCTCTGGTTGGTAAGCAAGTGAATTTTACTGCTGATGTGCTGTGTGATGTCCTGTAGAACTTGCTTTTGCTTCATGTCAGTCTGTTTAGTGTAGAGCAAGGCATGTAAATAATTTTATCATCTCTGGGTGTTTCTTAGGAAAAATTATCACTGCTGGCTTAATTTTCCTGGAGATTTTCTGGTCTGGGGTTTGGAGCAGGAAGGAAGCCTACCCAGGCTTTGTCTATGTCGTGTTTCATGAATAGGTGCTGTGATCAGATGAAGTGTATGATTTGGAAGAGAAATGAAGTTTAGTCCTGTTAACTGGTCTCCTTCTGGTATTCTAATTTTTGAAAAACCTGTCTGCTTGATTTTTAAGCAGGTGAATTAAAAGTACTGTAACTTAATGTGTTCATACTCTTGTACAGCTGCCTGCCTGCCTTAGCTGGAGTGGGGGCTTTATTAATAATTAAACAATTGATTGCTTGGGTTTGTCCAGCCTCAGCACAGAAACAGCCTGCTGAAGGTGCTGACTGGAGGTAAGTATGAGAATTTTGTTCTCAGCAGAATCCTTCCTCTTGTGTTGTTTCTTCAAAAACCTAAAGGTTCCAGAACCTTTTGGTGTGTGCGTGTGTCTCTTCCTAAACTAGAATGTGCGTAATATTACAAATACACTTTACAAAGGCTGTACCATGCAAATTTGGAATGTGTCCCTGTGTATGTTGCTTGATTTTTCTTTCTTAAATTTTTTCTTTCTTCCCTGCCCCACAGATACCCATGTGCTAGAGGTTTGGAGGGAAAAACCCAAAGCCCCAAGTTGTTTATGCATAGCCTATTGTTCAATCAAAGTGCATATTATCAATGGTCACATGCTTTGCTTAAATATTTTATAAGATCATTGCACTGTATGCTAACCCTGCCTTCTTTCTGTTGTCTGATTGTGCATTTCCACTTAGACCTAGTTAGTAATCTAGACAGGCTTGAAACGTGTAAGCTTTTAGCAGATATTTGATTTCAGACATGCTTTGTTCTAAAAGTTTCCCTTTGTTGTGCTCAACTGACAGAGCTTTGAGTAGTAAAGGCTTTTTTTCTTCTTCTTCTTCTGATTGTACAATGCTGAAGTAATCTCTTACCTGTAAAGAATCTCCTGCCCCCTCATGCCTCCAACATGAGACAAAAGCCTTGCAGGTGCACACCAGAGGAATATGAAGGCAGGTTTAGGTGCAGGTTCAAGGTGACTCCTGTCACAGCGGGTGAGGAGTGTGTCCTGTGGCAGGGAAGTCTCTGCACAGGCACCTCTGCACCCCTGGTGAGGCAGGGGCTCTGCTGTGCAGGGGAGCTCTGTGCCCTTCTCAGAGGAGAAATGCCTCTCTTGCTTTGTTCCTTGGCTTTTGGAACACTGCCCCTTCTAGGATAGGGCCACAGGGTAGGAGAATAAAGAAGTGTTGAAAAGAAAATAGTAGGAGCTGTTGGAACTAATCTGTTCTTGGCTCTGGGTGGAAGAAGGTCAGCATGGTTTCTGCCTGATCCTGGGTACTGCAGGCACTGCCCTTGTGGTGCTTCTGCTCTGGTATCAGGAAGGCAGTGCTTGATCTCTCCGCTTTCCACTTCTCTCCCCAAGTTTCCAATCATATATTAGAGAAATTCACAGGAGCTTTGTCACTAAACTTGACAGAAATAGGTCTGGACTATCTGCAGGCTCAGTAGACATTCAGACTCCTCAGTAAGGCTCCACAGTGGCTGATGTTGTGAGCAGTAGTGATGACCCAGGATTTTTGAGGGGGGGATGAGTTTCGTTCTTATTTGGGCCGGAACTGCTTGTTATTTTGTTGGGGTCATTTACCCTGAGGACAACTGAAAGCAGCTTGTTCCTTAGGTTCAAGCTCCAGAGTTCAGTGTCTGGTAACTTCAGTTCCTGCCTTCTCCCCATCCAGGCAGATTTAGTGGAATGGACTTTTGATTCTTTGCTTAGAAAGTTCTTTTAGGATCATCATTATCTCTGAAGGTGATTTAATTTACAGGAAACACATTCAGCTTCTTGCAGTGTGTGCGTCAAGAAAATTTGAGTAGATAATTAATCTGAGGAACTGGAAATTAATTGGGAGGGAAATTGTTGCTTTAAAGATGTGCTAAATAATTACCATTTTTCTATATTTAGCTGACTGTTGAAGTAATACAAGATGTAAAGAAGATAAATCTCTATAGCCCAGTACTCCTTATTTTGGAAGGACAATACACTAATTCACAAGGAAAATATTTCTTCCTTTAACTCACTAGATTTTCTAAGTGCAGAAAGCTGTCAGCTGTCAAGAAGGTTTGGGAGCTATTCAATGCCTCACTTGTAATATACTTTTGAAAATTTCAGCTTTGTAAATAGTTTTCCAGAACTAAAAAGCATCCATTTGAGTATATAAATACTTCATAGCAGGGAGACCTGGAGGCTCTGCTATTCCTCACATTCCATAATGATGTCTTTACACTCCACAAGGCCTTGTAGGTGGCTTAAATGTTGCAAACTGTCAGACTAGACCCAACCTCTGGGTTATCTTTGGGGTTTCTTGCTTTAGGGGCTGGTGAGTTACTAACAAATAAGAGCAGGAGGCTGTTAAATGGAGAGTGTTGATGGCACAGCAAGTTATGTTTGCTGGTGCTGAGTTGAACTTTCAGCCATCTGGTGATGATGGTGGTGCTCTTGAAGTCAGTTTTATTGAAGTTTAATTGAAATGTGATGAATGAAGATTGTGTGCAATGTATCAGTTGCATTTCCATGGCTGACAATAGCAAGGATCAATGTAGTGAGAAGCACATTAGAGCATACCATGGCTGCTGATTTAGCATCTGAGTGAGGACCGTTTTTCTCATGAAGTGGCTGTGAATGTCAGGGTATAATAATGTGGGGCAATGTGTCAGCACCAGGGGGACAGTCTGTCAGAGATTACATGGAATTAATTCTAGACAACAATGATGTAAAGGTTAAACAAGCACAGAGTGTGACAGCAGATATCTGTTAGAGTATGAGGAATATATTGCAAGTATAAGGAACATACATGAGAACAGGCCTCTCACTCCTAGTGGGGACCCTGTGATTAAAGGTGCCTGATTTAAGGGGGTTGATTTGCCAGACAGGAACCTCAGAAACCTGTTCTTTAAATAAATCAGGTCACATAGGCAGAGAGTGGAGAGGTTTTTACAATGATGGCTGATGAAGAGCCAGATTTTAAGGAGCTTTTTAAAAGGGAGATTGTGAAGGGTATGTTTGCATGCTTTGACTTCTTGAAGCGATCCCTTTAGCAGGATCACAGGAGGCTGAAGGTGAGCAGAGACAGCTTTGCCAGGCCATCCCATACAGCTGGGGAGTGGGGAGATGAGACAGAGTGAGCAGACTTTAGCACATCTCCTGGAGATAACTTTGAACTTTTGCTCTGTCCCTTGAAGGAATGAGTTTTGGAGGGATTGTCAGCACTTTGTTATTGAGGTAAGGGTAAGCGGGTCACAGTTCCTGGACACTGTGCTCTGCGATGAGGAAACCAGGGGATGTAACTTTGGGGTTATCTGAGGGAGAACATCAGTGCTTCTGGTGCTTGAGGAGTGTAGCTTTCAGACCATGCCTGAAAATACAACGAGATGCTTTAAACTGTGTAGAACAGGTATTTGTTATTTTATTTGTATCACCTAAGGTTATCGCATATTAATTATTTGGACAGATGTGTTGTGGATGGGGTAAATATCTGGAAGACAAACTCTTCTGAAGTTCCAGACGTATTTTTATATCTGTTTGCCTGTCTGATGAGCAAAGGAAACTCATGGTCTTCTGTGCCACGCTAAGAAAGTGGTGCTGAGTGAAGTCTGTTTATTTAGCCCCAAGTAAAGCTGATCATTACTCTGCATGAATTTATGGCCACTGCAGATTTGAATGTGGGGGAGGCAGTTCAGAAAGGCTTTGAGGTTTGTTTTTCCCTGTCAGCTTGCTTTACGTGGGGTGTGCCTGGAGAGGAACTGGAATGCGGATTTATAATTTCAAAAACAGTAGGATGTGTTTTGGTGACTAAAATGGAGCAAGAGAATCACCAAGTGGCTGAGGTTGGAAGGGACCTCAGGAGGGTGTCTGGTCCAACCCCCTGCTCAGGAAGGGCCGCTTGGAGCTGGCTTTTGGATGTCTCCAAGGATGGGCACTCTGCAGCCTCCCAGGGCAATCTCTACCAGTGCTCAGTCAACCTCACAGTGAAAAAGTGTTTGGTGGTGTTGAGACAGAACCTTCTGTGTTTGAGCTTGTGCCCAGAGCGTCTTGTCCTTACCCTGGGCACCGCTGGCTCCATCCACCCTGCACCATCCCTTCAGGTTTTTATTTACACTGTTAAGATCCCACACAATTTTTCTCTTTCCAGGCTGGCATATCTTCTGGTAAATATTTTTAAACAATCACCAAGGATGCCAAGATGCTGAAAAGTTCCAGAGATAGCCCATTGAAAAATAAATGAATTAAAATATCATAAGGTGCTAAACTTAGATAATGCTGGTAAAACCAGTCAGCTGGCTTAGAAGGGTGGAAGTTCATTTCATGCAGCAAAGAGGAACCAGAATACTGATTTTGATGGTATTTTGTTTGTTTCCAAAACTCCTCTGTTCAACTGACCAGCCCAAAAAACAAAAGGCTGTAAGGCATATCCTCTTTAGCTTCTAGGAGATACTATAGTTCAATGCTGCCTGTTGTCTTGTCAAGTAAACTACTTAAGACTTTCACTTGAAGGTTGTTTGTAAGGGAAAATCTCATATAAATAAATTGCTTGTGAATTAAGTAACAGCAGGTAAATGGAAGAGTCCTTTCCAGCTGCAGTAGGTGCACGGTCTGTGCTAGCTGCATTGCTTAATGTGTAGAAGGAGTTGACTTTTTTCCTTTTGCCTGCCTCTTCCAAGGTTCAACTCGGTGCTCTTTACTGAACAGACATTTTGTGTGAGTCTCATGAACCGTGGGTCAGAGCAATGACATGCAGAGCTCTGTAGAGAAGGCTGAGCATCTTTGTGTACCATTATTTTGCCATACGTGGTCTACGTGTTGGTTGCAAATTCTGTGTGGTTGTGACCCCCCTGTTCCAAGTGACCTGTTCCTGCATTTTTCATGCTGTGGATTTTATTGAAGAAGAAGCCTCAGTTAATGGCAGTGTCTCCTTCAGTAGCTCTGTCTGTGGGGGTTGAGGACAGGAGGCAGTTGTATCAGAAGGACAACAATTAAGTTCCTAGGGTCTACTTTTATCTAATAAAAGATAGTTGGAGTGCTAGGAGAGCCTTGGAGAGAGGTTTTAAAAGCTTTTATGAGTAACAGAACCAAATTGATTGTACTATGCCTAGAAAAACTTCCCTGTTTTCATTAGGAAAGTGATACATTTGTTTAAAACTATTGCAAACTTCCCAAATCCACTGCTGCCAGTTGCAGCCTGCAGTGCTGGAGGGGCAGTTTTGCAGAGGACGTTGTTGGACAGTAACTGGAGGACAAACATTTGGTTGTTCAGCAGTGCAGTTGAGTACACGACAGCTTTTAATTGGGGTATCTGGATCCTGCTGATGTTTCCAGAGGCGTTTGGAATGACAGCAAACCAGTGAGCCAAGTGCAGGAGGATCATTGCTGGGGAAGTACTCCCTGTGAAGTCTCCAGATTTTAAGGGAATGGAAAAAGTATTTTTGTCATCCTTTAAATGTGACAGTTGCTAATCAAGTGGAGGAAGGTTAAGACTTTTTTTCCCCTTATCTTTCCTGGAATTGATGTGAGATTTCCATTCCTGTAGATTTGGAGAATTCCAAACCCGTATTTCTTACATGCCATGATGTGTTGTGGTGGTGGTGCAGCAGTCAGGCACCTTAACTGCACCATGGCTTTTGGAATGTGGTTATTGGAATTGTTACTGCCCAGATTAATGTCTTTGTTTTTCTTTCTTGTGCTTGGAAGATCTACAGAGAACAGCTAGAACCTCCTGTGCCATAAGGCTCCCTGGGTTTGTTTGTGTTTCTACAGAAAAAAAATCTAAAAAAGGATCCCTGACTGTTTGCTTTGTCCTCCCTCTCTCCACCTTCCATCTTGTATGCCTTGTTTTTATAAACAGAAAAAATCAGCCAAAAAGTCCACACATTCTTAAGGGTAAAGCTCATTTTGCTGCTGAGAGTCAGGACGAGCTTTGGGGGCCATCATCAGGCTGAAGAAGGGTTCCATAGTGGCTCTTGTCCTGGGGAACCCTGCTCCAGTGTGGTTTTTTTACAGAAAAGTCTGTTAGCTCAGCTGTGGAGAACTAATGTGGCGTTTGTGTGTGTTGTTGACTACCTCTGTGAGAATATCAGGAACCAGTTATTCTGTGAAGTTTGGGATAAGTCAACCAAAAATTACTCTTTCCAGTGAGTGAAGTGATTTTTCAAGACTTCTGTGTGCAAAATCTGAAATGATAAAAGTTCTAAGCCTGATGATTTGAATCTAGATTTCTTGGGTAACAACGTAAACAGGAAAGGCTTATTGGGACACCCTGTAATGTCTTGCCCCATTCAAGGCTCTAGACCCCAGAGAGTTACCCCTTGTTCACTCCTCTTCATGTTATTGCTAAAGGCTCTGCTGGATTCACTTCAGCTGGGCATGTTCCTCACAGAGCAGAGAGGAAAATGAGCCGTAGGAGTTTTTGGGTTTTTTTTCTTTCTTTGTAATGACTGATTTCATGCCTCTCCTCTGTGGGCAGACAAGTGGACAATCCTTGGGCAGGTTAAATGTCTCTGGACGTTTTGACAAAGTAAATAATACGTGCCCTGTGTGGGCTGAGATGAAAGCAGGCACTGTGCCAGAAGCACTCGTGGCTCCAGAGCTGAAGACTGGACCTTTTGCTGTGTCTGTGTTGCCAGCCACAGTGAGGAGTCCAGATGCTGATCCCTGTGTATTCAGTAGGTGGTAAGACACACAGCAAGTGAAACATATGTAGTCAACCCTGCCCACAAAGTACAGCCAGTAGGAGTTTTTGCACGTACATGGGACGTCTGACCTGTTTCTGATGGATAGCAAAAAAATAAATGGGAGGAATTTGTAGATAAATGTGTGATGTTCCTGTTTAAAGCAACTCGTTGAAGACAATGTCAGGTTGCTGTCCTGACTACTTCTGGTTGTGTTTCCAGTTTGAAAGCTCTCATTTGAATAGCATGGTACCTCTGTCCTTTCCATTTCTCTGGTCTGTTTGGTAGTGTGTGTACGTCAGAGTGTCCATGGATGTGGCTGTTTGTGCACTCAGGTGTGGCCTGGGGCCCTGGGTTACCTGAGAGGTTGAGCAGGCAGAGCTGTGAACGCTGTAGACCTGCAGGCACACAGGCTCACCCTGCCAGCACATCCTGACAGTTTTGCTTTGGTTGTTGGGGAGCTCTCACAGGCAACTTCCTCTGTTCCCAGGCTGATGTGAGGCACCTTCTTCCTGGAGCTTTGCCCTCAGTGGCTGTCGGGAGAAAATGTGACCGCCTGTAACTTGTTGAGAGGTTTGGTCTGTAGAGAAGCTTTGGACAAGAGGTTACTCATCCTGAACACCTTGCCCTGTGCTCTCCATCACTAAAAACCCACTGGCAGCCCCTTATCTGCTGGTGCTGCATCATTTGATTAATGCAAAACATCTTCGGGGGGGCTGTCTCAAGGTTGTGTGATGAAGTGATATTTCTGCAGGTGTGAGGAAGGTGGAGTTATTTGAATAGAAATGCTATAAATCTTCCAGAGTTGCATTGAGCTTACTGATTGCTGCATCTCAAGCTTGCATTGCTCTTCATAATGTACCTAGTGTTCCAAAAAGTGAAGATTAAAAAAATCTGTGCAAGTTTAAGCAGCATTCAGTGTCTGAACTGCTCACTGTCAAATTTGCACCATGTGCTGTCAATTTTCCTGCTCAGTGGTGCCATGAGAATGGCCACACCAAGAAGGGAGTCATTACTCACCTGAAAATGTCTTCTAAAAGTTGGTTTGTAACTGGAAAAGTTGCTCTTAAAGAGGGGGAGGGAAGGAGAGAGAAATACCAAATGCTGTCAGCTGGTTGCAAACAGAAGGTTTTATTTACTTTAGATAAGCCCCTTTTCTGTCTATTGCATAATTTCTGTCATAATCTTGTTTGCTTATTTAAAAAAAAAAAAAAAAAAAGGCAAAATTAACATTAAAAGGAGGTGGCTTTAGTGGATAGTTTTCTCCCAGGGATGATGTTCTAGATTACTTCAAAGATGTGTCCTCAATATTGAATTTTGGGCCTGCATAGTAAACTTCATCGATTGTTTGAAATGGATTGGTTGGGGTGCTGTTCTCTGGGTAAAGCACGTCAGCTTTATACAAATTCTAATGCTCTTGGCTAGGACTGAATGGAAGTTACTCGAGTGAGAATTTCCCAATGACACCAGAGGCTGAAAATTGGCATTGTGCAATATGCCCAGTTACAATAAAGCAGCTTTACTGGAATACAACAAAAAGACTATGTTCTTAGTTTAAAAAAAAAAAAAAAAGGCAGATTTGATTGTTCTACATAGGTGATTCAGAAGCTCAAACTTCCTTTTTTACAAAAAGCTATTAAAGTATCCTTTTGAAATAACTGCAGTGAGTAATTCTTACACTGCATTCACAGTTATCCCAATGAGCACACACCAACTAAACCCACATATTTAAAATTCCTGCATCAGTGCTGCTTCTGCAGTAATGAGAACCTGGACTTGCTGGAATGGACAGACTTCATCTGTACAAAAGATAAATGGCAATCAAAGAAGAAGCTGGGAAGAAATTTTAATAAGACACAGGAAGAAATTTTAAGAGATCACTGGAAAATGATCTTGCCTGTTTTGCAATCAAAGCCGTGTAGGAATTAGTAGGAAGAAACAAGTCAGGTACCCAAGACAATGCAACACTTGGGATGGAGTGTTTTGGTTCAAGACAAAATTTGAAAGAAATGAGAATTCTTCAGGGAAGATAAATCCAGTGAGTATATACTCACTATATTATTTCTCTTACTCACCTGAGGATGAAGAGAGATAATTCAATATCCAATACTGGTACTTGGCCCACAAAAGTTGGTAGGGTTGGCAGGCTTGCAGGGCACAGGTCTGGGCCCCTGATAATTGGCTCTGACTCTTGTTTTGCTGGCTTTTACTGTTTTTGTACTTCCAAAGTTCTTACCAGCTATCAGTGCTGCATTCTGGTTTTCATCTTTGTATTTGAGCATCAGTTGCCACGTGGAATCCTCTGATTTACTCAGGTCAGAATGTTCTGATTGTGTCTTTATAGACTATGTACCTCTAAATTTCTTGTAATCTTTAAAGAAGCCATAAATAACTCATTTTATTTTGAAATATATCTGATTTGCAAGTGTTTGGGAGCAGTAGTAAAATATGTCATACGTGAGTAAATTATCTGCGAGTTTGGGGTTTTGTTTTGGTTTTTTTTTTTTTTTTAGTGTAGTGAAGAACTGTGTGTGGTTTTAGCTTCAGTGATTTGCTGTCAGGTCCTTTGCTTTCTTGATTATATTTTTTTAAATGTATTTCCTGATTTGATTTTGCCTTGGCTGATGCTGATGGATCCCTATGTTTTCATGCATCCAGCTCTGATTACTGAGCAAGTACAAATGATAGCAGGATTCTCTGCTGTCAACAGGCTTTCTCCTAGCAAGCCAACCTTCTCTGGAGCAAATCTCTTCTTTGCTGGATAATAAATAGTTTTGCAAGAGCTCATCTGCTACTTCATGACCAACCATTTCTGCCACTGCTGAAATCTGAAAAACATGTGAAAACTAACCTCTGTTCACGTGACCTTCACACAGTGTTTTCATTAATTAGATGCCACTATGAAGTTAAGTCCTGGAACTGGTGATCCGTGAGAAATGGTGTGTTCAGAGGAATGTTATTTTGTTAGCCTGATGGTTTGGTATTTGCCTGGCTTAGAGGCTGGCTTCATTCTTGTTCTCCCTGTCCAGTTCGAGTCACTCTGCTTTGGGCTGGCAAAAAAAAAGTACTGCAGTTAATAAGCTCTGAAAGATTGTCTGAAAACTGCTTTTCTCTCAACTGGACTGCAGGAGAAATTCTTTTGACAGTTCTGTTAGGGATGGGAAAGTTCAGAGGGTGAAGCATGTGTTTATTTCCAAACTCATGGTGGGTATCCCTGAGGCTGGAGCCAAGAATCCTGTTTGTGGGAGCAGAAGGGGCATCACCCTTGGAGTATGGAAGCAACAGGGCTGCCCTGTGTTGTGAACTCTGCAGCTGAGCAGCACATCTCCACTTCTCCATGTGGTACAGGTTTCCTTAGCCAGGAGACTTGCAGAAATGCTTGACTTCCTCTCTGCTTCTGAGACTTCTCATGAATGAATAGGACCCACTTCTGTTAAATTCTTTAACTTTTAAATATGTTTTTATTCCCCCTTGCCTCTTGTCTTCCATTCCCAGAGGCAGCCCAAGTGTTTTAGAAACAACATAGTCAACTGGAGCTCATTGAATAATTCAGCTGTTGCCTGCAGTGATAGGAAAAAGAGGACGACCCATTTAATAAATCAACCAGAGCTAAAAGCTCTGTGGTTTGTAAAAATGTTCTTCTGCCCTCCCTTTGAACTACCCGAATTTCTCTACTGAATCATGAGGGTTTTTTTCCCTTTCAGTTGGATGTTCCCTGCTCTGGAAGGGGGCCTGATCTACCTGCAGGTTATCCTTGCAAGTTGTTTCTGCTAAGCAGCTCTTTTTCAGAGAGCACTGGGCGTGTTCCTTCAGCAGCATAGACACTGAACCATTCTGTCCATCCACACAGTGTTCCTGGACAGCTTCCCCTCTCATGGTTGCTTCCCCAGCATTCCTGCTGAGGCTTCTGAAATATTCTGTCAAAGGCACTGCTGCAGCAGGAGCTCCCCAAGAACTACCAGTGTCACCTCTGGGATTCCTTGACCGTTTTTAACCCAGGAAATGAAGGTATTTTGAAGGCTACTGAAGTATGCTTTCTGAAGCAATGAGAAGTGACCTAGCCTTTTCATATATGCTTTTGTTTTACTTGAAATAAATAAGAACTCTCAAAGTCATCTTTATTTCTTTTTTCGTGCATTGTGCCTCTGTTACCTAAAATGGGTTTAAATGCAAGATACTGTCTTTAAGGGGCATTGCTCAGAAATGCAGCAGTCTAGGGAAGTTCATAAACCTTTTGCTAAAGACATTCTTCTGTCTGTAGTCTGTGTCAGACTTTTATTTAATCCCTTTGGACAGGCGCTTGCCAGTACATCGGCGTGTTACTGGAGAAATTGCTTTTTCATTGTTGCTGTAATTGTAAAATAATCCCTCTATTCTACCTACCCAATGATCACTGCATTATCTTTTTGCTGAGCTGCAACATTTCTTGGTGCCTGCTGGTGTCCTGCCTGTTAAAATGAGAGATGTTTATTAAATTGTCTTTTCAGTTGTGGTTCGGTTGAAGAACTGGCAGAGTGATCAGTAGGAGAGACTTGCTACATGCCTTGAAACATCATTGTCTCCCTTGTAGTTTGGGTTTTTTTGTTTTGTTTTAATGGTCCCTGCTTCCATCTCTGTGTCTGGGCTCATGGAAACCATATCAGGTTACTGAGATTTCTGTGTCAGGGGCTGCTGGGGATGAATTTGTGAACACTGCTGTGCATAAATAAATGATAGTAGGTTTGAAATCAGGGTCTGGGGAGAAATCATCCGTTTGCTTCTGTTGCCTGTTTTGACCGGAGAGCTGAATTAGCAGCTAAAATGTGTGCTGTGGTGTGTTAAACAGCACTGAATGGGAGGCTGCAGAGATAATCCTGGGGAGAGGCCGTTGAGGTTGGTACTGAGCCCGGACAGGCTTTGCTGTTCTCTTCCCAGTGCTGAGGTGGTGGCTTTTTCAGTGGAATTTTGTACCCTTTGAAGCATCCCAAACCTCTTCCTTAATCAAGAGGTAGATTGCAAGGTAACACCGTGCTTGCTTGATCATTTTGAAGAGCTTTTGGCTGTTTTTGTTTTCTGCTGTGTTTCTTACGTTGTAAAAGATTGGATTGCTTTCTCTGTAGCTGTAAGGCATTGCAACAAGAGGCTTCTTCCCCAGCCCTTCTTGCAAGTATATTCAAAAGTAAATTAAAAAAAAAAAAAAATCCCACTGGGTGTTTTAGTTATTTTTTTCTTGAAACACAATCAAATTTGGATGACTTACTCCAGACATAAGCTAAGGAGACTGAATAGTGTGTATTTTCTTGCACTCTTGTTTTCTGTCCACGCTGGGATCTGTTTGTGTGCCTTGCTTGGTGTGCTGTCAGCAGCCTGGGGTTCAAAAATTACCCAGGTTCAGGAGGGAAGTTGACCTAAGTTTGACGAGTTTAAAAAACACAAAGAAATGGACACATCTCATGTCTCTTAATATATTCTTGCACTTCAGCTTTGAGAGAACTCTTAAGATTTTGTTCCTTAAGCCCTTCTGTGGAACCACCAGAGTTACAAATAATTCAAACAAGTACTGAGCTTCCCTAAGAGGTGCAGATACCTTCTCAGTGGCAGGTGGTGGCACAGTCCCTTGCCATGCAAAAGCCATCATTGCAGAAATCATGGTGACAAAGTTGGCAACATCCTGGCGGTGAGATGGGGAAGGGTTGGGGAAAGGTTGAACTGTTGTGTAACAGAAAGCTGGAGATAATATATCCATGCTTGACAGGCCCTTTTGGCTTAAACCACCCTCACCTTTCCCTGTAAATGAATATCTGCCCCTCGCCCCCAGACAAAATACCAGGACTTTGTTCAGGCAGGAAGTCCTAAATAAGGCAGAGTCAAACTGATACAGCAGGGACATAAAATATTGGGCTTCTTTCAGGTAGCAGTTCTGAAACAGAGCTTCCCCTGTAAATGAAGCTTCCCGTGGCCACATGGAACAGTAGGAGCAGAGGGCCAGTGGCTAGTCTTGAAGGGATCAGTCCCTCATATCTACCACCAGGAGTGGTTTTGTAGCCCATTTCTTCTTCAGGAAGTAATTTTGGAATAAATATGGCTAATTTGGAGACATTTGAGTGTCTTTTCCAAAGAGAGATCAGATATTTTGTGGTTTGGTATGGTTTGAAGCTCTGTTTAAAGCGAAGCCTGCCAGTTTTCACAGATCAGCTTTAATTTCATTTTCCCCACTTGCCATACCAACAGCATGATATGTGATCAAACGTATGACCAGGCCAAGTCAATAAATTCTAAATGCATCCTAAATTATTTTCTGTCTGCCTTGCACATTTTTATGAGGTTGTTGAAAGGTTCACTTGATGCGTGTTCAGATGAGCAGGGGAAATTAAATTGTTTTCCCCATTCTTTCCTCTTCCCTCCCCATGATAGAGTGATGCACTTTGGCTTGAAATTATAAAATGTCTTTTAAAGATCTCTGAAGTAGACAACAGAATTGGTCTCAGTGGTCCTTTTTCCAAAGGATATCTGTAAATGCTTTTTTTTTTTTTTCCTATTCAGACACTGAAAAACTGGTGGGGGTTTGTTTCCCCATGATTACTCTACTGCTGAAAGACAGTCCTTGCTTAATGGAAAATCCTTTATGTTAGTATAGGACAAAACATCCAAGGTGTGTGATTTTCCTACTGTATCACTGTGATGCAGCCATGTTATTTTTGCATTACCATATTGAACAATCAGGCACATCAGGAGGTGCTGATGTGTTCTAGTGAGTGGTTTGATGTTGGATATGTCCAGCCAGGAGCTGGCTGCAGCACAAGCCCTGTGTCCTCTCACACTGCTGGGTGCAGCCACGCATCTGCTGGGGCTGCTCCAGTGGAAACTGGTTCCAACACACTTTGTTCCATCTTTCATCGCCTCCGTAGATCATGGTTGCACTATTCACAGTTTCCTGTGCATAGGAGATGAAATCTGTTTCCATAAGGTTTGTTTGGTTATTATAAACAATCTCCTCTTTCCAGATGCCCATCTGCTTACACTGGTGGGAGGAATACCAGATAAGAGGAGAACTTGAGGGCTTTTGAAAATGTTGCCTGATAAACTTGGTAATAAAGCTTAAAAGTAATCAAGACAGTAAAACTTGGGCTACACAGTGGTTTATTTCATCTACATCAAATTAACTTTAAATCAAAGAAGTTTTATGGGTATCATTCAACCACTACATAATAACTTACTTGTAAAGCCACTCTTTTGACCAAGAAAATGGCTCTTTGCTGTAGACAACTGGTCCTGGCCTGTTAGTCTGTCAGAATGACTGCTGTTCTTGTGCTTGGCTGTTCCCTTGACCCAGGGAAATATTTGGGTAGGCTCCTGGCATCCTTCTCCTACTCCTGTAGGTAATTCCTGACATCCTTCAAACGCAAAAACGTTTTATTTCAAAGTTCAGGATGTATCTTTGTGCTAAGGTAGTGGAACAATTTGGATGGCTCAGCTGGAGAGCAGTTGCTGTGTGTTTGTGGGAGAAGGATGTGGCATTTTTAAGGGAGAAGGATGATGCTGCTGGAAGGCCAGCAGCTCTTTGGCTGCCTGCCCTGGAGCGTGCCAGCAGATCCTGTGGCCCCAGCCAGCCTCACCAGCACAGCAGATGGGCAGACCAGCACCGTGGTGAGCTGTGCAGTAACGAGGAATGATGGCCTGTAGTGAACCTCATCGATTGATTAATTAACATGGAAATCAACAGCAAGGGTGCAAAGAAGAAGAAATAGTTTTCCCCAGAAGGATCTCCATAAAGTAAAGGCAGGAGTGAGCTGGTGAGCCACAAAAAGGACTGAAGAGGCTTTGTAAGAGAAGCATGTAAGTGTGTGTACAACAGACAGTCAAAATTGGTTGTAGGACTAGAAAATTTGCAGAATGGTGCTGTATTTTCCAGCTCACGTTCACATGACCGGGAGACTTCTTCAGGCTTTGTATTTGTTACAACAGCCACACTTTTCTTACTGTCCATGTAAAGAAACAGCAGGGTTTGAGATTTGACCTGTGAGTGTATGTAGAGCTGGCTTCAGTTTGGAGACTAGAGAACTTCTTTACTTTTCTGAGCAAAAGGTTTTTAAAAAGCACATGGATGATCTGCAAGAGCAGAAAATACTTGAAAAGTTCATGTTGATGTTAAGATTGAACTGAGGGACTTCAATCCGTTGGGAAAGGCTTTTCTCACCATGTGGGAATAAGAAATACATTTCTGAAATACTTCCTTTGTAGATATGGATATGCCAACTAAAAGGTAAGGACTTCTCTAAGCTGGGTTGTTATCTCCTTTGTAGTTTGCTTTTTGCCTTGCTTTGTTACTAGGCTATATTAAAGAGTCCAAGAGATGATTGTGTTGATACTTCCCAGGAGGAAAGAAGCTGCTATTAATACAGCAACTTGAGCAAAAATTTAGATTAGGATTTGTGGAATTGAAACCCAGGCTCTACAAATAACCTGAACACTTAGAGCTTGTAAAACTTCTTGTAAAGAAGATAAACATGTGTCTCTGCCTCTATTGATGGATGCCATTGGGGTGGTTTCTGTACATCTCTGTTTCTCAGGCTCTCTGCTACACCATTGAAGGAGTCAAGAATCCCACTTTGTCATCCTGTTCCCTATACATCTCTTAAAATGAACAGTCCCTAGGACACAGTGCAAAGTATGCTAAGAACAGCAGTGATGGACAGCAAGTTGCAAGACTAATAAGTGAGATGGTTTATTTTGGCCCAGTGCCTTTGATTGAAAGGGACTGGTAATAAAAACGCTGAGGCAGAGCTCCTGTGAATTGTATTTGACGGTTGGAAAAGGTTTTTGTGAAAGGCGAGGAAGAAATGGCTCCTGCTTGTGGTCGAAGAACTGGCTTTCCAGAGTTACTGAATGGGACTCTGAGTGCTTCAGGACATACTGAGGGAGATGGATGTTGGGCATCAGATGCTAAGGTAGGGTGAACAGTGAAGAACCAAGGGAGAAAATGCTGTTGAAAATACTGAAGCAGATTAGAACCACTACAGAAATAGTAGCTGATGTTGAGAATTTCAGAAAATTTCACTAGATACTGAGTGGTTAGGGAAAGTTTAGCAAACACACAAGAATTTCAGATGAATTGCAGGAAAAAAAGTGTGAGGGAAAGAGGACAAGGTGCAGCCCTCAGGGTACATTGTGCCAGTGAACTTCAGTGCACTGTCGAGTTTTTTGCTGTGGTCATTTCACTCTTGGGTGTTGGGATATTCTCATTGCCATGAGAGAGAATTGCAGTCAATGTTCATGGGAGTTCTGCAATTTAAAGTCCTGTGGAGCTAATCCTTCATGTTTGAGTTCAACAACATTTTGCATTTTAGCAGGAGCCTAAAGTGATATGCAACATCTGTGTAGAGCATTGCTGAAATTCCTGATAAATGAGTTCCAGAGGCAACCTTCCATTTGTGGGACATTTCACAAAATCTGCCACACAGAAAGAATAAACTTCTTCAGCTGGGCTCTTCAGTGGCCTGACACGTTGAAAAACTGGAGTCTTCTCTTTGGATGATGGAAGAGACAGGAGTCTGTGTCAGACATGGATGCACTTCAGACTTACTGCTGTTGCTGACCCCGATGGGCCACGTAAGCTCAGGGTACTGGAGGCACTGAAGCACTGGGGAATAATCTCTTGACAGTCTGTGCCTCAGTTTCCTCTTCTGTGAAATACATAGCCTTTAAAATGAATGCTGGTTTTGAATTTCCTGTGATGTAGAGAAGGTAGTGATTGTGAAATGTAAAATATTGTTGGAAGGTGGTAGAATTATTTCAGTCCATATAATACTAATGAAAACATGGCCTTTATTTGCCTGGGACATCTCCTGCAGTATTGGAGAGCTGGTGCTGTCCCTGCTTTTGTAGCAAGGTCAGTTCTGTCAATACCGTCCAGATGTGTATCCTCAGGGTTTGTCTAAACATGGTTTGCACTGCGTGGTGTTAATGGCTCTTACGCTGTCTCCCAGCAGGGTCCCACCCTTGTGCTTTCACCTCTGTGTTTATCCACTTCTGCTGCATTCACACTGCTTTCTATCTTCCTCTGTTCATCTGTCCTGTTTCAAAAATATTGTGGGAATAAATCTTGCCTCCTTTCCTTGCATGGGAGAGAAAAATAATTTAAAAAAAAAAAAAAAAAGGAAGAAAGGACTAAGGAAGCCCATTACAGAAGGACAGTGAATAGGAGCAGACCTGAACATTTTTATCTCTGGGACTCTTTCTAGCAGCAGAGAAGCAGTGTAAATTTTTGAATATGTAAAGCAGTGCAGGGTTAACTGTTGTAGAAGTCATCTTATATTAAGATACTTGTGGTATTCAAAATGGAGAGATGTAAATGGAGAGGAGCAGGAGCTTGGGGCTCCGTTTGTACTCAGTACTCACCGTCACAGCAATGGCAGTACCTGGGTAGGTGAGCTCAGCTCTTGAAAGAGAGGAAGGTCAAGCACCTGCTCTTAGATGACATTTTGTCATCTCTGCTCTTACTTCTGTTGACAGGTACCAGGTAATTTTTAGTTAAGCTCAGGAAAAGGTTATGAAAGGTTTTTCCTCTTTGCTGCTGGTTGGGGAAGGGACACGGTGGACATGCAGTGTGGAGGATGAAACCAAGCTTGTCCTCTTCAAAATGTGGAGCATGATACTGCTGTTGCTCAAGGCATCAGTACTGAAGTCAGTGTAGGAGATAACTGCTTTGAGCCAGCATGGCCACATTCCAATCAAAACTTCATTTTTTGCCTGATTGTGTTGGCCTGAGCAAGTCAAATGTTACCCAGTTTTCTGACCCAGTTCTGTTTTGTGCCTCCGGGACAAAGTCTCTTGTATGCTTCTGTCTTTTCAATGTGTTTGTGAGAGTTCCAGAACCATTTCAGAGGTGGGGCAGAGTAGTATAGCACTCAAGAAAAAAAAAAACAATAAAAGCTTCCAGTTGGATTTTTTTTTTTTTCCCCTCTGGCTTTTGTTTTCTTGTGATGTGTTTTTCCTAGCAGAAGCAATGTCTTCCTTCATTTGAACTGCTGCACTGGCGTGGGTTTGGCAGAGCTGTGTCTGAGACATGCTTGTATAGGTGATAGCTCAGTGAGGTTTCCTGATCAAAGGGGTCCTGCATCACCAAGTGTTCTGCTCAGGCTGGCCTTTCCATTTTAGGGTGGCTGCTGTGGTATTGACCTGAGTTAGACTTCTTGAGCTTCCTAAGAGATCTTTAAAATGAGGTGTGAAGAAATAGACTGAAAGTGAATTCCATGAGTTTGTGAAAAAACAGCTTTTGAAAGATAAGAATGGTTCCTGGGATACAGGAGTGGGTGACAAGGAAAGAGCTTGACACCACTCACTGCTGTTGATGCAGCATTCAGAGTGCAGCTGCCCAGCTGCAAAATGGGAACCAAGCACGTTTTTTCTCAGTTTTGCGAAGTGGCTGAGAATCTATGGTTGAACTGTAATGGAGCTGTAATTCAAAGATGCCCCTTGTCATTGTGGTTTATTTATCCTGGTTTGTAACATTCAATTGGAAAGTTTCTCTGCCTTCCAACATTTTGCTTGCCTGGTACTTAATTGTGGCTTGGTTGTATGAGCCAGGCTTGGCTCCTGACTCAAATGGAACCACATTCACTTAATAGAGTTGTGCTGAAGATGAATTTTCCTCTCAAGTGCTGAATCTGGGACACAAGTCAAGTAGGTTCTACTGGCCTAAACATAGGCTAAGTCCTTCACTGCAGGGTCAAAGTTCTGCACAGGATTGTGTGAGTGCATAAGAGCTGCTTTGGGTTTTTGGTGTTTTTTTTTTTTTTCTTAATAACACAGCTGCTCTAAATAATGTGCCTACACAGCAGCTGGGGAGGAAAAATGTACAGACCAAGATGGTTGGCTTTGGTTTAATGTTTTTAATTGGTAAATTCACCCTGGCTGTCCTAAAAAGATTTGTGCAGATTTAAGTCTTTTTGCTTTCTCACACCCAAATTACTGTAATTTCTCAGCGTATTGTTTCATATAAAATTTGCATGCATTGTACAGTTGCACTTCTGTGGCTATAATGCAATATAAGTTTTTGCCTCCTGTGTTAATCTTCAGATTAACAGCCCTGGTGCCTGCTGAAGTAATGATCTGCTTCATTTCAGGTGCTCAGTGAACAGTCAAGAGGAAAGCATTTGGCAGTTGCTCTATGGAAAATCAGTTTCACTACTTTCAAATGCTTAAATTCATTATTAGCTTAAGAAGCTTTTCTTGCAGAAATGAAGAGATTGGTTAATTACTCTGCTTTAATTGCAGTTACTAATGGTACATACTTGCCCCTTCCCAGGGCACAAGTGATTCCATGGCTAAAAACTGCAGTGCGAGGGAGGGCAATTAAAAGGAATTATTTCAATAAACAGTTTGTACTGCAGCCTTTGACTCCCCACACCCACCCACCCTGCCCGCTGTGTGGAAATACTTGAGGAAAACACCACTCCCTCAATAGGAACTCAGGCACGGCTGTGGCTTTGTTTTGATTTGTTCCAGTTGTGTTTTGCCACTCGGAGTGATGTTGTGATGGGCTTGTCCACCAAGTAAAAGGCTCCCAGACACGTTGCCATTTCTGATTTTCTCCAAGGCTCCAGCTATTGCACTCTACCTGAGGATGGGCTCACTCCTCAGGAGTGGAAGAGAACAGTGTTTGAACTGCTAATGCAGCCTCTCAGGCCTTCCATGTGCTGACTTCAATTACCGTCTTCAGGAGAGGTGCCCCTATTTGAGGAACACTTAATCATATGCTAACATCACCAGGAAAAGGTGTAGTTATCTTCTCAGCTATATAAATGCCAAACTGAAATGAAGCATAGAAAGGTGAAATGTACTTTTTCTGGAGGGAATCAAAAGTGCTGTGTGTTTCTGAAAGGGAGTGGATGCAGGATATAATTGAGGTCATGTGGGAGGTGCAGGTGCAATTCCTTGTGCCCTCTTGGAGGTGTGTTGCTCTTGTTTCCCAAGTGAGCTCTGCTGTGCATTTACAGAAATCTTGATTTTCAGAGGAATGGTTGTTGCAGCTGTGTGCAAAAGAATGCATTCAGAAGCAACAGGTGAGGAAAAGGAAAGTGGATTAATAATGAAGCAATTCACCTGTTCTCTCCCATTGGGAATATTGTCCTTGTTCATGCTGGAAGGTGACCTTTTTTCCTGAAATAAAATTGGAGGTAACCATTCCCAAAATCCACACAAAGGCTACGGAGGAACTAATGGCAGAAGTGACAGGAAGCTTTCATAAAGCTGTGCTGCATTGAGCTGTGGAGTGATTGAACATTTTCAAGGGAGTCAGAGACCCAATAAACCTGGGTGAGGCTGCAGGGAACAGACCCGACGGGGCAGAAGGGTGGATGGACTGAGTGGGTGTCTTCTGTGTCTGATCTTGGCTAATGCTGAATGAGCTTATTATTTAGATGCTCATAATGAATTAGATAAAGAGTGTAATAATTAACAAAGCAGGCACTTAAATGGTTATTGCATGGTTTAGACCTGACTTTATTTAGATGAATAAGGTAGTTCATTCCCCTATTAGCTGTGCCCTAGCAAAAAGGATTTTTTTTCTCCCTCTCTTTTTAATGATTAAACACCACAAACAGAAAATGCACTGTGGCTTTTGCTGGAAAGACAGCACAATGACTTGCTGCCTTCAGAGGGAGTTCATCAGAGACTCCCAGTGACTCACATGCAACTTGTGAAAATACTGTCTTAGTTTTCTCAAATGTCAAAAAATTCTCAGGGTCTTTGCTACAATAGAAGAGATCATCAAGTCATGAAGTGTTGATATTTGACTTACTGTCTAATTAGATCATGTCTGTAGCACAGTACTTCAGGTACTGTCAGAGTACTCTTAGAAATCTGTCTTCATTTTTGCCATTCTCTGAGCTGCTGTTTCTTTTTCCTCACTAGTTTTTAGGCCCAAGTAATCAGTCAGCAGAGCTGCTTACACTGGAATACTCATGGATTCTTTTTGTAACCCCTGGTCAGCTGTAGGACTCCAGATACCTCACACTTGGTGACTGGGCCCTAAGCTGTGGATCTTTCATTTTTCACTGTACCTCATAATCTCTTTATATGTTGTGTAGCTTTTATGGTTCTTACTCAGTACAGATAATTTGACAAGACTTGCAAGCTGTTTGCTTTAGCTTTCATCCTTTCACACACACCACGTGTAGCCCATTGCCTCTGCCAATGAGAAAGAAAAGTAGTTACCAGAGGTGTAGACCCCTGACCTCAGTTCTGCAGGTTTTCTCTTTTACCTGTTGCAGTACAGCATCCTGTCTGTGCAGGGCTTGGGTCTTGTGAGAAAATTCAAGGGCAGTCAGAGGGGTGATTCAGATTGCTGCAAAAGCTGACCAAGTTTCTGATGTTCTAAGGTATGTCATAGATGTGATTTTTCCCTGCTTCTCTTCTTTTTTTTAAAGATCGATGGAAGAAAGGCTTAGGACATTGACCATGACTGTGCAGACCAGTCCTGGGAGTGGATGCTCTGTGCACTCGATGTCTGGCTTGGTTTTCTTTTTAAAGGTGTTACCAGAGAGACAAAATGCAGCTGTCACACAAAGCCTGCCTTGGAAGTGCATTATTAGTAAATCCCTAGCTGTGAATTGTTCTTCAGACATATCAATCACGGCAATTTTATTTCCCTGTCTTCCTTTGCCTGGGGAGGGTCTGTGTTTTCATCTGGCCTTCCCTTACTAAACCATCCAGCCATTTGGTACTTCCCTGGTCATCTGGCTATTTTTTTGCTAAGACTGTTACCTCCCACCATACCCAGAATATCTCAAAGATCTGGAAGAGCAACTGGATGGAAAAAAGGCTTGTCATTTGTTGTAGGTGGACTTGCTCTGTCAGAAGGCAAATTTCAGGCAGGAAGCAATGCATTCAAGCACATTCCATAAAAATGCTGGATTTTATCTTTTCTTTGTACTTCGATTTTTTTTTTGTGTGCTCTGTATATGGAATTGTCAAAGGTTTTCTAGTATGTTCTCTTGAATTCCTATTGCAAATTTCTATGTTAAGGAAAAAAGGCTGTGAATTTGGACAAAGATGCATTTGGATAGATGTGCTGATCTGTGTAGTCTATTTCAGTGTAAATTTTATACATTACAGTTGTCCTTGCATGAATTTTATTATTATTAAAAGTAGCTTCTCTCCAGAATAATTGCTCTGCTTTACTAGTAGTTTAATTTTATTTCAAAAGAGCATTGTTTTTCCTTCAGGACAGTATTTGTGTCAGGAATTACACTGAGAAGCTGTAGTTGTACCTTTCCTACAGTCAGCCTCCAGGTAATGTACAGCTACAAAAGACATCAAGGATTCATCTGACAACCTGTACTGGGAAAGTAAAAGTTGAACTCAAACTTTTTGACAGCTTTTCGTGTATTTATATCTTGCAAGAAGTCACTAGCACTTCTTGTCTGGGGAGATCTTCGCAGGAAGTTCCTTTTAACTCTGTTGTGAAAAACCTAAGTAATACTTTCTTTTTTAAGAGCAGAGAGGTAGATAGGTAAGGTAAATCTCAATCAAATGGCTTGGTTCCGCTGATGGTACAAATGTGGATTTATGGATAAATTAAAATGTAGCTGTGGCTTCTTCCCAGTTTACCAGACCCGAATTGGTGCATTCCCCCCTCCCTTTGTCCGATCCTTTCACGTTCTGGCGCTTGAGCTGCATCAGCTCCTCGTGGCCTGCTGGAAAAAGCTCCTCTGGAATACCTTCAGAGCAGGAGCTGTCTGGGAGGGTCTGAGCTGGTGCCTAATGAAGTGAGCACAGGGCGCTTCTGTTGCCGGTTGCCTTTCGGGCTCTGCTCAGCCATTCCCCAGAGCTGCTCTGCAGACGTGAAGGAACGAATATGACATTTTTCAAAGGACCAGGCAGGAGTCGTTGTGGATGTCATCTTTCACCACCAACTGAATTGTCTCTGTATGCAGATCTTACTGCAGCATGGACCTCATACAAGTGCCTCCTCCATCCTCAGTGTCCGTGCTCCCAGGGTGAAGCTGACAGTACAAATCACATCTTCAGTCTTTTCACCGAGTCTGATTTATATAAAAAACAGTTAAAATTATGATTGCAAATTAGTCCACTGGATAACAGTTACCTTGTATGACTGAAGACAGGATTTGATCTGGCATGCACTTTGTGTACTTGAAATCATTTTTCCTAATCCTTTGATTAAAACCTTTGACTCCCCAGCTATTCTGCTGAGACTGAAAAATACTGCAATGTTGTGATATCTCTAGCTGGATTTTATGTGATATTCCTGTTCTTTTTTCTTCAAAGCAAGCAATGAAGAAACAGAGGAAAAAGGAAAGCCCAACAGCTGTGTAGAGTTGATATGCTTGGAAATTAATCATTAATGCAGGTGGGCAGTAAATGTGTTATGAAGTCTTTTCTATCTGCATGCAGGGTAGGGAACCAAAACAAAGTGAAGTGCATGGAAAAGATCCCTTTAAGCCTGAATTCTTGAAGAGCAAGTAGGTGCCTCTAGGAACAGCTCAGTTTGTACACAGGGGGTTGCTGAGGTTATGCTGATCTGATGTTGTGGGTAGTTCCTGCTTCTCCAAATCCTTTCTGTAGGTTTATGCTGTATCAGAGTTGCTGGAAACGGAACATTTATAGTTTTTTGCTGTTGTGTATGCCTTCTACTAGCATCTGGAAGAAAAATACATCCTCCTAAATAAAATGTCAAAGGGCTTAATCACTGGGTGGAGCAGATATGCTGAATTAAAGAGGAGCAGTTCATTGCTTTAAGTGATGTTTGCCATCTCTTGGAAGGATGAAGTGCTGTACCTGGTGCCATGTGGAATGTTGCAAATCTTTCAGAAACAGCTCTCCCAGACAGGAGGAGTCATCCCACCTTTTTCATTTGCAGAGTTCTAACCACTGCAATGTGCAGTAATGTTTTATATGGATCACTTCAAAAGTCTTCCTTGTCATATGCCCATTAAAAGTGAAAATATGTTTGCCAGACAGGTAGCATAGATCCTGCTGACTCTGTTTGCAGCCTGCCTTACAGCAGATGCCGTTCTCTGAAGGTAGCTTTAATTTTTGTTCTAGTTATTATGTACTTGAAAAGAAATTATTATTAACAAGATCTCTGATTTAGGAATGTGATTTTATGCCTCTCTGCAGCCTCTTCTGCTGCTTACCAGCATGACCTGGTAGTGTCTTCCTCTGTAGGAAGCTGTTTTGAACACATTACAATCACACCTGTGTGTATTGATAAATATTTCTTTTGTGATGTGCTTTAACCGTTTCTTGCAGCAGAACTGACTCTTTGAAGTTGTACCGTTAGGCTGTCTTCAGCTTCATTTTATTGAGGTTTTAAGCTCAAGAAGCTCAAGCCTGTGCTAGTACATGCTTACAAGACAGTGGCTGTAGGAGTGCTCTACCCGCTCTGCTACTGGAGGCTGAGCACAGGATGTGTGGAATTAAATAATGGCATTATGGCTGCACCCGAGACCTTTCTGATGCTGTGAGAGCAATTTCTGTCTGAATGATGTCAAATGACTGGTTCTTGGGCCTGTCCAGCTTGCAGTAAGCAGTGTGTTGTACTGGTGGTACGATAGTAAAATCCTGGAACACAGTATTTTAATATAGCTGAGACACCCCTTTTCTAGTAGACATCAGCTTTAGACTGTTTCTGAAAGGGAGCCAGGGTGACCAGCATTGCCTGTGTCAGGGATGCTGTTGCTGCAGTCTGACTTCACCAGTGGGTGTGGTAATTATAGTTGTTGATGTTCAGGTTTCTGAATTGGTCTAAGTGGGTATTGTGTACGTGAGGGAATGCTGAAATTGGAGACCTGGGCTAAATAAACATCAAAAGTCTCTGAATCTGCTAGAGAGGCTGCCGTAGTGAGTGCTCGCCCTACCATCCTCTGACAAAGAGTTTTCTGGCCTCTGCACTGTGTGGGTGCATCCAGGGGGTTTGGGAGAGGTGGCATTGCAGTGGAGGAGAAATGTCTTGGTGAGTCAATTCTCTCTCAGGGATGAGGATGCACAACCTGTGCTGGCATGTGCTTACAACAGGGAGATTGTATGGGGCTGCTCTCCCTCCTCCTTTCCTGCAGCCTGAGCTTACCCAGAGAGGCTGGTGCAGGATGAGTGCTGGAGTACCAGGAATGACAGGAGCTGTGGTCTCTGCCAGCTGACACTGACATGTGATGAACAGTGTCTCAATGAGATTGATAACATTAGAAAAATGATGTCACTGTACAGAGCTGTGCCAGATGTAGTCAGAAGCCAAAATTATTTCTTCTGCACTGATGAAAGGGAGTGGGAGAGGATGTGGTGGATGTAAAGGTTAGTTTGGGTAGTAGTGGCACCAGTTGATGTAAGGAATGTAACAGTGTGTGAAAAGAACAACCAGTGTTGCTGCAGGTGAGGGACCAAGAGATGAGCTGATGACCTCAGATCAGCACTTTCCTTCTGTGCTCCTGCTATATCCCACACTTGTGTCTGAAGTAAGAGCATGTGTTGGCTGTTTTTAAGTTACTATGGATTGGAGATTTTTCCTTTGCTTGTGCCATAGGTGGATACACTGTGAATTTGATGAATACAACAAAAATGTAGATTAGTTTTTCAGATTGAAGTGTTCTGATGAACCTCCTGGGTAGTCACCACGCCTGACACCTTTCTGTAACAATAGGGCTTCAGTCTCAGAAGCACAGCAGAGCATATGGGGAACCAATTAATTCAGTAGATGTTAATTAATAAACACATTTCCTCTGGGGAAAACCTTTTAGCACATCCACTGTTTGGCCCAAGATTGCGTGCATGCATGAGTGGATAGCGAACATGCTTTCCTCAATTGTCACTTGTTATTTCTTGATGGACTGGGGACTGCCTCCTCCACACTGTGGCTGCCAGGCTTTGGGAGAGCAGACTGCAGCTAATGCTCGAGCTGTCTCTCAGCCACCAGCGTTCTCACACGTAACTGATGTCAGCACACGCTGCTTTCCACCCTGGGCCTGGGACGCTGGGCTGAGCCCGGCCCGCTCCGGGCAGTCTGTGGTCTCTTTGTTTGGAGCTCACTTCATCTGTGTGTGCATGTGGAATGATCAGCTCTGATTCTGCTCCTCTATGTCCCGAGGCACAGATGTACCCTGGCAGAGCAGAGCTGCTGTGGAGTGGGCAGGGCATTGCGGAGCCTTCCCCTTCCCATGGAGCAGCTGTGTTTGCATCCCTGTGCTGCCCTGCACTGACCGAGCAGGGTAGGCTGGGTACTTAATACACACTGCAGGGCAATTTCACCTGAGTGCCAAACCTCCATGAGCTTCTCTTCTTTTAGAAATAAGTCCATTGTTCTGTCATCAAGTTCATATTGCTCTGAGGGTAAGAACAGTGAACACTTGTGCTGTAGCATGATCATTGATAATGAAGACTTTAACATCCTTACACGTGGTCCTGACAATGAATTAGTTCTGTTGTAAAACTTACTTAGTAGAAACACGACCCATATGGTTTACAAAAGCTTTTTGCTGCTGACCATTTGAACTTGCTTGACTGCTCAAACTGCAAAATGCTGCTTAATGTTACAAGAAATGGTTTTCACTAATGTTCTGCTGTGGTGTTGCTGCAGGTGTGAAGGCAATATTCTTGAAGCAGCTTGCTCAGTGATTTGTTCTGAAGTTGCCACTTTAACTGTGTAAAATTTCATTAAATTAATTATATGGACTTGTATTGAAATTTGTTTCTCTTCCTGCTGAGTATGAAAACAGAAACCTGCTATGGGAATGCAAAGCCCTATGATGGAAAACCACCTTCATTGCAAAATATGGCAGTGCCTTAGAGTGGGCAGAGTGCTGAGGTGTGACCTTACCAGTAGAGGACTGGACCAGAAGTGCTTGTTAGTCTGCCTTTATGGTTCCTTAGGTTCTTACCGTTACATGAAATACTCTCCATTAAAAAATGATCTTATTTCTTGTGGTACATGTGCAGGTGTGAAGTCGTGGAGAGAAGAAATTTCTTCATGAAAGTCTGCAAAGAACACAGAGGCTTCTCTGATGATCTCAATTCCTCATAGGAAAGTTATGGGTATAAAATGCATGATGAAAGATTTTACCAATTATATCTTTAAAAGAAGTAAAATTTCTAAAGCATTTGAAATTTAAATATACTACCTGAACTTCATGGAAGAAATAAAGTGCCTCTTAAGTGCTCATTCACTGTATGTATATATCACCTATGAAAATGTTTCCAGTCTTTTTCCGACACGTGTAACCTTTCCTACTTGGTACTTGCAGCCTGTATCCTTAGCAGGGAAAAATACTAATCCCTGATGAGTGTGACTGAAATGGTAGGTGAAGTCAGCAGAAATCTCTCCACCCAGTGAGCTGGCGGGGCATGTTTGTAAGCCAGCAAACTGCAGTGCTTTGCAAAATATTATGGATCCAAAAGCACAGTGAATTATGTCTACCAGATTCACAAAGCTAGGATTAAGAATAACTGTAATGTCTGCTGCTGAGGGTATATAGAGCACATTATCTGGTCTATTTTCTGGGTTTCTAAACACATTTTAGATGTGTACTAAGAGCTTGTTACAATATATTTGATGGCTTTTGTTAAGTGAGTGATATGGTTATCCTTTGGTTTCATTTAATTTTCCAAATGGAGCCAGACTCAGTTTAAACTTTTTGGCAAAAAGAGTTTTCTGTGTTCTTTCCTGTCACCAGAATTGCTGATGATTCCTTGTTCAGGAGTCGATTTAATTTCTGCATGTGTGAACTGATAAATGGTGGGAAGCTGTAAATGCTGATGTGTTTGGTCACTGTTGACACAGATAATTGAATTAAGTGTAGAATCAGGCTAGTTTTCTGCCTGGGGGGTGTGAAGTGCTCATGGTGTTGAACACAATGTTCAGGATGGATATCTTTGTCTTCTACCCGGGTAGCTAGATGGGTGCATTTGCTCTTCCTGACGTGCTGTCATCCCTTGTAAGCAAGATTTATTAATTTGGCTCCATCTTTGTGTTGTGGTGTTCTTGTACATCCTTGGTATTCATAGCTTGGGGCAGAATTCCTCCTCCCAGTCCTCAGCTTGTCTGCCAGAGCTGTGAGCTGTCCTGGCCAGGGGCTGGAAGTGCCTGGGCTGGCACAGGAGTTCTGGTGTGGGAGATGGGTTGTGATGCATCTGGATCCGTGCTCTCCTCCCCTTTCTGTACTTCCCTAAATTAATTGCTCTCATGCCACTATGGGACAGCTCAGGCACGCTCTGTTCACGCTGAGCAGATACAGAAGAATCCCCAAGTCACACACCAGGCGCCGTGCTGTTGCCTGAGAGTGTTCACTTCTGTCAAATCAAATACTGGGCTTGTGCTCAGGTTTCTTGTATTTTATAATCTCTTCCCTGTTAGTACAAGATACACATCTAATGAGAGCTTAGCAACAAAAACATAGTCTAGGCAAACCACATAAAAAGCCAAAGAATGACATTATGGTGTTTGGAAAGCCTTAATAAAGAATGTTAATATACTGCCTTGTGTGGAGGGAGCTACTGTTCGCCGAAAGATTTATATGGTGAACGAAAGCAGTGTTAACAGGATGGAATTAAAGACTGAAATATTTCTTTCTTACTTTCCTCCTCCTTCCCTTTTCCTACCCCTTTTTTTTTGTGTGAAAGCCATTGATTTGGCTTCCACATGACACTTACTCTTTTCATTTATGGGTTCTGTCTCTTCTCATTTTTATCTGTCCTCCCAGTTCCTTGATGTGCTTTATTGTTTGGTTTTGCCCTCCCTGGATAGACTCACGCATTTTGTAATGCTTTTCTCCTCTGCTCATCTTTTTCTGGTGTTCTTCGGGCTCCAGCATTGCTTTGGCAACTGTTTGCCAAACTAACCCTCTTCCATGCATATGTTTATCTGTTGCTAACTATTATACTCCCTGATTTAGGAAGTTGAGATGTGGAATATTATGGATTTCTGTCAGATATTTGTTACAATTTGTTAATATCATTATGAGTGATGGGTTAGTTCAGATCAGCAGCAAATCTGATTTGCGGGTTCAGCAGCACCTTTTTGGAGGTGTTTTTTGCTTCTGGGGACTCTGGGAAGCAATTAAAAGACACTGGCTTTCTCTTAGGAAAAAGAAATAAACCCAAAAGCTGAAAACCAAAGTAGGATGAACACTGCTGGTGTGTGTTTCTGAGAATATTCCCAGTGCTGTGCTCAGGCTGAGTCCTGGAGGCAGGAACAGTGTTTATGGCAGGGTGTTCATTGTGGGCGGTGGACTTGCTGCTGCTAAATTTGTAGTGATTGAGTCTGTCCTACTGTTTAAAAAAGGTGGGTGGGATGACTGTTTATCTTTGTTTCCTCGTGAAGAATTGGAAGAAAAAGAAAACAGCTTCATTTTGAACTGTGGGAAAGACAGCTGTGTGTATAGATGATCCCAGGACAGCCAATGCTTTAATGCAGGACTTCGGTTTATTTTGCCAAAATTTTAGTAGCGGAGGTGGGTCATAGGAAAGCCTATAAAGGAGAGAAGAAAAGACTGGGTACCTGAGTGCTGCATGTTCTTCCAGAACAGATGAAAATGGCATGCCCTGCACAGCCTAATTTACCAAGGGGGTCTAACACAGGAGGATTGTTTGTGTGAAGGGGAGGCAGTCACTGCTGCCAGTGTGTGTGTAGGGATTTAGGCACTTTGAACGGTCCTGGACAGGGTGTGAGCAAGCTGGCCAGGAGTTTACTCACACACCATATCCTATTTGCAGCCTCAGCTTGGCAGGACTTCTCTGGAAAAATTAAAGATTCTGTTTTCTGGCATAAAACCACAACAAGGAGTGGGAGGGAAGTGCAGCTGTCCTGTCCCTAGGTTCAAACAGCTTGCCTTGCCAACTGCAGAGAAGTACAGCATTCAGAGCATGAGTTTAGTTTTCTGACTGATGGTTGTTCATAGCAAGTGCTTAATTTCATCCTGTATCATATCTTGTTTTTGTCTGTGTGTGTTTAATTGAGAAATGGCTTTCTGAGAACCTGTTTAAAAGTGATTTAGACTGCTGACCTTGGTCTGCGTCTTGTCTTAGTCTTCATCATATTTGAATTCCATTGTGAAGTCCCAAACAAAAGCATATCAGAAATAATAATAAAAAAGGTACTATGTAAATAATTGAGTGCTTGGCAAATGTGATAGGATTTTGCAATTCAAATGCTTTAATCCAGAAGAGCTGACTGTATACACAATGCCAATAGGAATGAGTGCTCATAGAAAGATGCCTATTTCCAGCAAGCGTGTGGAAGCATTAGCCAGAGCTGATGACAAATGGAAAAAGCCAAACACATTTAACTAAGGAATTGAGAGCTATTTTACTTTGCTGGTGAAGGTATTTACCTCTGGGCAAGTGACTTCCACCTTAGCTCAAATGACTTTTTCCTCTTTGGGATTCATGCTCGTCATGCAGTAATAGCAGTCCTTGCTGAATGGCCTGACTGTCAATATTGAGCACTCTTATTATAAACTGAATGGAGCCAGTGGTTTCCCATTAATTTTCTAGGTGACAGTGCCTGGATAAATGGTGCTCATCTCTTCTCTTTTCCCCTTCAGTCTCTGGTTCCTGCTATCCCACAGCTGTTTCAGTCCTGCTGGCACTACAGGTTTTTGGGAGCTGTGCTGTAGACAGCGGAGGCTGGGGAATGGGGCAGACAGTCCTTCCTGGGCAATGGCAGTTTCTCAGTTGGCACAACGCTCTGGGTTGCAGTTTGACCTTACTTGAAGTACTGCTTGAGAGCTGAGAAGGGGCTTCACTCTTGCTCACTGGTGGGAGGAGAGGGGACTCCTTAGGCCAAAAGATGAACAGGCATCATTAGCCCCCTCTCTGGCTGACAAAAATCTCTTTATTGCATTTAAGTGTAGTTTGCTGAGGGCAGGCTGGGGAGGGATGGGAATTCCTTCACAAGCTTGAAATAATTTATTCTTAGCCTGGAAAGTCTTCAGAGCGTTGTAGCAGTCAAGTAGGAGCAGTTGTGTGTATGCACATGAAAACCTCTCCATTATCAGGTTTATGAGTAAATAGGAATATGTTTCTTAAAAATAATTAGGTCCAACCTGTTAAGCAGCAAAATTTTACCATATAAGTGTTTCTTCTTTACTTGCATAATTCACACTTGCTGTCTTAAAATTAAATGTGTGTGTGTGTGTCTTGTCTGTCTTCAGCACTGACACTGGTTAAACTTTTCTCTCTGAGGCTGAAGAGTTCTCCATCAGCTTTCCATTATACCTTTAGGCACTTGACTTGTAATCAGATCACTCCTTGACCTTCTTCTGAGGTTAATAACTCGGACCTTAGGCATGGAAGAGAGACCTCTGATCCTTTTCTCTGGCTGTTCTGTTAGCTGTGCTCTGAGCCCATTGCAGCGCATCCACATCCTTCCACAGTTGTGGATACGAGAACTGAACGGGTTCTTACCCAGCCTTTTCCCCATATGCAAGTGCTCAGTTTCATCTCTTGTTTTTCCTTTTTTTTCCTTTCTATACTGTTTATTGCTAGTTTAGCACGAGCTTAGCTCAGGCACTTGCTCTCTTACCAGTGTGTGAGGGCTGGTCATGTACGAGCAGGGGTTATAAGGTCAGTCTTGAGGAATAAACAGAAAATGTGTGAAGTAAACAGACTACTGGACAAAAAGCCATTGAAGAACTCTCTTGGGTAGTTGAAATAGCACAGTAACTGCATTGCACTTGGGAAAATTGTCTTGCTGCTGGAATCTCTTCCATTTGGAAGATTTACAGCAGTCGGAGCAGGCTTGTTGACTTGTTTGTGTCTCGTGGTGTTCCAGTGGACCTGTAGCTATGCAGAGACCTCCCGCACAGTTCCTTTGCTGCTGTCCCGTTTCTGCTCTCTGGGGTTGCACAGCAGTGGGAGCCAGGCTGTGTTAGAGGCTGTTCACACGTCCCTGCTGTGCTTTGTTCAGACCATGGCTTTTGGTGTGGGGCTGGCGCGGGGCGAGGTGCAGAGGGAAGAGCTGTGTGTGGTTTAACAGGGGTGATCTCCTGGGGAGCTGTTTGGGCTGACACCATCCTGCTGCCTCACTGCCAGGCAGACCCGCTCTGGGGCGTAATAGTGGAAGACACTGGCAGGCACAGTCCTTGTGAGACAGGTGATTGGATTTATTGTCAATTGCTTTGTGTTCCCTAGAATGAGAAATTATTTCTTTTAAGGAACAGCTTTCTTGGAATTCAGGCTTAAAAAATGATCAGTGGTCTGTTTGTTTTGTTTCCCTCAGGATTAGAAAAGCTTTTTGTGTTGTTGTTTGGGTTTTTTTCCTTTTTGTGTGGTGTGTTTTTCCACAGAAAGGATTTTTGTTGCATTGTTCAGATCTCCCGGCAAGATTGTAGGTGGGTGAGGAGATGAGTTAAATTTAACACTGATCTGATATGGCTCCTAGGACACTCAAATAATGCTCCACACTTGGTCATAATTCAAAGAATGCAGAGATGGTTTACATCTGCCTTGAAGTTAAAGGCAATTCTCTAAGGTGGTTTTGTAGCAGTGCAAGTAGGCATCAGCTTGGAACTGGCTGGGTCTCACAGGCTTTGGTTTAATTCACTAATGATGTGTGAAGGTGGCTGGGGTAGAGTCTGGGACACACAGATTGCATAAAGCAACTTTCTGCTCTCACCTGCCAAACTGACAGTTGTTTTTTTTGTTTTAGATGAAGGACCTAGCTTGTACTTCTGACTCCCATGTGCATGTAAGTTTGTGGACTTGGTATCTAGTAATACATGCATCCATTTAATTTGTGATCCAAACTCTGTGGGGCCTAGAAGAAATGAAATCTGATTGCCTGTCTTGCAGAAAGGAATGTAAAATTAGTCATCCCACACCACCCTTAATGCCAGCATTGTAGAGGCAGCAGGTGGAGATGAAGGAAAAAACTTGCTGGAAAATTATAATCCATGATGTAACCTCGTCCCAGTAAAAATCTCCCTAATTTAACCTTGGTTAGTTCATATGAAATACTCCAGAAAGGAAGCAAGTCAGATCTGTTTTGGGTTTGGTCAAAGATTAGGCATGCAGATTCACATTGTATTTGTCTTTGGGAGGTAGTTTGGCAAATTGCAGTGAAACTCTCTGTACAGATCTTGGTGAGAAACAGTCATTTCCTGCTCAGTTTCCTACTGGGCAGACTGTCCAGAAAAACACTGGCCATGCTATCGACAGTTAAGGGAAGGGGAGCTGTGTGTGCCAGATGCTCTTTCTTTTTTGGGGGTTTGTTGTTTTCTTGGGGTTTTTTTCTGTCCTGTATGATTTTCATATTACAAATAATGGCTTATGCTTCTATTTTACTACTTGATCTTGCTGAACTACTGGGAGAAAAAAGGGCTTGTGACTAAGGGAGTGAGTGATGACTTGTGATACCTTTGTCCTGTTCTGGCTTCTACACAGAGTACTTACACTGGGGCTTTGAGGCCTGGATTCATCCTCCAGCTTTAATGCTGTCTTGAAGCACTTGATGTAATTTCCCTGCAGAATCGATGGCAAGAGCTGGATATGTCCAGGGAAGTAATTTAGTCTGTGCAAGATCTGTTCTCTGAGGCTCCTACTCTTCTTTTTGACTAAAGGGAAAGAATTAAGTTATCCTGCATCCAGATACTTTGCTAAGCTGCCTAAAGTTAGATGGTGTGAATCTGAACCTGTTACTCATCCATTTCCCCATCTGGAAGTTGCATGTCCTCTGTCTTCCTTCCCAGGAGCTGTTGAGGTGAGCAGACAGCTCTGTCACATTGCAGCACTGTTGCCCTTTGCAGTGCAAAAGCTGCTAGTGATGGTTTTGTTCAGAAAACCAACAGGCATGTGTGGTTTCCTGAGCATTCCCCTTAAATGTAGTGGCACTGATTAACATGTAAGTTTTAAGTATATATCATCACATCTGTTGAAGGTGACTGAGACGTATGTCTTGACACTCTTGGTTAACACCCAGTCAATCTGAAAAGCAGGGCAAGGCAATAGAGAGCCCTGAGAGACACCTTGTCAGAGTGACAAATTGCCCTTTCTGATTCAAAGGACCAGCTTGCATGGCAGAGCTAAACAGCTCCTGGAGAAAGGGGAGGAGAGCATGGGAAAAATACCCTATTTGTTTAGGCCTTCCCATGTATTTTTTGTTTGTTGATCAGAGTTGAAGCTCTTTGTTTTCCTTGGTCTGAAACAACAGCAGGTTGAGAGGAGCAAAGCCCCCGGGATTCTGCCTCTCCCACTTCTCGTTCTTATAAACTGTTTACAATCTCCTTCAGTTTCCTAGCTTTGTATGGAAAAGTTCAGTGGGTCAGCTTTCCCTTTAGCTTCATCCATCATTCCAGTCAATTAGAAATAGTTGAGGGCCAATTGCCCGGTCTTCCATTAACTGAGACACTTCAGATTGTTTAAAATAGCATAAAAGCCCTCTTTGTTGACCGTTGGGCAGGCACTGGATTTCCCCGCTGATGGGCAGCTACCGCGTGGCTGAACAGAACCCCAGTGTGTCTTGCTGTTCTTCAGGGATGAATGTTGCTACTCCAGGCCTTGTCTGGGGTTTGATTCCTTCTCCTTCACCGCCGCCTCTTGCTCTCCCTGAAAGGTGCGATGCCTTCAAAGGGTGAATTACCATGCCTGCTTCCCCCCCAAAAAACCCTCTTCTTTGTGGCTTTTCAGAACTTCTGTACTTGAGGGTTTTTTCCAGTTGGTGAAATGTTCCTTTTAACCTTGGTGCTTTAAAAGCTCTTGGCATTATTTGTTCGCTGCTTGTCGTGTGTGTTTCTAAAGGACAAAGCAAGTGTGTGAGTGTTCAGGAAACAGTCAGTGCATTGTGGTGTGGGGCTGAGTTCATTCTGGTACCCTGTGCCAGTACAGCCTGCTTTCATTTCCCTTCTGTTCTGAACTGACCAGCCCTAGGGTAGAGCTTGTGTCAGAGCTCTAACAGAGCTTGAAGCTTTCTCATAGGTTCATGTCTTTGGGTTTACATGGAAATGCACTGAATCCATTGTATACATGCATATACATACAGATATATATATTTTTTTATATATAAACCCCACATTTTATTTCACATGACAAACCAGAAGAGTAGGTTTAGTAAATGGAGATTAGTTTATCTGCAGCAAAGTAGATACTGATGTATTCCCATATTTAAGTCATTGTCTGTCTTGCAGACTTCCCTGCCAGCATCGTGTGCTGCCTGGGTTTCAGTACAAGCTGGTCCCGTGTGCTTTTTGTTGTTCTAGAGCCATTTTGCTTGAATGTGCCATCATTTGATCCCAGTTTTGGGGCAGTGTTTCCCCAGTCATGAAGAATTTGGGTAGGTCTGGTTGCATACCTGTGCTGAAGACCTGGACCTTGCTGTGTTTTTTGAACTGGGGGAAACAGCCTGTGGCAGTCCTTGAACTTATGGTCTCCATGTGCTTCTAGAAGGTGTCCTTGCAGTAGTGCAAGCACTGCAGTGTGTGAGGGCTCACCTGCTTCTGAAGAACAAACTAACAAGAGTGGGACAGCCTCCTGTACTGCTGCCCCTCATGTGACACCGGTTCAGTGATGGGCACAAGCTGCTTAGCTTGGAGTCCAGCTTTGGCACTGCTGAGATGCACAGAAAGCTCTCAGGACAAATCAGGGCATAGAGCACAGCAGGGATCTTGAGGCTGTGGTGAAAGAAGGGTGCTCTGACAAGGCAGGAGGATGTGATAACCGGATTTGAGAGTGTTCAGCTGCTGGGGAGTTGGATCTTTTACTAGACGAAGTCTACCAAGTTCAACAAACTCCAGCAATGATTTCCTTCGTCTCTGATGTCCCAGTCTGATGCAGATCTCAAGACAGACTTTTTTCAGCTGCTGTGTTCCTTCAGACTTGCCTTTTGTGTCTTTCTCCACATGCCTTCAGCAAATAAAAGCCAGAGGACAGGACTGAGCTGGAAGTGTAGACCTGAGTGGGAAGGAGACCATTGGGGCAGAGCATCAGCCTGAGACTTGACTCCGACAAAACCAGTGTTTGCTTGCTTTGCACTTAGAAAAAATCTCATGCTTTGCAGAGATTGAAGCTTTAATAACTAATTTAAACAAAGAGTAGCAGAGGAGAGAGAATCCACATTTAATTCAATTAGCATTGTTGTCCAATGCCATTAATTATGCCCAGACTTTCACAGGAGCTGATACACTTGAGCGTTGTCTGTGCTGGGGTTGACTGAGGACAAGTATGTCCACTGATGTAGAATCCAGCCTTTGTGCTTTGCAAAAACCTTCAAATTTGGTATCTGACAGTAGCCTGGAGTAAGGAGTAGCTGGAATAGCCTGCACTGCAATCTTCTGAACAAAGGGGATATTGGGGAGAATGAAGATGAGATGTACATGATTTCAGTGTTCTTGAAGAGGGGCTGTTTTAGTGGAAATAATAATCTCCTGCAATTTTATATTATTTCCAGACTGTTTAAAATTGTTCCATAGGCAGAGAATAAAGAACTTTGTTTACTGTCTTAAAGTAGGATGTCTGATCCTCCTGGGGGAGGTTATTCTTTTAATAAAACTGATATAAAATAGCTACTTTGATGGAAATACAATGCTAGGAATTGAAATGGTGATGATTACAGAAGCTGTAGTATTCTAATGCAAAATAAGCCCTAGGAGATATGTGCCCTAAATGATAAATCACTGTTCCTTAACAAAACAAGAATTACTGTTATTTTATGTTTCTTGCTTATTTTACAAGGTCTTTAGCTGTTTCATCTGCGCTTAACTTTTACAGGCTGGAGGTAAATTGATTGTTGCTTTGTGTTTTTAATAGCGTGGCTTTTTTAAAGCACACTGGAGATGCAAGTACAAATCAACAGGATAGGATTCATTTGGTCTCAAAAAAGCAGAAGTAAAAAGAAGAGTCATGACTACTGACACCACATGCAATAACTGCACTGGAATCTGTTTGCATAATTTGGTAGTGTTTTGTAATCTGGTTGCTTTTGCTTTTGCTTTGCAAGCCCCCAGTAAGGTAAATGAGTGTGTGGTGTTCTGAACTGGAATTAACCTCCTTCTAGCAGGCAGGGAACTCCTGGTAGCATTATTCATTAGGGGTGTCATGTTCCAGCCCTATCCAGCAACTTGTGGTTTACTCTGGATAATTAGGCCTACCTGCCACATGTTTGGAATCTGAGATGCTGAGGTGTATTTAGCAAAAAACAGCATCCTGAATACTGCCTTTAAAGCTGAGCACAGAGGAAGTAGTTGAAAGGGGTAATGTGTCCCAGTTTCTGCAATTTGTGATGACCTGAAATCTTTAATGATGGAGTCTAAAAACAGATAACAAAACCTTTGCATCTCTTCTACATTAATGTTAGCTTGTGACAGTTCCAGGCTAGTGATGTAGAGAAGGTACTGGGTTTGGAGATCAAAGAACCACCTGGTTCAGGTAATCCAGGGAGTAAGCTGGGTGATAGGCTGTCCCCTTTGCTCACTGCATTCCTCAGTGGCACACGTTGTAAGAAGGAGGACACAGTAGATGCAGTCTGGTTACCTGTCTGTGTTGAGATATCTGCCTTGAACTTTGCAAGATTTTAGGCTTTCTGATGCTTAGGACAGTCTCTTGCTGGCAGTAGTTTTCTCTTGTAGGAATGCAGGTCTGTACCATATCTCCCTGAATCTTCATTTTAGAAGCAGTCAGAGGATAAAACCCAGTGCAATTCTCATTTAAAATCAATATGCTCTAGCTTGCAATTTGCTCATGTTTAAGTGCTCAGCTTTTAAGGCTTCCTTTGCCCACAGGCAGTCTGAATACAAAGGCAGACTCTGTATTTCTTTAATAAAGAAAAAATATTGCAAAAGCTCAAAGTATTTCTTTCCACCTTCCATCTCCTCAGGTTTATTTCAGAAAACAGAGGCTGCCTCTATAAGATCTAGAGGGGAACAAAGAGATGCCAGCACCTCAAGTGCAGCTGGAGATGGAGGTGGTAGGTGAGCTGTGTGTGTCCATACGTGTGTAGAGGAGTGAGGAGGTCCCATCTTGAAGTGCTTTTGGCATTTGATAGTGAGGTTTACAGGGATAAAGTGGTGTGCAAAAACCCTCTACATGTAACTGGATTCTCTGTTATTGGTAAGGTTTGGTTGAGTGAAGATGAACAGAAGTTCTGAGTCTCTACTGTATTGCAATATTGTGTAAATTATCCTCTTTGGAGGAAAGCTTTGCTGTGGGGTGTGAGAAAGGGAGTTGCAGGTATAAAACAGTATCTTCAAGAAAAATGTGAAGAGAATAATGGATTTGTTGCAGGAGCAAATTCCCCTTCTGGAGCCATGTGCAGAAGACACAACGTGACATCTGAACTCTGCCATAAAGAACTCAGCATGCATCTTAAGTGATTTGCCATTAATGATTTGAGTACTGAGTCTGGAAGGAGTGATTTTATTTAGGATTTCAGAAGCCTTATTCTCATTGATTGATCATGTAACCTGAGTTATTCTGTGGTTTCAACAGAAGTGGAAGTAGGGCCTGTTTGCATCACCTCTGGTGCCTTACCTTTGAAGGCTCTCTGTGTTGCATTTTGACTGAGGTGATTGCCAGAGGCTTATTGTCATGGTCTTGGTTAATATTAGTGCTTACCTGAAAATGAGAGCAACTTCCTTTCTGAAGCCTGAGTTCCAGAAGGTCAGAATACAGCCATAAATAAAGGGAAACCGAGCAGGGGCATCTCAGCTTGTTTAAACAGAAATTATAGATCATGCAAGAATTAAATGTGGACCTTAACAAGACCTCAGCAGCAAAAGGTCGCTGGGAGCCAGCACAAAACATGACACAGCAAAAGGGGAAATCCAAAGGCTATAGCTGGGTTGAAATACAGGTTTGCTAAATAAAATGATATAAAATGTAGTGTTGTAGTTTCCTGGTGATGAAGCTGTTCATACCTTGAGAATTTTTTAACCTTTAGGTAATTAGGCTGAGCATCTCTGTTGCAACAGTTTCATCCCAACACTTTTTATTTTCCTGTGAAGAGGTAGAGTGGATTTGTCCAGAGTTGTCTTCAGGCAAAGTGTGTTCAATTTGCAGCTTTGGACTCTGTGTCATTCTTCTTGGATTTTTTTTTTTTTTTTTAATATGTGTGTAAAAATGTGTGTTTGTGTATAGTCCATAATAAAGGATATTCTTTGAGTGTCTGTTGGACAGGATGTGCCTGCAGAAGCCCTGCTTTGGCTTTAAAGCCTGTGTAGCCAGATACCTTCAGGGCTGGTAAAGAAATGATCAGTCTGTCATTTCATTTTACGTGGCTGAGGATTCGTAATGCTGGGCGAAAGACTGAGTTCTCAGTGTGTGAGCTGGTTCTTTATTGGCCTCTTGCTGGGAAACTTCTGAAAGACATTCATCTACCAAAGGGAGCTTCTCTGATTTCTGTGCAGAAACACACAATTGCATAAGAAAAAAGAAGGTTCACACGCTGGTGCTGGCGAGCAGCAGAGCATTCTCTTTGGGCAGTATCCCTGCAAGAACCTGCCTTTGATCTCCCTTCTTTCTGTTTAGTTTTCATTATGTTGTCTATCTGTTAAAAATTTTAAATAAGCTTGTAGCCAGTTAGACCTTATGGACTTAGTGAAGATATGGGAAGGGAAGCATTTCACTGATTTAATCTCTAGCCATGCATTTTTTGTTTAATTGTCATTGCTTTGGACAGTTTGAGAAAGGTGTCTGTTTAATTGTAGGTGTTGATGTTTTATAGCCTTCTCTAGTCTCCAACTGAGTGTACTTTATCAAATGAAAAGAAACTTTCAATGGTGTGTAAGATTAACTGCTGTCAAATCCAGTGGGCCTGTTTGCTGCAGAACTGAAAGAATGTTTTTGCAGACAAAAATTCCACTCCTTCTCTGCTGGGCATTGAAGAGAAAGCTTAAAGCAGATTTAAATATAAGGTAGTAGTCTGTTAGTTTGTTGCTTATGACTGTGAAGTACTTGATAGATGCTTCACGTTTTATATTTGCTGCACTGTGCCCAGTCATACCAGCACAGTTGCAGCAAGCTTTTATGAGACAAGGAAATACTCCTTTCTCTGAATTCTCTACTTGCAAATTATTGGGTAAGATATGGGGGTTTTTTTCAGTCAAAGAAGCTGAAATCAGTAGAATAGTTATACTTTATGGTAGAAGTGAAAAGTTCATTTTTTTTTTTTTTTTACCTGCTTCTTTAGGAACAAAGCCCCAGTAACCAGACTTCAATAGCAATGATGCAAGAGCCTCAAGAAATGGTGGAAGAGACAGTTACTGTGGAGGAAGACCCAGGCACTCCCACTTCCCACGTGTCTATTGTCACTTCTGAAGATGGAACCACAAGGAGAACTGAAACCAAGGTGAGAGGTTAATAACCACTGAGGAAAATGGCAAAGTGCCATCTAATCATGGAATAGAAATAGCAGGGAGTAGCCTGAGTGATGACAATCATGCTGTTGTGATCCTCAGTGATTTTGAACGTCGTGTTTGCCAGCAGGGCTGAGTTCAGGGCTTTTTCAGTTTCACCTCTGTGTCTGGATTGCTCCCTATCAGCTCTGCTGATACAGCTGTTCGTGGAGCTGTGAACTGAGCAGTAGAAATTACCCAGGTTAACCAAACAAAAAACACTGGAACCCCTTCTCAGGCTGCTTATTCTTGTAACATTCACTTTATTCTACTGAAGCAGTTCACAGCATTGCAAACACATAACAGTGATATGAAAATTGATGAGTTGGTGAAACTTGGCTGAGGAAAATATACTTGGAAATACATCTTAAATTAGTGACAGTCTGCAATAACATTATGTGGTTATGCATTTGTCCTTTAGAACAAGAAACAGCATATGTAAATAACACTATAGCATTTAAATTCTGCAACAATCTTGTGAATGGCATCTTACTCCCAATGCATGGGGAAAGCTGGGTGTGCTCTCAAGTGACCTGTACCTCAGGTTTGGCTGAATTACAGGTGTTGCATATGTTCTAATTTTCCTGATATCTTTTTGTTCCTTGTGTAAGGTAATTTTGCAATCTCTGTTGAGCAGGTGCTGTGTGTTCATGGCTGCCAAGCATGCTTTCAGTACCACTGGAATGTTCCAAAGATTAAGGGTGATTCCCTTTTTAAAAACTTCTAAACGGGACTGATTTTAAAAAAAAAAAGTGGGGAGATTGTTCAACTGATTTCTGTGTTAAAAGAAGTTGAACAGAGGTCACTGCATAAATCAGTGTTTATTTTCACTGGTGTTCCAGAATTGCAGTCCTCTAAGATATCTATTCAGGACATCAGATCCTCAGGTTGAAGTAAATGAATGTTGATTTCCTGAGGTCAGTGGGCCTGTACACATTATAATAAACTGAGTATCTGGTTTAATATTTGTTGCAGTTAGTTAGAAGGTAAATATAACTGGCCTATTTTCTCATTGTTGGAAGGAGAGGAAGGTCTTCAAATAAAAATAAAACAGGTGAACAAAAAACCCCCACATTTTTATTAGCTCTTCAAATCTAATATATTTAGTTTGTGACTTACATGAAAGAAATGCTGTTTTCTTTCTAGGGACAGCAACAACAACTGTTATTTGCAGGAAGGAAGTCATAAAATTACAGTGGGGATGGATACCTTTTTATATGTACTAATAGTAGTGCATAGTTTTAGGAGGCTGTAAGTGCAACTATTCAAGGGCATAAGATTATAGCCATGACTGTAAAAATAGAGGTGAGGCCATGCAGTGGTCCCCAGATAACGGGACCACATGGAGTGAAGTAGTTTGTCTGAAATAGTTGTGCCACTGATAAAAGCTGCGTGTTTGTCACAGCCTCAGAGGTGTGATTTTCTGCTCTGTGTCAGGGACCTCCTGGTTTTCCATCTTCCCACAGAAAAGGACAGTGGCAACTTCAAAACAGGCATTGTAGCTGCAGATGGGAAAGGAAAATTGAAAAAACAGCAACCCTGGAGCTACTGTTCCGTTTCAAAGAGCAAGGCTTTCTTCTGTTACTGTAGGTCATTCCAGGCACTGAAGTGTGTCCAGGATGGGGGTAGGATGTGTAGCTGTCTTACTCTCCATTTGTGTTGTTCCAAATAATGCCACTGACTTCAGCTTGTGTACAATACAGAGCTGTTTCCTAGTAATTCATTGCTACAAAGACTGACAAAAAAAATATTAAAAACCCAGTTGTTGAGGAAAAGTGATTCTGAAATGTCAAAACATAGCCTGGCTTAGCCCTGACTCTCAGGAGAGGTGCTGAGGCTTTGCTGGGGTGGTTGTTGCCTCTGAAATGGTTTTGACTTCTCATGGCTGTGATAAAATGGCATAGATGTAGTAGCTCCCAGATGTTAATCTGAGGTCAGATTTTACAATTTTTTTACATCACTTTGGTCTTCAACTTGCATTTTGTTTTGGTAGGGACTGTGAAAAGGAAAACTGTGTTACTGGGGTTTAGTAGCATCAGTTAATTGCCCTGAAGGTAATTGTCATTGACACTATCATTTCTAATAGGTAACATCATAGTGCTTTCATAGCTCCTGCTATTATATGTGAGAGCCTTACAGAGAAAAGCAAGTTTCCTGGTACCTCTGTGCAGTGGCAGAATTCTGACCTTGCAGCTCAGAGGAGGGTGGTGAAGAAATCTCCCTGGCATGGGAGATGCAGACACGTGGTTACTGGGCATCCATTTGCAGGAGTAGGAGATGTTGAGCCCAAAACCTGCAGTTTTGTGTCTCTGCCTGTTCCCTCACAGATTTAAAGAATTTAAAAATACAAATAACAACACACACACCCAATAGACCAAACCAAAAAACCCCACATGAATGTGGCCTTGCATTCTGTGGTGGGAATCCTCACATCTCTTTTCAGTACTGTCCAGTGTGTGAAGTTGAGATGGTCACACTCTGCTTGGGGGAGTAGGTTTGTGCTCAGCTTTTCTTTTTACTCTGAGAAATAGCCTTTTATGTTCTACATTGCTGTGCTTGCTCCAGACCCCTTTAAGGAAGGGTTTAGAACCTGTTGTTGTTGTCTGTAACTAAAAGGCTCTACTGGACAGTGTCAGTCACAATCTCCAGCATATTTGTCTTGCAAGGAAAGTGGCAGCACTAGATACCTCCTTGTCAGAGTAAATAACACAGATCATGTTTTTTTAAGAGCCAGAAAAACCAGAGATATTTTCCGAATGTATTCTTTCTTTGCTGGATAGCTTATGTGGAGATTAGTCAAACTAATGCCATTTAGTTTGCATTTTTGGATTCTTAAAAGGAAATTGTCACTTATTTTTGCTAAATTGTGTGAATTTCTAGCTTGCTGGAGAGTGATGCCTCTGAAATTCTTCCTCTTGAAATGCAGCACAGCAAAGGCTGTAAGTGTGAATGCTCCTGGATGCTGCTGTTCCTTCATTCTCCGTTCTTCCCTCGTTGTTTCAAACCCGTAATTTATAGAGGTTATTCTTTTCAATAGTGTATTAAGTAAACAACCTTAATCTAGATGCATTGACAGTTTTGCTTTGCTTTTCCCTGCATCTTCGAAAATGCCTGTAGCAGTGAAGCAGGAAGAAGGCATAATAGAATTTAATATTTGACATATTTTAAATAGAGAACATCTGCCTTTTCAAAATGAGATATCTGAGTAATTTTCCCCTACCTGTTATTCTTTTAGTGTTAATACTAAGTCCCTACATAACATTCATTGCACAAAAGATGTAGCAGATAGCACTTCATTTCAACTTTATAATATCTCTGGAAGCCAAATACCTATCAAGCTAAAACAGTGAAAGTCACCTTGGGGAGAGACTTCCACTTCTTGCTGCTGGCTGGAGCACTGCCAGGTGTTACAGGGAGCCTGTTGTAAGTGGCTCAAGAGAACTCAGTGAAGCAAATTAGATGTGTGTGTGCTTGTGTAAATGTTCACTTTTGTGTCTTTTTTGAGGCACCTTTTATTTTTATCTATGAAATGCCAAAATACTGGAGAGATTTAGGTCACTGTTACTCAGGGAAATTGATGTTTTATCATAGCAAACTGTGAAATCAATCTGTGTACAAAGTTGTTTAATTTGTAGTCCATTTTCCTTGAGCTTTCCAGTACTCAGCAAGTCCAGATCTTTCCCAACAGTGATGAACTGCTGCTCCCACTTCCCTAACACCTGTGATGAGAAAGTGCTTGTGACCAAAACTCTGGGTTGTGCTGGTGCCAGGTACCCCAAGAGGCAGTTCTTCAAAACTTTGCAGGAAATTCAAAGGAATTGGGTAAAAGAGCAGGAACGGATTTCAGCTGAAGTTGAGGGCCCTTTCAAAATGTGAAACATTAGGCTTTAAATTGAAGGGGAGAAATTTCAGCTGTTGTGTTGGAAACCTACAGGGTGAGTTCTTCCACAGCATTTAATAGTAAAGGTAACAGCTTCAACCTGCATGGGCTGATAAATTTGTACAGTCTGTAGTTCAAAAATAAACTCACAGAAGTGTCAGGATGCTTGTACCCTCCTGCATTCCTTCTCATCTGATTCTTGGTTTATGACAGTTTTACCAAAATTGTTTATAATGAACTTAATTTCTCAAAAAAAGAAAAAATAATTAAAGGCAAAACAAAACTCACCTCAGAAACAGAATGCAAGGCAGAATTACAGGTGCTGATCAAGATGACTGCGTTTGACCATGATAGCCCAGTTCCACAGAAATCTTTGTGCTGTCTTTACTCCTCTGTGACTGAGCACTGAGGCACCTGCTTGTACCATATGCACATGCATCCAGTAAATCCAGCTGTTGGATGGTTTCATGTTTGTTCTCCCATCCTTCTAGATAAGTAAGAGGATGAGGGACAGAAAAATACAGAAGCTGCTTCAAATGTGTGAATATTTCCTTTATGTTCTGTTGGCAAATGTGTTTCCAGAAACAGAATTAATGAAACTATTATCATGGGGCCTGTAAGGGAATTATTTACTAAAATAACTGTTATTTGGGGAGGTGAACAACATCAATAAACCTAAAGTATACTTGGATTTTGGGGTGTGGAGAGCAGCAATAAAAGCACTGACTTGAAGTGTCACAGAATTTTGGCTGCAGAGAGCCTGAACTAGTAGATATATTGGATTTTTTTATACTGTAGCTGAAACCTTAGTGTCTGTACAGGGAATAAAGACTTGCAAATATGTTTTAAGCATACTCAGACAGCCTCTTCATAGGGAAGTACTCTGGAGCTTTCCTCCGATACTCCAAGATTTGGGCATTGAAACAATTGAGCATCTTTGATTTGTCATGGAGCTAAAAAAACCTTTTTACACAGGTTTTCTTTAGCGAAGGAAGGGAAACAGAGGAGGTCAGATTACACTCAAAGTAACTTGTAACTCTAAATTTTTTATTAGAACATATCTATAGTGAGAAATTGATGCTAATAAATCTTTTTTAAGATTGGGTGCATCTGGAGGATCAGGTGTCTCTCAGATAAGGCAGTCTGCTGGGACTCCCATTTGGAATGGCTTCATTCTCTCTGGCTAATGCATCAGTATGAGGAAACCACAGAAATGTTGGGAGAGAAGATTACTGTGCTGTCAGCTGCTTAAGATTGCCTGTGTTCTTTTAAGAAATATAAATGAAACATTCCCTTGAGCAGGATTTTCTGAAATAAAGGTGTTTGGTTTGTTGGCAGGGTTTCTTCTTTTGCTTGGAAATCTTGTATTAAATGGACCTTCATCTGTGTGCTGGCTAATTGCTTCCAAAAAGCTTCCCTTTATTGTCCTGTCAGCAGCAAAATCTGTTTATCACATGATAAATCTTCTATCTCAATGCCTATCCCTGACAAATGAGGCATGAGTGCAAATACTCCCTCTCTCTCAAAATATGAAATAACTCTGTTTGATTGCCCCAGTATAACACCTTTAGCATTACTGAATGCTTTTATGCTATGAGAAATGTGTGCTTTAATGCTCGAGTGAAACATTTCTTTTTATGTGTCTGACAAGGGGGTTTTGATTGTCCAGATACTTTGCATTTGCTGCTGGGTGCAGCATTCAGAAAATAATAAGAGGTGAAGCTGTGCTAACATTGTAAACTTGTTCTTACGTGTGCTGCCTGACACTGAGTGTGGCTTTTTGCTGAGCCACAGCCATTGAAAGCCTGTCTGTGCTAGTCTAAAAGACAGGAAAATAAGGCAAATTAGGTATAAATTGCAAGTGAATCCCTTGCATTTTATGTTGGTAATTTAAACTAAAACCCCAAATCTCTGTAAATACTCTGTAGAGTGCCAGAGCGTGGTGAAAAGCTCCTTAAGTGTAACTGGTAGGTCACACATTGTCTAGCAGTTGATTTTCAGTGATCTGAAATTCTGCTTTGTGGTTTTTGTGTACATATAGCAACTGTTGGAGACAATTGTCCTGGTTCTAATGTGTTGGGTTAGCTGAGCCCATCCCGGGACGTTGGTGGGACAGCTCTGCTCTATGAAACCACCCCTTGGAAAGCAAAACGGTCTCTCCCTAGGATACCTTACCTGGATATGTTAATTCTCCTACATTCATTGGCCTTAACCTGTCCCCTAACCCTATCCCTCTCTCCTTCTGTATCCCCCCGCCCCTCTCTCAACCCCTGTGCCCCCTGCCCTCTGGCTGGTGCCCTATAACAAGGGTTTCACAAGGTCAGTAATGTTTCTGTGTTTGTTACCTCATCTTGTTTACCAATAACACGGAGCAAAGACTTCGATGAAGGTGGACCTGATAATGCAGGTCAAAGCTTATTCCTCCTTTTGTGCTGTTGCTGCAGCCAGATGAGGTGTGTTAGGTACTTCCTCTTGTCTGATCTTAACCACTTCAGGAAAAATGGCACGTGACAAACTGTGCAAGCATGGCAGCTCGTGTCTGAAAAGCAATGCTTCCACTTACATTTGTTGTACAGTGCTAAAAGGAAGAGCTTTATGAGGCTATGCAAGGGCGCTTCTTGGCATTTAGAAAACTCCTTCATTGTTCCTTTCCGAGCAAAAGTATCCGTTTCTGATTCATCGCATTGCTGACATCCTACCTTAATTCCCGTTATTCCCAGTACTGGTTCCCAAATTCAAGAACACAAAGGCCCAGCACTTTGCATCCAGTTTTGTCATGGCTTTGCAAAACTCGCATATTTCAGGCCTGAGAAATGTCGCTTCTTCTACTCTTACAAGATCACTTATGAATATGCTACGTTGAATAAAAGTATTGTTTCAGACTTCAGTAGGAGAACACTGAGCTGGGTTGCTTCGTGTGTATCCGCTTCACAAAGAGCTACTGTGAACTCTTTTTCTCCTCTCACTGCTGAGTTTCTAAGTGCTGTGACAGTGGTCACGTTGACGACTGAGCGGAAAGGAGAAGTGTTGTGCACAGGTAACAAGCAAAAACCCCTGTTGGATTGTATGTCATGAAATAAATGTTGAGTTTCCAGTTTCCTTTCTTCCAGTTATTAAAATGGGTGCTTTGAAAAAAGGGAGAAAAGATTCAGAGGCATGGAAGGGATAGCATCCTTCCTGATGTTTACTTGCTGAGGAAATCCCTTTGTATTGAAGAGGAAAATTCCTTCAGCTCTGGCTCAAATAAGATACCAAGGTCGTGTTGGTACCTGGCTATGCTGTTTTCAGCACCGTGTTGCTGTTAATTACACTGCTGGTGGAGAGGCATTTGTGCTGCTTTCAGTCTTGTAGGATTTCATTACTTCATTATGTTCAAGTATCATTTGCTCACAGATGTGTCTACGAAAAGAAATGCTGTTTGGGTGAATCTTTTTTCTCTTTGGGGTTTCTGTGTGAAAACATCTGGCTAGAGGACATGTCTGGAGCCACTTCAAGAGATGTACTCTAATTATTTTGTTTTGCAGCAGCTTGGCTAATCTGTTGCCAATCTAAATGTTTAAATCAGAGGCTATAGGTCAAAATATTTATTTGGACTTGAGAGCCACTGAGCAATCCAGGGATACATGTTGTGGTTAACATTTCCCTTGAATGTAGCATTTCATTCTGAGACTTAATGAAAAAAATGTCATTTGCTGATGCTTATTTATGTCTGTAATACCTTGGAAAGCCCAAATACCTTTTACCAATTTCGTTTTGTGTTCTTCCCCTGGTGTGTGTAATGCTGTCAGGCGGGTTGATTCTCCCTCTCATCTTTGTACATGTGCTGTTCTGTTGCTTGGTTGGGCTGAAAAGTCAGCACTTTGTAGGGTTAGGGTAGCTTTATATAGGTTAAAGCAATGTAACCTATATCAAGGGCTAAGGCTGCCAAGGGTAGACTGGCATCTGCTGGAGTTTTTTGTTCCTCCTGAAAGAGCTTTTACTCGTCACTCTGGAAGACAGAACAGAAGTTGATGGAGTCCAGATACCAACCCAAACAGAAGGCCCTTTGCTAGTTTGTAAATATAGTGGCTTTTGTCCAGCACTGTCTTACACGGATTACCAGACCTTTCCCACAAAGGCAGATGGTTCTTGCGACGTTTTAAGGAGTCTTTGTTCTTACCCTTCAGCAAGAAACCCTGAACACAAGAGCCCTCTGAACATTTACTATTTCCAGTTTTTGTGAATTCTGTTTTGAAATGAAATGTGATTTATGAAAATAAAGACAAAGATGTATGTGTATATAGATTTTTCTTTACTGTTTTAAACAAACCTGTCTAGTATGTTTAGGTAGCTACAATTGCAAAAGTGTTGTGGTGTTAGTGTTCATTATTGCACATTTGTTAGTCACCAAATAGTGATGACAACTGCCTATTGAACTTGTATGGTGGCTGCTGGATGTAAGAATATCTTAAAAGAGAAAGCAGATCAGGTGTGTTGTCCAGAATCTTGAAGGCCAAAACTTCTCTGTTTGAGATCATGGTTTCCTAAATATGACTGCCAAATTTGAACTCCATCAAATTACACAGTGCTGCACGCTTGATCCAGATCAGGCAGAAGCACATAACCCTATTTCTGTTAAACTAAAGAATGTGATGTGGTATTTCTGCTAAAGCTGTGGGAGAACAGGCCCTGGCTCCTCAACATAGTAAAGTCTTCTCTAGGACAGATGTCTCCTGAAAACATTTTGGGGAAATTGGAACTGGTTGAATGACTTTGTACTGCTTCCTTGCACTGCCACATGGCTGCAGTGGTGTTGATTTGGTAGTAAGAGCCTAGAGTGCTTTTTTCAAAGTATTTTTCCGCTATCCATCCCGAAAGCTTATAGGTGAGCCTGTTACTACACCAGCGTTTCAGGCACATCGTGGTAGTTTGCTCTGTGCTGCTCTCTCCCCGTTTCACTCTTCCACCTCCCCATGTGCCTCACCACATTATGCAGCAGGGAGAACATTAACACATTTACTCCCTGCCTCCTCCCAGGTTACCAAAATGGTCAAGACGGTCACCACGAGGACGGTGCGGCAGGTGCCGCTGGGGCCGGACGGGCTGCCCGCCATGGACGGCTCGTCGCCCATGGGCAGCTACACGGACTCCATCGACAGGCGGTACCTGAAGAACGGCGAGCGCTACATCACCCCGCAGGCCTCGTCCACCCTGACGCGCTCCTACAACAGCTACAACGACTCGTACCCCGAGAGCCACGAGGGCCAGTACCGCCCCTACCTCGGCCACGACGGCTACGGAGACCTCTCGGACAGCTACGGCAGCTTGTCCCGCGGCGTGGGCTACCGGCCCCGCTACGCCTACGTGCCCGGCAGCGCCTACCGGCCCGACGATGGCAGCTTCACCCTGCCCAGCAGGAGGGACACCTACGGCCCTGTGGCCCAGCCTCAGGTGCCGGTGGGCAGCAGCGTTGACCTGAACCGGTCGCAGCCCGAGCGCTTCCAGCCGGAGCCCTACGGACTGGAAGATGACAACCGCAGCCTCGGAGTAGATGATGAAGGATATGAACTGGATCCAGATTACTCCACTGTGAACAGGAGAACGTCTGCAGGTGTGCCAGAGAGAGGAAGACCTCACAAAGGAAGGTAAAACCTGTTTGTTTTTCACAGTACTGTTCTGCAGCTCTTTTGCTTATTTGATCGTGGGCATTCAAACTCTGTGATCTGGTAAGTTCTGTAAGTAGTTAACAGAAAAACAGCCCATAAATGACTGCAAAACACACATGAATTACAGAAGAGAGTGAGGGTAGGGCCCATGAACCCTTTCAGTGATTCTGGGCTGCTTAGTTCAGGGTGAATTTAGAAAGAAAGATGACCTTGTAGAAGAAGGCTAAGTTACTTTTTTGTCCTCTTTCTAAAAAGACTTCTGAGTGCATTGTGTTATCCCAGAGCCACCCCACACCAGCAAGGTGAAAAGAAGGATGTGTGGTCTGTGAGACTCCTGACAGGTCTGGTTGTGTGCACATCTGCCAAACAGAAGCTTTCAGCAGCTGGTTGGGGTTGCAGAGGAGCTGATCCCTGGTGGTGAAGGGAGTTCCAAGCTGTCTTGTGAGGTGTGTGACAGCCTCAGCCCTGATCCCGTGCTAACCACACACTCTCAGCTGTCTGGCCAGGTTGTGCTGAACCTCACAGGTCTGAAAGACTAGATCATTATTTTTGTCCTGTGCCTATAGAAGGGGCGAAAAGAGCATCTGTGCTGCATTTAAAGTGACCATTTACAAATTACTTCTGGTTCAGCCCAGTTTCTAAGGAATGTTCTACTTTATGCCATATTTTCTGGTATTAGTTGTTTATGCTGTGTTCACAGCTATCTGCTCTTGCATTTGAGAAAAAAACCCAACAACCCACAGGTGTGGGAAAAGACTCTTGTTACTCAGCTGAAAGTCATCTTGTACAGACCTGAAAAACTTGCAAGACTTTGTTTTCTAAGGAGTGTACAAATTTTACATGTGCCTGCTTGAAGTCATATCCTCATGATTCATGTTTTGATATGAATTTAGTTCTCTTCCTTTTAAATTAGAGTAGTTTTCTGAGCTATAAAGAGTCTGGATCCAGCTGCCTCTGTGTGTGTAGACAGCCTTTAGACTTAACACTTCTGACCTAAGGCTTTGCTGCATGGGCAGCAGTTGTCAGTGGGATTTGTGTTGGCCTTTTTGTTCTCCTGGAGTCCTCCTACTTGGAGATGTTCTGTTATTCATGCTTTCATAGCTTTATTTTCCTTCCCTTTTCTGGAAGTTCATTTTAAAGTTAGACAGAATCAAACACTTCTAAGTTGTCATCTATACTTGAAAGACAAAAAAGACAAAAACCCAGTGAAAAGGTATGAAGGCATATCTCCCAGAACACCCTGTAAGTCCCTTGGGACATATTTGATTTTGCAGGCTTACCCAGCAGTGGAACCACATCTGTGTTTTGTGGCACTGAAGGAAATATCTGCACCCAGTGGGTGTCAGAATCCTGATCAATCTATCAGACTTGGATTGGTGCTCCCCTGCAACTAAGCAAGTTTACAGTTCTTGCTAAAAGAAGTCAGGCATCAGTGCTTTTAATTTTTTATTAACATTTTTCAAATTGTATGCAAAATGAATAATTAAATGTGTTCTTAGAACCTACCCATTTGCATTTTAAAATTTGGTGTTTTTATTAAACATCCCTTTGATTTATTGTTCCTTGTGGTTTGGATAGGACCAATTCATAATTTTTCTTTTACGTTTCTTTTGTTGTGAGGTTTTTTTCCATATTTAATGTGATCAAGAGGCTTTGACAAATAATTAGCCTGACTGCAGCAGCAAACTTTAGCTGTCAAGAACATAAGAAGATTGTGTGAGGGCCTCTTCATAAGCAGTTACTTTTGACATTTCAAAGAAATACTTGAACAATTCAATAAACCTGCATTTCAGATTTCTACTGATCTGCAAGAAAATAAAGACTACAAGTAGTGCTTTGTACTAGATGAGGGTAATTACTAATTTATTATTCCTCTCTAGTTTTTTTAAAATAAGTTATTCCTGTGAAAATGATTAAATGAATGGGATGAATTGATGTCACTTTTGATTTCAAAAACTTTGTATGTGTAGAGCAGGTTTAACAACAGCTCTGTTGGATGCTGTTCTATATTGCACCAAATTTCAGCTTGGGCATCTCGTCATGTCCTGAGCAGAATTCCTCTGCTGATTGGCTGAGTTATTCTCTCATTTCCTTCCCAGTAGGTGCTACTTCATTAGTTCGTAGTTTAAAGGTGAAATAAGAGTCCTTACTGTCAGTTCCTGTTCTGAGAGTGCTTGAGGGGAGGTTTCTCTGAATCTGTGCTGTTGAGTCTGACTCCCTGTGTGATAAGGAGGCAGCCCAGCTGTGTCTGGAGGGGTCCTGGTCAAGGGGATTACAATACAGATTGTTCTTTCCAGCCCTTGCCTGCTCCATTTGATCACAGAGGTAAATACCTACTGTGATTTTCGTCTGTCATCACCAGCCTCATTTTAAACTACTTACATTTCATTTTAAATTAGGGAAAAATGTGCCTCCTCACAAACATCTCCAAATTCAGATAAATGCACGAAGACAAATATTCCCTCTATTGGCTTGTCACTGCTCGTGGCTGGGTTTTCTTGTTTTCCTTTACACTGAGGCTCTCATGTAAGATACATTGCTTCTGCAAGACTACCTGGTGCTTCTTGTTCTTTCCCTCAGCATATGCTCTGGTTTGGTGTAATTGCATAATGAATTGGGGTTAGAGAAAGGCATTTGGGGTGTATAATATTGATTTAATATTACTCAAGTTTACTTGTGAAGGTATTTCCACATCTTTAATGGAGTTTGTGCCCTTTTTTTCTTCATTTGCTGGGTTGCTTTTATTATACTAGGTGTTTTATTATAGTCTTTAAAAATATGTAATCTTATCATGTGCTGGATGTTCTATATGCAGTCCTTGTTGAAAGAGAAGCAGGAATTACTGAATACTTCTATTCACAAAAAAGTCCCTACTACTACTTGAATATTTCTTAATCATTAAATTGAAATTGAATACACAAACAAGCTGGAAAAAAATGGCAAGTCATAATTAATCTTATTGATTTAAATTAACTTCTGTTCATCTTTTTCTTGCCTTGGTGGCAGTTTCTTTGCAGAGTGGATCACTGCAACCTGCACTTGCATGAGCATTCGTGGGACCTCTTTTTTCCCTAAGAGCTCTGGAGCAGCTATTGCCAGTGTTACTGTTCCAGACTAGACAGGATATAAATTTTTAATGTTGACTAAATCAACAACAAAACCGTTTTCTACTGTTAAATTGTCTATGCCACAAACCTGATTTAAGATACTGTGACTATGTTTGGTGGTCACTTCCCAGTCCAAATTATTATTACTAGGAAATGAGCCAGGTTTTAGATTAAGTAACTTTACCAGTAGATCTGTCTTGCTTCAGTTGTGTATAGACAGTGATGGTACTGGTAACACTGTACGTGTCAGTCTCATTCTCCTTCTTCTGCTTTTGTCAGTTCAGAGTATAAATGCTTGTATTTGTAGATAAACCTTCAGTCAGCACTTTTGGCCTAGTTTCACTCATTCCAAGTGTATGTGGGCAGCATTGGGATGTTGTCTAGTTTGGGGCAGGAGTTTATGGACATGCCTGGGCAGAACAGGGTGAGGAAAGCAACGTGGTCAGTTTGAAAAATATTTGGGTTTTTTTCTGAGTCTCTCTTCCTTAGTGTGAATTTGCTCTCAGTTTGATAATCTTCTGGTAGCAGAAGGTGATGAACGGCAGAGTTTGATGTGGCAGGAGGCAACCCGAGTCAGCTCATCCACTGGCACTTTTAGGTGTTTCCAGTTAAGGGGATTTCGGTGTTTTAACCATATGGCCCATAACTCAAACTTGTCTCAGCAGAGGATTCACTCCAGTTTTGAATCCCCTTGTGTATCCTATCAGGGAACAGAGCCTGGCAAAAGTAGAATCTCATTCTGCAAAGTCTTTACGTTTCCTGTTCGGTGTTTGGCACAAAGTTTCCTACTGAAATCTCAAACCTTTCTGTCTTTTATCCCAAGCAGACACCAGCTGCAAACTGTAACGAATATAACACTTGTAGAAGTTGTTGAGGATTAAATGTGTAAATCCTTCACCTGTTTACTCAAATGTGCCTCTTTGAAGCCATAAAGGAGATGATAAATCCACAAGCTCTCTCCCAGTTTTTCTCTATGCTAGAACATGTTTTGATCAATTCCCTGAGACAGGTGATTAGTGAGACCCATGGCATCATAAAAGCTCAGCTGCCTTGCTGCAAACAGACGGAAGGCAAGATGCTTGCAGTCAGCAACTCTGGCATAGCACCAGATCTCTTCAGTCCTGAGAGTAAAGAGCTCTTGGCCTCCTGAGAGCAGTATCTGCTGAAGCTCTTGTTAGTCCTGTTCTGTGTCGAGTGGCTTTTCCTTCCCAGCGCAGCTGCTCCAGTGATGTGGAAGTGAAAAATCGCGTTTGGTCTGCACCAGTCTGACTCAGAAAGAGGATTCTTTATTCTGCCTGTGTGTAAATATGTTGGTGATCAGGGTGTGTTTAATGCCATGATAGATGCTTGCTTCTGAGTTTCTCACTCTGACAGTCTGTTCTTCCAGCCCTCTGTTAAAGGAGAGGCGATGGGGCTGGTGGCACTTCTGCCTTGCTCTGCCTGAGCAGTTGTTCTGCTCCTTTGCAGAGGACCTGCTTTGGTAAACTGCTTCTTCTGTTGTTTTTTTTCTGGTTTTTTTTTTTACCTTCCATAGTCCTGATCACTCTGTTTAGTCATGTGAATCTGAAGTGGTTTGATACTTGCCTTTGCTGAGCTTTCTTGTAGTGCTGTTAGGATCTCAGAGTTTCTACATAATGATTTGGGGTCTTCAAGAGTCAAGTGTCCAGGTGTTTTCTTTGCTGACAGGTACAGTCATTGAGTTGTCACTGGTGTATTAACAGTGGCTCTTGACCCTGTTTCATCCTCAGAGGTGTGTTGGAACTGACCTGTGTGGGCTTATTCCAGCAATTGTGGGTTTTTGTTTTCATCCTTTTCTCTACCAGTACTTCAGAGATGCTGTATTGTTTTAAAGAAGGCTTGTGATCTTATTTCATTTTTCTTTTTCTTTTTTAATGATTGATTCTTGACTTAGGTGTACTCATATTTAATACGTAGTGATTGACAATTAAAAAAAAAATAATGTTGTTGGTACAAGAGTTAAGCGGTGCCCTCTCTTTTGTCATGACAGTGTTGCAATTTAAAGTCCTAACTCTGAAGTCTTCTTTTGATAAATGTAATGAAACCAAGGAGGTTTATGTGGCAAAGGGAAGAGAATACAACATGAGGAAGATAGGCCCATCTGTGTGGTTCAGTTTGGAAGGCTTTGTGGAAATAAAGCAAACAAACTGCATCCCAAGACAGTAATTCTCTTTTCGTACTTGCATGGATGAGGAGGAGAGCGAAACTTAATTGTGCAGGTGTAATTGAGGTGGTGCACAGTTATCTTGTGGGCAGGTCAGAGGGCTGAGATGTGCTGAATTGTGAGTTACCAAGTCAAGCAAGCAACAGCTGTGCAATTATTAAAATTAATCTACTGCTGCTTTTATGCAGTGGAAAAGAATTTAACATGAGGATGAGTTTGAGGAATGAGATTTTGTTGTACTTGTAATGCTGGTTATCACAAATTTGCATTTGTAAAAACAGAATTTTGAGGAGTAGCGAAGGGGTTTTGTTATTCCTTCTGCCTTGTGTACATTCACAAAAGTAAATTGTTTCAATGTTGTTGCTTTCTGCTTGGAGTGATGGAAGCAGCTTTGTTCTGTAACAGAAAATACGAGTGTCCAGACAGTGTAAATTACTGCATAGAGCAACTGCTGAATTATACATATACCAATAACTGCATCAATAAAAGCATTTCTTCAGATTCATTCTGTTTTGGATACTTGCCCATTTTTATCCTTTCATTCAGTTTATGGTTTAGAACAGCAATTAAAGCAATGTAAAATCAGGAGAGGTGCTTTTAACATTAAAAACGTTAATTGTACAAGGCTAAGTTCAGTCTCCACCTCTGGTTGCTCTTCTCCCCAGAGCCCAGTTTAATTAGCACTCCCTTTGGGATGACAGCAAGCTCCGTTTTCTTCCTGACTTCTAATAGTCTATACTCCAGCATGGCATCAGAAATGGTTCAATAACATCACTCAGTGCTTCAGATGAAAGATTTTAAGAAACATTTTGTAGCAATTAAAACCACTTGCTTGACTGAGCTAACTGCAATACTGAGACAGTAGCAAACCTGTCCAGGAAAAAACCGTAAAAGCAAAAGGCTGCTGCTGGTTTGAAAAAACACATATATAAGAGGGTGGTTTATAGTAATATCAATTAAGAGTAGTGTTTAGAGTACACTTGTGTGAGCATCAACGTGGAAGCATAGTGGAACGTGTCAGACTTGCTGAAATATGTCTGTGGTCTCTGCCCAGGCCTTGAATGCCTTTAATTAGGACTTTAGTTTGTTACAGAAGTACCAGCATTAATGAAGATCAGTGTTTCCTAGTAAATGTAATCCAGCTCTGTTGTAATTGCTTTGCTAAGTGACCAAAATGAAAGCAATCTGTTTGATGGCTTGCAGTTCCTGTCATCATTTCATTGCTAGCCAAACAAACACTGCGCTGGAGTCCCATCACTGCTGAGAACTCAGCTATGGGTAATTTTGAAGTTACTACAAACAAACTATTGGAAATTGTAAATATGCTGCCCCAGTGATATTAAAATGTTTGCTCGTGGCTGAGATCTTCATATTGACTCACAGTTACAAAGCGTTTAAACGTGGGGTTTGTTTTTTTTTTTTTCTCCTTTCTTTGTCTTGGGACTGTTGCTCCTCACAGGGGCTACGACGACCCCATTGAGACGGAGATGGTTGAGGAGCGGATTCCGTACGTGCACGGTGGCTACGCGGCGCCGCTGGCGCAGCCGGAGCGGGGCAGCATGGCCAGCATTGACCGCCTGGGCAAGCGCTCGCCGTCCATCGACAGCATCCGCAAGGACCCGCGCTGGAGGGACCCCGACCTGCCCGAGGTCATCGCCATGCTCAGCCACCCCATCGACCCCGTCAAGTCCAACGCCGCCGCCTACTTGCAGCACCTGTGCTACGAGAATGACAAAATCAAAAAGGATGTGAGGCAGCTGAAAGGGATCCCCATCCTGGTGGGCCTGCTGGATCATCCAAAGCCTGAGGTCCATCGTAAGGCCTGTGGGGCTCTCAGAAACATCTCCTACGGGAAGGATAATGAAAACAAAGTGGCTATAAAGAACTGTGATGGGATCCCTGCATTGATCAGGCTGTTGCGAAAAACAAACGACATGGAAGTCAGAGAGCTAATTACAGGTCAGTGTCTGTGATTTCGTTAATGGATTAGTCTTTAGAACAGTCCTTTCAGCTTCAGGAGCAAGAATTTCTGGAGGTTAGAGCATTGAAGGAGAATTTAGATCACTGGTTGCAGCTGTTCTGTAGCTGCACCACGTTTGTGGTGTGAGAGCCTGACACGTGCCTGTCAGGAGGGGATCGAGATGGTGTGTGTGGTGCACTTGGGAGTCCCTGGCTGCTGAGGGCTGATGCTGCTCCTGGGGTGTAGCATGCAACGCGTGTGGTTGGGTTACTGAAGCTGAAATGAGTTATAGCAGCTCCGTTGATGGGTAATTTGTAGTGCGTGTGCCCTCAGCGTGTTGTAATCATGAGGTAAGAGATGCTGCGCTAAATCTTTCCTTGTTAATCTCTTACAAAACAATCCTGCTGCCATGTCCCCACTCGCTCATATTTATGGAACAGTCAGTCTCCTCAGGAACACTTCCAGCCTGGTGCTGAGGACTCTGAGGCTGTATATAAAATTGCAGCACTTCTGGACTGGAAAACTCAGATTCTAGGGAGCGTAGGGTCTGCTGTTGATACTCTGGATGTGGATTTGCTTGTTGCAAAGGTTGGAAGAGGGAGAATTACGTTTCAGGTTACTGAGTTCATGCACACTTCGCAGGGAGTTTGCTAACACTCATAGCTCCATTATTTAACCTGTTTTTGTTTGAACTTAGTCTTGGACATCATCCAAAAGGAGCAATAAAGCATATGCCAAGTTTCAAAGTTCAGCCATTAAGTGAAAAACAGTGGAAAAGTATGTCAGCTCTTAAAGTAAGGAGAAAGATATTGTTATTCAGTCTCCCATAAATCATGAGGAGTGAAATGGATTTCCCTTTCTCTTCTCAGAAGCCGCAGGGGATGTTTGGATGGAGACCAGAGCAGTTCCAATGAATTTCAGTGCCAGAATAGAATTTTTCAGAAAGCTTTGTGAGGATGAAAATGGGTCTAGGGCTGAAACTGTTTAGCTGCCTTATCAATGTTGGACTGTGCAGCAGACCCTGTTGTAAACACTGATTAAGCCATTAGAGGTAAACATCATCATTCTGTAATTTATATTCTATAATTCTCAAAAATTATAGTAGCTGTCTTTAAGTTTTTACTGGTAATCATAATTTTCTAAGATGAACAGTGGCCTTCGGTGTTCCATCTGTTCTTCCCCAGCCATTACAGGCTATTTAGCAAACTAGGTCTAAATATACAGTGTTGAAACTAGCAGGGATATTTTTCCAGCCTTTTTCCAGTGAGCTGGCAAAGGAGGGCTGTCTGTTTTGTCAGAGAACCTGTGAGTAGCACATGCTGGTTGTGGTTTGAGAGTTGTCTGTGCTCTGCCTCAACATAGATACTCTGCAGGTAGTATTTATATTCCATTTGTTGCACTCATTTAGTATGATGGCAGACTTAAATTTATTTATTTTTTAAAATAAAGAATATCTGTTTATCTCCTGTTCTGGTTTAATCAAAACTCATTTCTGGAGTGCTGAGAGGCAATAAATTTATTTCCTTAGATTCAAGAAAGGAGAAGCCAGTCTATCATTTACTCTGAAGGAATAACATTATAATGCTAAGTGGTAATCAGTCACTTCTGAGATGGAAAAACCAAACTGGATGTTTTTCCTTTTCACTGTAAATGGCGATTGCTTTGATCTCCAGTTGATTAATTAGCTTTAGAGTTCAAATGCATTTTGTTTTGCAGTAGTTCTTGCCAATTAAATGTAGTATTTTTATTCCACCATGGCTTTTGTTATTTACAGTTCTTTATTTCCCCTTGCTGAAAAACACCAGGAATACTAAGGGCATTAACCTAAACAGATGTCCAGTAACAGATGATGTGCATTTAATCTCCACCTAACCAGGAATAATTTCATTCCCCTTCTAAAATGATACCAGCAGATCCGGTGTGAGACATTCAAGCATCAGCACAGAAAAGAAGAGTATTCCAGCAATGCCTCTGTGCTGGTGCTGCTGTGCTTGCAGTCCGTGTTCAAAGCTCTGGCTGATAGTGTGGAATTGTCCATTTGTAAAATGAGCTCCAAAAGTCAGCAGAGAGAAACAAGAGCCAGCCTGAAGTGCAAAGGGAGCATTCAGGCAGGGTTGCTACAAAAGGACTGCATTCTGCAGCCTTGGAAATTCAGATCACAATTCCAATGTTCTCCCAGTAGCAATCTCGACTTCCTAACTGGGTGCTTTTCCCTAGTGATAAACCAAAGTCTGCCTTTTCCACGAAAGTTTTTCAGTGTGTCTGGAGTGAAATGTCTGGGGACTTCATCAGCAATGCAATTTAAAAAAAGAAAATACAACAGCATACAGGGTTTGTGTGTTTATTTCTTTTAACAGGCTCCAAATTCAAGTTTGGTATGACACATTGATTTTTCTACATTTAATATTTCTTTAACTCAATACTGGCTGCTTTTCAAAAGCTCAATAGTAATCACCAGCTGGTCATCCCAACTATGGACAAATGATAAAATAATCCTGGTTTCCAAAGAGATTCAAGTAATTTAAAGAAGTTTAAATAATTCAGTTGTCTGAATTCAAGAGCAGTTCCAGGCTTGAAGTTTTGTTTCTCTGGCTGTGGGAAACTGCCTACCTGGAGGACAGGAGCTATGTGGGAGCACACAGTGGAGACCCTGTTTGGAAAGGGGCTTTCTGGCAAAAGAGAGCATCGTTCTCATCTAATTTAAGAGTCAGTGCTTGTCTTTAGTACAGCTCCAGAACCTCTTGTTCGCTTGGTGATCTCCAGCAGCCACATCTGGGTGGGGTCACTCTGTTAATGGAGTGGGGGGAAAAGTCACCAATGAGTTAAAAACATCCAAGAGGTGGATGCAGCATGGAGGGAGGAATCAGATGTGTGACATCAGTGCTGAACGAGTGAGGTTTGGTGTGCCAGGAGTGTGATCCCCTGCCCACTTCCCAGGATACGTGTTTTGAGAACACAAGTGAGACAACTGTTTTGACATTAAATTTTGGAAGCAGGCAGAGTGTACTGATACACCGCTGATGCCAGACTAGGCCAGTCTGCAGATTTTTTCTTACAGATAGCACTGATTTCAGCAGAATTTGAAAAACTTCTTTGGGTTAGTGCCAGCTCTGTTTTACCAGACGTTCTGGACATATCTGCAAATGGCACTAAACACGATGTCCCTCGAGGTCAGAGATCTGTCAAGTGTGCAAAAACTGCCTTCTAAACTCAAAGATACATTCATAAAATACCACAGATCTCACTTCTCTTTCTTTTTGAAGTGTGGAGTTAGAAAATATTTCCCATCTACCGCACTGAGAAAAGCTTGATTTAAGTGTTAGTGTGTCCATAAGTAAACCATGAGTAGAGTTGTGTTGAGAAATGCTCTATAAAATTCTTCCTTCATTTCTTGCTAGGCTTGCAGCTGTACTGCTGTACTCTCAGTGGATCATTTTCTTGAGAAAAAGAGCGAAATGAGGATTAAGGTGATAAGGAATTAAATCTGTTCTGATTGGGAAAGCTACAAAAGTCTTGAGTGATAAGGTTTTTGTGAAGGAAATGTTCCTATCAGATATGCAAGACCAAAATTCTATTACATTCTTTGAAAAGCAATCAGAAGTTGGTAGCTTTAATGAATAATTTTGTTCTTTGTGAGAACGTTGGAGTAATTTTGTTGTTTAATGACATTGCACTGATTTTAAGTGGTGCAGGACGTGATTTTTCTCCTGCCAAATAGGTTATAATTGAAAAATGATTGACCTTCAAAATGCTCTGCAGATGAAATATTTTGATCTAATGCTCGAATAGCAACTTGCAGATAAATCAGCTGGCTCACAGCTCTCAGCTCCTGGGCACTGATGTGTGCTGAGCTTCTGTCAGCTTCTCATGCGTGGACTTCTCTTTGAAGTACTTGCTCTCTTCAATTTGCTGATCTCAGGTGAGCTTTCTCCTTCCATTTTCCATTCCAAAGCTTCTCAGAAGAAGGTCCTTTTTCTTGGTTTGTCACACACTAGCTCACGCTGATGTTCTCAACTTGACCCTACTGGAAGAAGCACAGCTCCAGTCTTCAGGACTTCCATACAAACAACTCTGTCCAACAAACGCCCCCAACACGCAGCAAGAATTCCTCAGGGAATAGGTTGCAGAGTGCTTATTTTTCCAAGCGATAAACTGTCTGGTATGGACCACAGAAAAGGAATTAAAGAGCTTCTAGTTTCTTGGTGATGTTGGGTTTTTATGAAATAAAAGCTTGTAGCTATTTTCCCTGCTTAATATGTTGAAAAATCAGGGCTGATGGTTGAAGTTAGAAATATGTAAGTACATAACTCAGAGTATTTTTGAATAAAATACAGATTGATAGTGATCATGTTCACCTTCTGAAGAGCAGTACTTCATCTTTCTCTAGTCCTAAAACTCACACAGTCTGTGGTCAGAAAGGCCGATGCTTGTAGTGAAAGTGCATGGAAAATGTAGATAACTTCATTTACCCTGTGCTGCTGTGTTAGTGACATGATTTCTCCTTAGTGCTATTCATTTGAATTGATTAGAGTTTTTAAAACAGTGTTTCCAGCTTTTTGAAACATTAGTGTGTTATGCTAATAGTAACAGGGAATGATGTTTAAGGATGGATGTCAAATTTACAGGAATTTTTTTTCTCTTGGATTTTTTCTTATACTGCTGAATGCTACAGTTGGATATGGATTTGTTCCCTATAAGTTTCTGTGGCTGTCACTACCAGTGATTTTTCCATAGAATTTGTTTTCTCTAGAGCAGGAAGGATGCTAGGATTTAGAGCTCTCTTTTATAATTTTGAATAAGAAAAATGTACTGTCAGTGTGTTTATTTTCTATATCCTTTCTTGTGAAATATTTTCCGCATGAAGTCAGTGTTCAACCTGAATTTTTTTCCCTGTCTTTGGAACCACAGGACTCCCTCACTCCTGTTTATCTTTTGCTACATTTCTTTTAAGTGCTGTGCATTTTCCTTGCTGAATGCTCAACAGAGGAATTCTTTTGGGTTTCCTTATGCAATCATCAAGGGGAATATTATAAATTTAAGTGCTTTGACCTTTTGAATAATTTGAAGAGTTTGCACTAATTTTTTGTGATAGGCTGTCTTTTATTCTTCTTCAGTTTATTGTTTTGTATGAAAGATTTGAGAGATGGGAGGCAGATGAGAAATTGAAAGCTTGTAACATGCTGGGAGAGTTTTTATCAAAGAGGATGGTGGAAAGGTGTTCTGTTTAACTCCAGTCCCCATTGTCTGGTAGTCACTCACTGACATTTGCAATCAAATTGTGTTTGCCCTAAGTAGTTCATTGCATGAGTTGCAGCCAGCCTGTTAATAAAAATTCTGTGTATGTTCAGGAGCTGTTTCCATAGGGGCAGGGTGGGGTTACAGCACTGAAGCTGATGTGTGTGGTAGATGGGCAGGCTGGTGCTGCAATCCAGTTAGAGCTCTACTGAATCCACAGTTGCATTTAGTCTCTTGAAACAACCTCTGGTGAATGAGGATATAGGAGGAGTTTGGAGGTGATGATTTTATTTTACATACTGTGGTTGAAAATACTGAAGTCTAGACACAAATCTCTAAGTCTTAAAACAAGCAAAAGGTTTGAGCACTGGAAAGCTTCTATACAATCCTGTAATATTGGAGCTCTTGGAAATTTTATAGGGTTTTTTGACTTTTTACCTATATATCTGCCTGATCTTCTTAAGCAGTAAAATTTGCCTTTGTAGTTCCACTCTAGAGATAACAGATTACATCACTGCTTCAGGAAAGGGAAAGAAGCAGGCTGTCATTTCAGGTGCAAAAGCTGTGTGTATGTGTGTGTTCAGGAAAAAGCTTTTAAAATTGAAGGGCTGTCAGGTTTTAAAACTTAGCTCTTCCCCCATCTCAGCAGTGTTTCCAGCTGCAATATTTTGCAGCTTCAGAAGAACAGGATCCTTAGGAACCCTGTAGTGGATTCCTTGGCTGATGCCATCTTTTCCAAATCTTGGGGGTTTGACCACTGCAAATACCCACCCCATGCTCCATTTATGGTGCTGAGAGGGAACCTCCAGAATCATGGTGTTCTTTACCTACTGTTCTCAGTCTGAATCTAGCTTTGCTCCAGAGATGATTATCCTGTATAATTTCCAGGGATTCATCCATCTTGTCCAGTGCTGGCTGTTCAGATTTAGCATTTGAATTTTCAAGTCCTGAGCCAGCCATGCATTTAGGGATTTAATTGTCCTTATTATTTTTATATGAGTGAGTCTGACATGCTTAAGTAATTGGTGTACAGTAACTGAAGAAGGAAAGTCTAGCAAAGTATTTAAAATTAACAGGATAGCTTATATATCCATTTTTTTAGTCATTATAAATACTGACTTGCATCTGTTTTTTGTATGTTGCATATTTTTTGAGCCAGTTTGTTATTAGAATTAAAGGCTTTCTTTGATAACAAAATAGGGCCAATTAGCCATTTCTGCCTGGTTTTGCTTTTTTTCTTACTCTTCAATGTTTGTTGTTTTGAAGCCACAAAGGGTGATTTGTGGTAATGGGTACAAAGAGAAAATTCGTATTTTACCTACACGGTCTTGTTTGAAAGCTAAAATTAGGCTATAAAAATCTCGTACAGTGTCTATGAATAGCAAGGGCAGTAGACCAAAAAAGTGTTATTTCTGTATGAGTTTAGAAAAAAGACTTCAAGAAACATTATGGTGTTCATTCTGTTCTCTGCCTCAGAGTTTCTTTATTAATTAATGTGGTATCCTGTAACCAACCACTGCTAGGCTCCTGCAAGTCTCCACGTCAGGCTGTGCCACATGATAATAGATCCAAAACATTTTCCTGGTTACCTGTAAAGCTTGAAAATTTTAGGTTTTAAAAAGGTGGGGAGATGGAAAAGGACTGAAACAGAAGGTTGCACTTGTGTTGTTCTGTTGTGTTTTTTAGATGTATACACAATGAGGTGGAGATTTACAGTTTGCATTGTAATATGCACAAACTCATAGTTGTAGTGACACAGGGAGCCTCAGATTTACATTGGATCTGCTTAGGAAAGCTTTCTTGTGCGTTCTGGGGAGTTGAGGTTTTCTGTTTGGTCTGTCTGAAATTTTGCTAGAACTCACACTTTTCCTTGGAGACCAAAAGTGTGTGTCTGGCTCCCTCCGAGTGTTGTTACTGACAGTTCTCAGATGGTACCAGGCTGGGTCTGTGCAGAAATTCTCTCTGAAGCGAGTCTTCTGTTTTAGTCCTATTCTAATGAGTAATAGCTATCAGGACACTGATCCAGCTCTGCTGGGAGGTTGTATCACTTATCTAACATTGGGTATTTTGCAGCTAGAAGGCTGTTGTTCTGTTACTCTGTTTTGATGTTTGACTTCTGTCTGCTTTGGCTCATAATTGAGGTAAAAATGAAAAGACAGAGGAGTTCTGGTTTTCAGCTTCTTCAAGGAATCATATGCTTGTGGCACCAGGAGATTTGAACACAGATATTGCTTGCGACAGGAAAATGTGAAAGTAAATAAGAGAGGAGACTTGAATGAAATATTATCTTGTGCAGAAGATAAGCACAAGATCAGTGATCCTCCAGAAATTCATCCCTCCTAGGACTTGCTCAATATACTTGTCTGCTTCACTGGCTGAATTTTTACTTCTTGAGGCATAATTAGACTTGAAAGTGTGACACAATTTGTATACAGCAGAAAAATCCTATTAATCTCCAGTAGTACATCACTTTTTTATGTACTCCGTGTAGGGCTTGATGAGTTCAACAATATCCACGTCTTGATAAAAATGCTTCCCTGCTTTGTTCCCACAGAAGCTGTGGGATTTTCCCTAAGCTAGTTTTGGTCTGGCATCTCCTCAAGTTTCTTTGCCTTCTTGTTTAGTTTTATGATTTAACCTTCAAGGAGTTCTCTATAATTCTGTTTAACCTAGAGACTTGAAATAGCTGTTACACTCATTATTTAATAATTCCCTGCAGGAACCCTGTGGAATTTATCCTCCTATGAGCCCCTGAAGATGGTCATCATCAACCACGGGCTGCAGACCCTGACCAACGAGGTGATCATCCCTCACTCGGGCTGGGAGAGCGAGCCCAACGAGGACTCGAAGCCCCGCGACGCCGAGTGGACGACTGTCTTCAAGAACACCTCGGGCTGCTTACGGTAAGGCACAGCTGGGGATCGTTTTTCCAGTAGTTCCTCTTTTTTTTTTTTTTTTAGTGAAGAACTTGAACTACTGACTATTTAGGATCCTGAGTATTCTTTCTAATATTCCTTGCAAAGGAAGCTTTTCTGTTTTCGTACTGTATTTGCAATTCTGCAAGCACCTTGAGAGCAGGGCAGTCCTTTCTAAAAGCTGGGGTCAGGAGGAGTCCTAATGCAGTCTGGAAAATCTGAAGAACCGATGTTCCCTAAACACAGTGTGTCTCATTTTGCTTTTCTTTTGAGATAAAAGAGTAATGACCAGTCTAAGTTCTTCAGCTTTGTGATGAAGTCAATTAGTTTGAATAAAACTCATAAAATTTGGCATTGTACCCTCTGTTGCTCATAAGTGTACTCCTGTCAGATTTCTCCTGATTAATGCATCTTCAGAAGTTGGTTCATTTCTATTTCTTGGGTTTGTGGTCTCTAAATTGCAATAACTATTCCCCCAAGTAACTTCACAAATGAAGAAAGTAATGAAAAGTGTTCTGAAAGGGCCCATTACTGAAATTATTTGCAGTCCCACTGGAAACTGAGGTCCTTTAAGCAGACTCCAGACATCATGGGTTTTTACTTACTAGTGTCTCATTTTCTAGGGGTGTTCTGCAAGAGGAAATTAGTCATGGTGAGGGAATAAAAGTATTATCTCAATGAATATGAGATTCTGCAGTAAGTGTAGACAATAAATTGGTCATTAGTAGACTGGCCTAATCCACATCATAAAATTTTATTAGTTTGTGGATCCATATTTCAGGGTTTGTTGATTGGTTGTGTTTGGGTTTTGGGGTTTTTTTTATTTTAAAGTAAGGCACTGGTTTTACAGGAAACTCAAAAGCTTGTGCCCCTTTGGACATTGTATTCTTAAAGCTTATGAAGAGGGGTGTGAAACATAGATGTGAAACTGAGATGTTGGAGAATCTGAATTTCTGGTATTTAAAGTGGTCCCAGTGCACCTGAGACGCATCAGGACAGCAGCCAGGGAATGGTGGCTGCTTCTGCTGTTGAAGGGGGAAATGTCTTTCACTCCTTTCATCTGTGGTCTCTGCTCTCATAGCCAGGAGGGACTTTGTGCTCCCTTGTGGAAAATGTGAAGCTTCCATCAGATGTGGGGCGAGGTGATCTCATGCTTGACTGAGGCTGCCTGAGGTAGATGGAGTGTGAAAGCAGGGAAAGGGAATCTGGAAAAGGCAGTCCATGTCTCTGCTGAGCCATGGAGACAGCACCTTGTTGCAGAGGAGCTGGGGAGAACTGTCCTGCTGTCTCCCCACTTCTTGCAGTGAGGTGTGTGAGCCCAGGAACAGGACAGATGCAGGAGCAGGTGCATATGAGCTGTCTTTCAGCTGATATTTGCTTCCTGTTCCCGTGTCAGGGATAATGCACGTACCTTTTGTAGAGCACATCCAGATCTGGGGGTGTAAGTGGACATATCAAAAGTAATTAACATTAAAACTGTGTTGAAATCCTCTGCAGCTCATCTTTAAAAGCAGCAGCAAGATGTGGTAGTTAACACCAGCAGAGAATAAATTGTTGCAGCCATCTGTCTGACAGACATCAGTGTTTAAAAACCCCTTTGCCTACGCTTCTCTCATTGACACAGTAGCTGGTCCTAAAATTCAATTTTCCGTGAATGGAGCTTATTGCAGACTGCAGACTGTTCACCAATTTGATATTTAATTGGGAGGTTAGGCCTCTTGGTGATGTGCCAGCCTCCCTTGTCCCCTTTGGAAGTGAGACTCAGGTGTGAGCTGCGTTGTCTCCCAAAATAACTGGAACAGTCTCTGAGCTTCGGAGGTTTCAGATGTGCTTGCAGTTCAGGTATCTAAGCAGAAGACAGACATTGTGCATGCAGGATGGCATTTGTTTCAGTATCATTTTTTCGGTTAATGAAGTTTATCAACAGATGTGGGCGAGTTTATTTCAAACTCAGTGATTCACAGCATGAACTGCCAGTTAATTATTACTTGCTTTTTTTTTTTAACACTGCTTACTCATCTTTACTTTGTTCTTAATCTAGGTTTCTCCTTTGATAATGTGGAGCCACAGAAACACTCATTTCAAAATAATTAAAAACAAGTAATTAAAAAAAACTCCACGCTGCAATTATTTACCTTTACCTCTTCAATTCTTGATCCATCCCACTTTCCTTTCCAGTCTGATCCATGTTCCCCTGTGTGTCTGTCCCTGCTCACTTGGGGGGCCAGGTGCTGGTGTGTGTGCAGGTGTGAGCAGGTCAGGGTGAGCTGTGTCCTACGTAGTCACCTTGGCCCATGTGCCTAAGGGTGGATTGAGAGGGCATTAGCAGCAGGGATAGTGTGGTGTGGCAGTGTGGGATGGAAGGAGGCTTCAGCAGCAGGGTCAGTAATGGGCCCAGTACCTGAGCAGAGATCTGTACCTGCACCAGGGCTGGGAATTCACTTACAAGATAAGAGCCATGATCCGTGCACTCTGCGCCGTGGCTGGAGCTGAGGTGGCTCACTGGCTTTCTGTAGCCCTGGTTTACCCACTTGCTGAAGTAACAAAAATCCCTCTGTGATGCTTGATACTGGTTTTAGTTTGTGTGGCCACAGGACTTGCACCCAGCAATGGACCTGCTTTTTACCTGTGTCTGATATTGAAAAACCTTGGACCTGGTCATTTACAAGCTGGAAATCAGAGAAGCTGCTCGCAGTTTATCATCAAGAAGGCCATTCATATACTCTGTTTTGCAGTGTTATTTCACTGTGGGGTTACCTGGGATACTCAGTGGTGTCCATTCCAAGCTCCTGTAGCTGACTACACACACCCAGAGCCAGTGGGAGTCAGAGGAGGAAAAGGCCACTGGTTAAGGTCTATATTGACTTTGGGGACCAGTCTTTATTTAAAGAGCTTCTCCTAAAGCCAAGCCCTCTCCTATGACTGTGCCCATTGCAGGGATATTTTGAATCCAGGTATCATCTGGACCATGGCTGGTGGGTTCTGTGTGCTGTCTCACTCTGCACTTGACTTGCCAAAAGCTGTTCAAACAAACGTTTGGAGAATCCCCTTTGGAAACTTGGCAGCACATCCAATTTGTAAAGTATGAGCTGATAATGAAATTTATTAGATGCTCTTTTGTAATCTTGACCAAGAAACACTGAAGCTTTCAGAAAGTAGTGCAGGTGATGGTAATTTTGTCTCCATTCTCATCCTGAGATCAGGAAAAAGATGCTTCCTCTTCCATTGCTGTGTTTTGTTTCTAGGGGCAGACCCAATATGATGAATAGATCTGCAATATCCATAATCACTTTACTACTGCAAATAGTCATGAGCCTTGTGAGGGATACTGCCTTGGGTGTCATTTGATAAAACAGGGGTGTTCTTATATCCTTTTGAAGCTGATAAAAGAAACGTGTGGTAGAAATCTGGAAAGGAACAGTAAAAAAACAAAGTGGATTTTTGGTTATGAAGTAGTAGGACTGAGGAAGAAGTAAGGAGGACATTTGCTTTCTATAGGAGAATCATTAAGTATGCACAGATGTTCCTTTATTTCATTTACAATACAAGTTTTATGCCTTTACGTTATATTTTATTCTTTTAGGTATGTGGAGAATATGTCTTCCAGTTACTGTGGGTTTGGTTTTTTTTTTCTTTAAACCCTTGAATCCCTACTGGATTTTGCAGTCCAGAAGCATTTGTCTTCAAATTGCACTCCTGGTAAAATAATGGAATGGTTTGGTGCATCTTCATGAGGCCATTTTGTGATCCCTCCTACCACTTTTACCCAGACATTGAGCTGCTTCAGGAGAAGAGTATGAGTTTAGTTCTTGTGGGAAAGATGAATCTGTGGTTCATGAACACCCAGGCAGTACCAGAGACCTTCCCTGGGTCCCCTGGTTGCTCCTGAGGTGCTTCCCTGCTTTGGAGGGAAATTGCTGCATCTGTGGGTCAGAGCACTGATGCAGTCACATCATCTTTTTAGTTTTCTGTGGAGATACCCACCATGATTCCTAGTTCTCTGGAAGCAGCAAGGATTTTAATGGTTTAAAAATTAAATTCATTCTGGGCTTAATTGCTGTTTTCTGCCTAATTACTTTTAATTCTCTCTTGGATTTTTTCACTTCTGAGAGGACTAAGTAGAACTTAGTTTCTAAATTGCCAACTTTCTAGCCCGATTTCTGTGCTAAACTGACCTGCTGTCAACAAATGTTAAATGAATTAATTTGCATAGCAAACAGATGCAAAGTGCTCCTTTTTCCAGGGGTACCATCTGTAGTTGCAGCATTTCTTGTCAGTTCTCCAAGTACACAGAAATTCGCATTCGCAGATATCCTCAGGGTTCAGAGCCCTGGCTGAGGTGTATGAACACAAACAAACTGCACCCACCTGACTTTCCCTGAAAACACACATTCTTCAGCTGGAGATTGCACATAACAGCTTGTCCAACATCAGCCCCTGAGAAGGGAAGGGACAGCCTGGTGGCTAGAGCTGTAGCAGGAGACTTGGAAGTGTGGATTTATTTGCTGCTGTGCTACTGCACTGACATAATTACAGGCAAGATTAATGGTATAAACCTTTTTGTGGTGTAATTTTTAATAGCCCTGTCTTCTTGTGGCTTTGGTGAGGTTCAGGTCCCTAAGTGCCTGAGGGGATCAAGACTTCACTGATCTTCACTCTTCTGTCTTTAATGTGGCACTGGCACCTTTGTATGTACCTTCCCCTGAAGTTGGTGTAAATACCAGCAGTTCAAGGATTTTGAAATGGTTGATCCTAGAGATATCAACTGGGAATAAGCAACTCCTGTAGGTATAAATTAAGGGTTTGGTCCCATGGAATCAAAACCTGAGAGGTTTGTAAGTGTGAGATATGATGTTTGAAGATATGGCATAAGGACTCAGTGGATTCAGAGCCAGACATATACTTACTCCATCAGGTTGAGAAATGATGTAAAAGTATCTGCAGTATCCTCTTAGGTACTTCAGAGGAAAGATGACTGCAAGAGCTTGATGGTAAATCAGTAATACTTGGGATGTGCCAAATAGTTTTTGTATGCAAATGTCCTAAGCCTTTTTCTGAGGAGGACAGAGCATTAAGGTCCATGAGTGTACATCTGGTCCTGCAGATGGCCCTTGCAGTGTTTCAGTCACAGGCAGTGCTGTGAGTGAGTCCTGGTGTCTTTATGTATTTGTAGCACGTGTGTACCCAGACACGCCCTGCACACGCTTTGTAGCAGGAGTGTGGCTGTCTGTGAGGCACGGGCAGGTGAAGAACGTTTGTCAAGCAACGTGTGGTCTTGTTTGAGCAGAACAGGTCTCTCTCTTTGCCCCCTGAAAACACCTGTACTGAGTGTATCAGTGATGTTGCTGTGCCTGTTCTTTCTCCCCATCTCTGTGTGCTGAATTTGAGGAACAAAAAGAAGTAAGGTTGTCAAAACCAGGTTCTTATGCCCTCCTTTCTTTTTAATGATTAATGTGTGGCTTTTCTCTGAAGAAAAGTGCCTGGGAATTAGAGCTTTCAAAGTGCATTACTTTCAAGCTCTATCCATCTTTACATCCTGCAGGCATGGTAATAGTGTGTGGTGACAGTCACATAATATTTGTCCTGTGTGCACTCATATACTGGAGGCAGCCTTCCTCTGGCGCTGACTGAAGTAAGAAGGCACCTAAGTGCAATCTGTGACCTGGAAGTGCTGCCTGGGACAGAGCAGGGTGCAGGAGGTGAGGCTCAGGTGACGCTGCTGCAGTGCTGCCAGACGAGCTGCCCTTGGTGTCAAGGGAACTTTGCTCACTGAAGCGTGGCAGAACAGAGAAGGTAGAAAACAAAGGCTGGCTCCTGAAAACTCACATTTCCCTCTTTTTTATCAGCAGCAAATTTGCATTAATACAGAGCCCTCCTTGGCAGCTAACTCCAAAACTCTCCCCTAACTCCAAAAGAAGTTCTTTGACAAAGTTGTTTGTTTGACATCAGTGTGCTCCCCTGTTCTAGTTCAAGTAGTCCCTTCCTGTGCTTTTGCAGAGCAGTTATTTAAGCAAGCTCATGTGGAGGGGACTCCTTCCAAAGGTTAGTGCTTCCCTGTCCCACCCAGAGGAGCTGAGGGCAGGCGCTGCCATCTCTGTCTCCCCACTCACCTGCAGTGCTTTGGGGCTGCTGTGCTCGTGTTGTGTTGAGTGGGTGCAGCCTGGGGGAGACTGATGCTCCAGGTGCTGGAGCTGATGATCCTGTCAGTCTTTTGGTGTGCTACAGGTGCCTTTGAAGTGGACTTTCAGAGAAGGAATAGTTTTAGAAAGAGATAAAAACGGAACTGAAATTTGCCAGTGAATCTTCACTTCGGAGGCAGCAAGTAGCACGAAAAGGGAGAAGCTTATCTGCCCGACCCAGACTGGAAAAAATCAACTCAAATTAAAAACCCACACAAAAGAGAGGAGTGAATGAAGGCAGTTTCTTAATTAGCTTACTGATACTGTGCAGGATCACAGCATATGGCTGTCCTGGGGCTTATATGATGAGCAGAGCATTTAATTCGTGCTAGTAAGGAGCTGTTAGGGTTCCTCCTGACAGTTCCTGATGTTTAGCTTGTAATATAAATAAATTATGCATAGATTTTAGCAGCAGAGACATAACCTAGTTACATGCAACCTTAATGCTTTACAATCACATCCTGAGGTATAAGTTTGAAGTTGTGCACTTGCTTACTGCCTTCTGTCATTACTTAGGAATGAATCTAGGTCCTTCCTCCCTTGGTTGTCAGGAAAGGGAATCTACAAAAATGTCTGTTGCTGTGGTGGGGTGAAGAGCAGGACTGCAGCAGAGCTCTAATGGACGTGGTCTGCTTTGGAAGGCTTGTGAGCCGTGATCCTTTGTTAGATTAATGCCACCTCATTGCTCTATTTTTGAGATTCTTTTCACATGGCAGCAAGCATGTGTGGTAAAGCAAGCAGAGCCCCTTGGCCTTTCCTCCAGGTAGAGACTAGAATAATTTGGAAGCTAAGTAGCTGCTGGGCATCATGGAATTCTCGTGTGGTGCGTTTCTGCATCATTTTGCATTGCAGGAGAGCAAGGTGAGGCCCTCCAAGTAGGTCATGCAGGAGGTAACCAGTCAGCATTTTACTGAAAGGGCATTACAAGATGTTTTGGGTATAGAATGCCACAGATAACAAGGTACAGATGTCAAGTCTGTCCTTTGTTAAACTGTACTCTGGAGCCCCAGGCTGTTTCAGAGAGCTCTGCTAGGCAGTGTATGAGGTGGGACAGGTGCCTTGTAGATCTCTTGCTCTGTGCTACTGTTGCTGGAGCACAGATGAAGCTTGTGAAGCCCTTTTTCAAGGGTGGCTTTTACTGTGTCCTCTCAACCATTTGGTCAACTAAAAAAATCCAATCACTTTATTTAAATAGGTGAAAGGGTTTACATGCAAAGAAACTGGGGCTGCTCTGCTGCTTCTCTCTTGGGTGTGACTGGTCAGTGAATGCTGGAGTGGAGCAGCAATGTCCAGTGGGATCTCCTGCCCAGGTCTGAACAGCTGCTCCCTACCTAAATCACCACCAATAGAGCTCCTCTGGCTTTATGTCCCTTTCATTTGGACTTTGGCTTCTTTCTGCTTTCTTTACCATATTCTCTGCTGCCAGACTCCATTGTGCTGTACAGGGCCCTCTGACCAGAGCTGCCTGGATCAGGCTGCCTGCCTTTGTGTCACAGGCAGCTTCTTTCTTCTTTCTCTTGTTTTCAGAACAATGAACTTTAATACCAATTAAACTTCCTGGTACTTCATGTGAACTGAAGTATGGAATCCACTCTATTTCTGCATGAAATGATGGAATGATTTTTAAATGTTGTATATTCCTCCTTTGAGACAGAGCAGACCTAGAAGTACACTTGAAAATAGAGTACATTTACTACACCTAGTATTGATCCATCTCCTTTGGCTGACATCCAAATAAAAATTTCTTTATTGTGAAGCAGAGTGTGGGTGTGGAAGGGTGTTTGAATAGCAAGGGTTCTGCCTGCCAGAGTAAGTGGACAGAACAATTAATATATTTTAAGTTAGACTTGTAAGAAGCTGGTATTCATTTATCAGCTGAAGTATGCAAGACTCAGTGTCTGGACAGCAAAGCCTCAGTGATGGTGCTGGTCAGAGCCTAGCAAGGGGTTGGAGAGAGCTCGTCACTGTCTCAGCTTCAACTCTCGGCCACAATTCTTCCAGGAAAAGGTGGAAGTGTTACTAGGAGTGTTACTTAAAAATTTCCAGTTCAACTTCCTATTTATAGAAAAAGCAAAGTCTCCAAGCTGTTGTCTTCATTCCCAGCTAGATCCCTAAACCAAGTGCTTTTTACACCTGCTGCACTGAGGCAGGAGGGGAGGTGTTCAGTAACACTCGGGCCTGGGCTGCATCTGCAGCACTGCGGGGTAGCAGCTGATGGTGCTCTCCAGCCAGGTGACAGACACAGCAAGTCTTGGAAATACTAGTTCTGGTTTTCAGAGAAGAATGTGTCTCTGCCTTTATTTTCAAGTTTCTCTTCATCATTAAAAACAAACCAATCCAAAACTTCTCCACATCTTCACTCTGTCGGATTGTTAGGGAGAGCACGGAGGGGGCACTGCCACGTGATTGCATTGAAAGAGTGCAAATTAAGTACCCTGTACTTAATTACTTTTAATTCTTTTCTCTTGAAGATAATTTTGGTGTGTGGCACAGACAGTAGTAAGAGCTCACCTCTCCTAGGGGCGATGAATGCCAGCTCTATTCTGCAGATGTAAATATAGCATTCAGAACTGCGTATTATTAAGACAACTCTTTGGTGATAATAATAACCTTATCTGAGGTGTGAACAGATTTCTCAGCACACTCGCCCCCATTTTCTGAAGTCTTTAATACCAACAGACTGCATTCCTAGCCTGATGTGTTTCTGTGCTTGTAGGTATTTACTTTTATTTAACACTTGCTTAGTGCTTCTTTGTTTGGTTTGTTTGGGGTTTTTTTTCCATGGGAAAGCATATATTGCAACATCCTTACAAATTCTTTTTCGCTAGTCCTGGCCACAGTCTGGACTCTGAGAATTTGAGGAAGAATCCAGGTTGCTTTTTCCACCTAAAGGCTGGAGATTTAAAATCTCTGGAATGAGATTGGTACCTTACTGCTTTACAACAAGTCAGTCATCCAGTTGGTTTCTTTCCTATGTACTTGGAGTCACATGGGCAGTAATTCCATGTTTTGCTTCTAGAATTGTTCTTCAGACTGTGTTGTGTATATTTACAGAAAGCACACTGAAGGTGTCTATTACCCTTTGCAGTGTGGCATAACAAAGACATTTCAGTTTTTAAAATACATTTTTCATTTAATAGACTCTTGGAAAAGTATTGAAAAGCAGGAAAGTCAGGGAAAGCAGCAGAGGCCTTGCTGGGGGTGAAAAGGCAAGGTAAGGGAAGCAGACTGTACAGAACACTGGGGATGAACAGCAGGTCTCATTTGTTACTGGTTTGTGTAAAAATAGTTTGAGTAGTTCCCCCTCACCATTCCCACCCTTCTGAATGAGCAGTCAACTTTATTTTCATTTGTAACAGGATATTTGCCCATCATCAGTGCCTAAAAAGCCCTGCAGAGTTGTTCAAACTTCAGTAAGTAGCTTTGACTTACATCTACAGAGGTTCAGGCCATTCCAGTTCTTGCACGGCATCCTGTCTGCTGAGCAACAGAGTTAGCAGCACCTGAGCTGGGGTCTCAGCTGCTTTTCTATTTGGTGTTTTGTGTGAAACACTCCATCCAGTGAAGAATTACTTCTGGTGTAAAACAATACTTGTCTAATGTGTAGAAGAGTTCGGTGAAAAGCAAAGCTCTCTGCTTTATCCAAGTTGGATGCCATATGTTGCATATCTCCATTGCGTGAGTTTCTGGAAGTTTCTGGCCTGGGTGAGGCTGTGCATTTCTTCTGTGGAGTGTTGCCCTGTGTAGGCAGACTGCAGATCTGCTGGAATCAGTCATCTGTTTGTTGATTTCCATCAGTCTTGGAAGGAGGGTGTTCAGAAACCTTGCTTTGCAAGCTTCCTTTGGAAGATGCTTTGGTTACATCTTTGATTCCATCAGGTGTAACAGATGTAAGATGCAGCAAGAACACTCCAGTGCAGATGTGAAATGGGAAGAGATTTTTTCTGACTCCTGTCAGTGGAGTGCACTCTCAGGTTGATTATTCCGTGGCAGTTTCTGTCCTTTTTAATGACCAGTGCCAGCAGTAGCTCTCCTCTCCATGTCATACCTTTTGTTTTCATGCTCCAGCCCCTCCTGAAGACCCAAGATGAATTTGATCAATGACTACCAGGTGATGCTTTTCAATGAGGTGGATCGTTGAGACTCTGAACTCCACGGCAGAAATGCAACTTGGCATTTTCCTGGTTTGCAGGGACTTGTGAAGGTGGCTCTGGATCATGGAAACCAACCCTGGCAGCACTTTTGGGATTGCCAGATGAGAACTAAGAGCGTACTGGCATCGTTTTCCTGGGGCCCACCTTTGCTTAGAGTTTAGAGGTGTCTGCCGTACTTGTGCATGGATATGACTTGCAAATATTTCTGTGGGGATTGGGAGATCTTCGGTGCCTTTTGCAGTGCTGGAACAGCAGCAAGAGCAGACTCATGACACAGGAGCTGATCTCCCTGGGCTTAGTCTGTCTGAGATCAGCCTGGACTGCTGGCACAGCAGTGGGAGCTGAGCTGTCCTGTAGGTCTGGATTGTAGTTACAGACAAGGAAATGTGGTTTGCTCTTCCATGCTAGAGAAATCCCATGGGCTGCAGGAAGCTCATTACCCAAAGAGGGAGGACTAACAAAATCCCAAGAGTTGGGTATTTATAGAGCAGATGTTTCTGCATGAGATGCTCATAAGGATACATTTTGTGATGTGCTAGTTAAAACATAAACACTGCAAAGTTTGATGTCTGGATAACTTAGTCATAGCATTAATTAGCTATTAACTTGATCCTGCAGAGTTTTCATGCTTATTTATGTGTGATATATATAGGAATTTTTTCTCGAGGCATTGATTTTCAGTAATTTTTTCTATAATCGAAGAGACAGTGATATCAGCAAGCCACACTCTTACTGATAAAATCTTATAATATCTTTTTCAATCATAACCTTATCAATATCTACCTTGGTATTAACCCCAGTACAGATCAATAAGTAAGAAGGCAGGATACACAATACTGTGATGCTGTTTGTAACCACAGCAGTAAAACAAATGTGGTGCAGCTGTGGTAGCACAAATGAACCATAGAAAAATCTCTTCTGAATGGGCCATAGGGCAAGGAAGGTGTGAAGGTTGAGCTGTTTTGCCTGTAGTCTGCAAGTGTTGCTTATGAATTCTAACAATCTTAAGACTTAATGAGGGAATAAAAAATGTGGTGAACAGCTCCAGGTAAGACAATTTATAGTGCATTTCTGTCATCCTGTAGCTTAATAAGTAGTGTTCCACATTAATAGATCTGCTTGAAAGTGGAGCTGCTATCGTTTAATTGTTATAACTCCTGAAAGGTATCTTTGAGAATTTGAATTCTAATTTCAGTTTCATAAAGACATGGCATTAAAATTCACACTTGTGTTTTTGATACAAAAGGATTAGTACAACTGGAGATGGGAAAACAGCATGTAGAATTCTCTTACATCTATCCTGTGGAATCATTTTAGTACCACTTTACCTGCCTCCTGTCATCCATTGCCATAGGTGAGGCTGTGTTAGGATTTGAGGAAAGGATTCGTTTATCTGTGCATTTCACTTGCGTTCTTAATTGAAAGTTAATGTGTTGTTACAGCAACCAGCTCACAGTTAAGTGCCTTCAGATTTTGAGAGGTCTCTGAGAAAATGTGGGTTTTCCTCGCTATCCAATTAACACAGCAGCCTGCCTAGATGACCGGGACATGGGAGGGGACTATGATTGATTTGTTAATCATTTGGAGACTGGCAGTCCCTCTAGTTAAAAGCAAAAATTGGCTATATTATCCTAATAGCAGAAGGTCATGATGGTGTCCTGAGCTTTTGAGAGGTAACCTTACATGAGTTTGTGGGATTCAAAGACCCTGAAAGCTGAAAGGTTGTCTGTGTTATTGTCGAAATTACTGCATTTCAGCTTCCCTGTAGGATTGGTCAAGTCAGCACTATTAAGAATAATTTTGTCACTTCATTTTCCCTCTAAAGAAAAAGGTGGGGGGAAAAAGGCTGCATTTGGAAAATTGACTTGAATTTTATTTATTTATTGGGTAATGGCAGGTTGATGCTTATGCAAGGCTGGAGTATCAGTTTGTGGTTGCTGGATGAGTGAGGCCAAGTTCAAAGGTCCCCTCTGACAGCTTCTGCAGTCATTGATATGTGTAACTTTTAACAACTCCAAATAGCTTTTCCCTGTCTCCCTGCTTCTACCTGTGCTGTTTTCTTGTGCAGTGTTCTGAGAAATTTAAAGCCATGTAAACTCTTGTCCTTTACTTACTAAAGGTGACTAATCCAGGCTTTGTGATGAATCTACTGCACACAGCTTTTTCAATTTCTGTGGCCATGGTAATGCTGTGCAATCTTGTGACGTTGCATGTGTTTTCTAAGGTGGTGAAAGTATCTTTCAGTTTAGAACCGCTGGTTTTGAAATTAAATTTTTGGTTTGCGTGTTGTTTGCTCTGCAGACTCTGGCCTGGGTTAAGGTGAGTCCCTGGACTCAGCAGCAAAGCAATGTGTTTGTAGGTACCTCTGGGATTGTGTTCCCCTTTTTGTTCAGGCTCAGGGAGTTGCAGATGTGCATTGCCCATATTTTACTGAGATTTAGTAGGTTTGTCAGTCTACTTGGCCTCCTAATGGCTCATCCAAGGTGATGAGTTCTTAATAATTGTAGTGTAAATCAATGCACCTTCGAAGCTTCATAGTGAAGGTTACAGGGCTAAATTTTCTTTCAACTCTCTCCTGTCAGGAATGTAAGTTCAGATGGAGCAGAAGCACGCAGAAGACTAAGGGAGTGTGATGGCCTGGTGGATGCCCTCCTTCACGCTCTGCAGTCTGCGGTTGGCAAGAAGGATACGGACAATAAGGTGAACTTGAGTATTAAAATGTAGTGGATGTTTCCATTCATTTACACTGAAGTGTTGCACTGGGATCCAGCTTGTGTTTGCTGGTGTCAGAAGAGGATTCTGCCTGCCTCAGAAAACAGAGTCATTGTCTTCCTCTCGTCTCTGGTATCAGTGGTGCTACTGATGGGGTGTCAGCAGGATGCTGCTGTGTTTCCCTCTCTGGCTGATGAGGGGAGCAAAGGCTGCTGGCTGAGAGAGGTGGGGAGAGTAGTCCTTTATTGCCAGTGACATTACTGCTATTGTTCTGCGTTACTTAATTGGCATTTATAAGTGCAGTCTCTAAATCAGAATTGAGTCCCATTTACACAAAGCAGCAAAGGAGTCAGTTCCCATTTTAAAGACTTTATTCAGCCCTATCTCTAAAGACTGAAATGCTTAGACTTTAAGAAATGTCTTCAGACCTGCAGCACTTTCACTGTGGCTTTTTTTTTTTTTTGGTGCAGATTCTATTAATCTGTTTTTATCATCATCTCATCCCATGGCACTTAAAAGTGTATTTATATGCATGAGGAATATCATAACTTTAACCTATTTAAAAAGGAGCATACTATTTCTTTATATCCAGAAGGCTCGTAAAGCATCGTTATTTTATTCTTTTTGAGTCCCACTATGTGATGGCCTGTACGAGGGAGTTACAAAGCCCTGTTAGTTAATCAGGTAATTTTGGAAGTGGATTTTGTAACCACCTGGTGGTTTCCATTGCAACCTACAGAGCATTGCTCTTGTCAGAACCCGATGTGCTGTGGATTAGCTATTACTACAGGACAACGTGTGTTCTCATTGAAATCCTCACAAGGCCTAGGTTTTGACCCAGAGAAAATTTAATAAAATGGGCCCCTTGGAGATTGTAAATGTTGGAAGAACGAGAGAGAGAGACTTGGATTAAAATAAGATCCTTATATGATCATTTTCTGCTGTGTGTTTGATCTTTTGGTGAATTGTATTCTTTATGTAAGATCAAGTGGTATTTTTGATTAGAGACTTTTCATTTTAAATGGATACTATTTATGAATTGCTTCACTTTCAGAAAAATAAAATTGGGTTTAGAAGAGGAATGAACGTTAATTTCAGGGTCTTGACTAAATCTTCCTTGAGAGCTACATGGTTTTCCTGGGACAGGTGGCCTTTTTTCAATTTCCCCAAGCCCTCCTCTGTGCAATACAGTGGTTTGCAGGTAAGAGGGTGCAATACCTCTTATAACATCAATTTCTCTGTAACAGTCTGTGGAGAACTGTGTGTGCATCATGCGGAACCTCTCCTACCACGTCCACAAAGAGGTCCCCGGAGCTGATAAGTACCAAGAACTGGATGCTGGTCAGACGACAGGCACGGGAGGCTCTCAGAAGAAGAAGAAAGATGATGCTGGTTGTTTTGGTGGGAAAAAAGCTAAAGGTATGTTTTGCAACAAGCTCAGAACTGGAAGTGGGTTTGGGGGGAAACGTTGCTGTGCGGTCCTGCTCTGGCGAGCACATTCATGGTGCTCGTTTAGGATGATGCAGTCTGTGGAGTGCTTGCAGTGTCCTGGCATGTGTTTACCTCCTGTGTTGCATCACTGTGAGATATTTGGGATTCTTTTTTCCACTATTGCTGTACTTTTGTTTGGCTTTAAACAACAGTGCTGCATGCTGACAGATGACCCCTCTGCTGTTGGGAAAAGGTGGATGTGCTGTGCCTCTCCTCTGCATTGCTCTGTCAGATCTCTCTGCAGTCCCCTTGCCTGGCTGTTTAGCATGTCCCCTCCTCGGGAAGCCAGGCCAGCATGGATCCATCCATCCATCCCCGTGCATGGCACTCCTGGCTGTACATCTTCCATGCCTCCAGACTCTCATATTTGAAAACAAACTAAAAGCCTCCCCTCCCACTCAACCAAAACGTACAGCCTCCCAATTCAGTCACTATTTCAGTAATTTAAATTGCAAACACGATTTTGTAGCTTTTAATTGTCAGTCACTTCTAGACCTGTTCACTCCTCTGGGGCATGAGTGTTGCAAATGAGTTTCATTATAAGAGAGGATTAATAGTCTCAGTAACCCCCCTGCCATATTTCCTTACAAAGAGACACTCAAATTATATCCGTTTTCTTTGTTGTTTCAGAGAAATTACTATTCTAGACTGAATTCTGTTTTCTTTCCTTTCTTAGAGAAATGACTATTTTAGCTGAATTCAGAGATAATTAATTCTGTTTTCTGTCTAGGCTTCATTCTCCTCATTCATGTGTACACACATCCTGGCTTATTATTTGTAGCCAGGTACAAGGAAGGGTTTTGCCCCTAAAGAGCTGATATGGAGTTGTTTGAACTTGATGGACTGTGTGCTGCATAATTGCTCTTTGATCTGCCCTGTACAAGTTACCATAATATTACATGTTTCCATATGTGTTAGGGAAGTCATCACAGTGTGAACTTGCTTTTGCAGACTAGTCTGTCATCAACTACATTTAAACCGTTTAAGAAAAAAATTGATGGGGATCTTCTAATGACTGGGGGGAAAACTAAAGAAATAGTTCTGCCTGCCTGGCCAGCCTGTTCTCACAGGGAGTGACTGAACCTGCAGTGCGACACCCTTTGGAAACCTTGCACGTGTGCCGACTCCAGCCTGTTCCCTGCCCCTTGCAGTCCCTGTTGTTGCTTTGCTTGAGAGCAACACAGTCAGTGGGAACACCTTTAGCCCTGGAAGCTGTGAGTGCTCTGTGGGAGGAGGGTGTTGTGCTGAGGGAGGCCCGTCCTCATCCCCTCGCGGGCCGGGAGCAGGGAGCGCTCTCAGGTGTGTGCCTGGGCCCAGCCAGAGATCCACTCCTGGGGCTGTGCACCCGGGGACTTTCTGGTCATCCCCTGGAGCACCAGATCATGTATTTTTGGACTAGTTGGCCTCAAAAACGTCCGACACTGAGGATGAGCCTGTGGATTGCAGCAAGCAGTGCAGGTACTCAGTGAGAGCTTGGGTTTGGCTCTGTGTGTTCGGCAGGAAATGACAATATACTTTAATGGTTTTTTCCACCTTTTCGCAGTGCTCTTTTGAAAGTGTGCTGTTCCCTAGAGGGAAATCAACTGGTGATAATGCTGAGCTCACAGCTCGTAGGATGTAGATCAAAAGAACAGAGGGTCTCAGATGACTGTTGTGCTTAAAAAATAAAAGTTAAAATCCATTCATAAATGTGCTTTTAAAATCATAAAGAGGAGCTCCATTGTCTTGCTGTTTAATTTATGTGGATACTGCTCTGAACCTACCTTAATTTTCTCAGTCTATAACTTCAGAATCAATTGGTTCTCTCCTCTCTTGTTCACTTATCTCACAGTGTTTCCATGTTTACTTTATTTTCTTTCATGGTCATTGATCACAGCGTTTCAAACACCTCTGCAAAGGGCTAGTCATCCTTCTGGCCCCTCAATTCTGTGAGCACCTTTTCATTTAATAAAAAGAGATAGAAAAGGGGAAAAAAGAGCTGTGCAAAGAAGGATTGGGAGTTTTCAGCAGGAACAAAAGGAAGAAGGTGGCATACCTTGGTTTGGTTTGGTTTTTTAATTGATGAAACTTCTGTAGTCTTGTAATACTCAGGTTTTGAACCTGTTGTGTGAAATTCTGCCTCTTTGTGACTGTTCCTTTGTATTTTCTTCATCCTGTAAATTTTTGTTTTTCTTTTGCTGCTTTTCTGGTAATTAGAGGAGTGGTTCAATCAAGGTGAGTCTGCAATACTTTATTTTCCTCATCACCATAACGTGCTTTGTTCGGCTTTCTCATGCAAGGCTAAGAGCTGAGATCAAGGTCTTGTTCATCCACCTTCTCCTGTGCTCCCCCTGTGCATCCTCCTGTTCATTTCAGCAGACACGGAAAAATCCTCTGAGGGAGCTTTTGCAGTTTGGTCTTTCCACACCAAGAATGGAAAACACAAGGATTTATTCATTCCTGGTGTAAGTGCAGTAGGGAAGTGGATGTGCAGCTGGCCTGCTAACCCCAGGAGAGCAGGAACACCCAAGTGTGTGAGTTGTCTCACCAGCCCTGTCAGGTGGAAGGCTCTGCTGGCTGGTCTGGGGAGTGGAAGTAGCTGTGAGCCACAGCAGCCTGGATGTGCACTCTCAGGGGTCCTTGGTACCTTCTCTGCTTGGGCACATGCCTGGGCTGCTGCAGCTCTGTTACTGGCACACAGAGGAGCTGGATGAAGCCACCCCCAGTACCTGCCTCGGGGGATAGGCTTCAGTTTCTCATCCCAGCACAATAAGTAAAATTGCACCTGGAATACACAGGTCTGAGCCTAAAGCTTCCCTCGGCTGGGAAGTTGACAGGCTGTGGGTGCCTGAAATACTCTGTTACTGGGACTGGTTTGGGGGTGAGGGCCGGGGCGTTTTCAGGTGGTGACACTTGCATTAGATCGTGAGTTCTGGAGGGTTGAGCCAAAGGAGAAATGTGGGGAGGAGAAAAAACCAACCAACCAAAATCTGATTGCTCCACCCAACACATGATGCTGGGTGGTGTTCTGCAGGACACTGATTTTGGACTTTGAATGGTGAGCCTGTGGAGGATGGACTTGTTGGCAGGACAGAGCTCAGCCCTTGATTTCTGACACTCCTTTGTGGCCAGTTCAGTGGCTGTGTTCATGAGCACCGGGGACGATAAGGTGGGGTTGTTATGAAGAAGCACTTTGCCTTAAACTTTTTATTTCAACCAGAAAGAAAGCATTTGAGAATTAATCCTTCAGCAGAAATGGTCTGGCTGCACTATGGTTTGATTATCTGGTAAAGCAGAACGACATTTGAGGAAGCTCAACAACAGCATTAGTGGTTAATAACTCTGCCTCACACTTCAGAGTCTGTGCGGAGTTTCTGACAGATGGAAAATGCCAAAGGTTATGTTGTTGTTGTTGCTTACATAATGAAAAGTAGCAAGTGGGGAGAGGGAAAGAATTTTAATCCCACTGTTTCAGAGACTAAATTGCATCTTGCACAAGCGAGTCTCATGTCAGGCAATTTTCCCAAACCAGAATGCTGTGCCAGTCCTACAGCCAGGTCTCATAAAACAGGCCTGTCAGCAGGCATGTACAAAACTGTCTCTTTGTAAAGTGTGAAGCTGTGCTTCTGATCCAGCAGCATTGGCTTTTCTCTGACACACCTCAGGCTGGAGAACCTGGAGATGGTAGAAATTGAAATGTGCAAAAGCAGGATCTTAAACTTCTCTCCTGCTGCAAGTGCAGTTTGTGCTGTGGTTTCAGCATGCCTGTGGTGCACGACCTGATTGTGAAGATCCAGACAGTGGTGTGCTCCATAGAAATCCCAACCACATGGATTGTGTGTGTGTTCACATCCCTGCTGTGAACAAATGCACAAAAACACAGCAGAGTGTTCAGAGCTACAGAATCTGGCAGTGGTGCTTGTTTTCTCATGTTATCAGGTGGGCTTGGGGATGGCTGAGAGGGCTGTAATCAGTAGACTCTTGAATTGCTGATTAGGTCACCTTTTTAGGAACTTCAGTATTTGTGAAAATCAAATGGGAAAAACAGCTACTGGGCCTCAGATTGAAACCTTTGCTTTCTGGGTGGATTTGTTTTGGAGTCTTCTTGCAGCTCTTGCTCACCTTGTCTATATAGGAAAGTCCTGGAATATGTAGGTGCTTGGGGTATTTCCAAACCAGATCCATTTGATTAAGCAAGTAATTTGTAGGGTTGAAATCTCCTTGGTCAGAGCTCTGTGTTCTGAACTGCTGCCATTGGTAAGCAGCTGGCAGCTTCTGCTTTGAACAGACGGGCTTTGGCCTGCGAGGTGGGAGTTTCTCAGAGGCTCCTCCACACCAGCCAGTGTTTGCTGTCTGGCCCAGAAATGGAGACACAGCAGCTGAAGAGCCCAGAGCACAGGTGGAGGGTGCTGTCTTTGTGAAAGATGGGTTAGTAAAAAGGCAGCTGCTTTGGCGTTCCCAGCTCAAAAGTAGCAGCCAACACTGCGCTCCAGGACAATTCCTCCTGAACAAGTTGTGCACAGACACAGTGCTTACTAAACACTGCACTGGGAAGAAGGGAACTCTTACTGTGCCATCTCAGTTCTGCAGGGCGGAGAGAAGTGCCAAACCAACCTTTAAATTATAGAGAGAACTTTTGAAATGCGTAGTTGTGTCAAATAAGGTCTGACTGAGAACATGTTCTGAGATTTAAACTGGCTAATGGCAGAGACTTGAAATTTGGGGTCATGTGAAAAAACAGTTTGTCCTACTTGTAGATAAGATGGAGTCACATTTATTGGTCCTAAACACTGACTTCCTTCCTTGAATGCTTTTTTTCCCTTTAATTCCCTCTGCCCTGCTTTTTCCTGTCAGTGCTCTAAGGGTCAACAAGGGTTTGCAGCCAGCAACTGGGTTCAGCTGCCATTAAGAAATGCAACATCCTTTGGTCATGTACAGCACTTTTTCTTTCTGGGATTTGGTTCCCCAAACAATGTGTTGCTTCTTTCGTGAAGCAAAAAATTGATGGAAGGCTGCAAAGTGCTGCTGATTCCTGTCCCTTCCTGTAGAAAAGATACCTTTTGAGAAGTGCTGTGGTACCTGGCTGCATGACCTTTTGGCAGCTTAGATGGGCTTTTACATACTTTAGTTAAGGAAATTAGTTCAGATAAGCAGAACTTCTAGGTACATGTTTTGTTGTGCATAACAGTTGAAGTTGGCTGGTATTCTGTGTCGGCATTTCAAAAGAAAAGTGTGTGATTCCATCCCTCCCAAAGAAAGGGAGAGAATGGAATACTACCTTGAGGGGGGATTTCCCTCTTGATGCTATTTCTAAATATTCATAATGGTATTTAAAAGCTCTAATTATTCCCTGTACAGTACTGAGTATTTTTATCCTTTTTCAAGAGGAAAGGTGGAGTGACCCATTGAGTTCACTGTGCATGTACCAAGCTCTGCTATAACAAGGCAGGGACTGGCCTTTCCCATCTCATGACCTCTTGCCAGTCAAGGCTCAGACTCATCTCATTACATTTTCAAGGACCATTTTCCTGTTTGCTTTTAAGCAGCCTTGACTGGTGGAGCTTTCAGTCCTTTCTGTAAAACCTCCATTAACAGCCTGGCAGTCCCTGTGCAGAAGCCACTTCTGACAGCTTAAATTGCGTTGTCTGAATTCATCCCATCGCACCTGCCTTCCCTGCTCTGGAGGGAGAGGGACTAAATAACTTGTTTTTCCCCCCTCAGAATAATTTGGGAAAGCTGAATTGTACACTGCTGTCCTCAAAAGCCATGCAGATTCTTGCACTGCCTTCCAAACCTCTCTCTCTGCTGCCAGTATTCCTCTGATGGCAAGGTTCCTGCTTATCCCACAGCATCCATGCGGGCTTACCCAGGGCAGCGTGTCTCCTTGGGGCATGAGAACTAACCCTTCCCTCCCCATGTGTTTACATAACCCTGAATTCTCAACCTAACTAAAACTAAAAGTGCAGGTTTTGTTCTGTTTTCTGTAAAGGGATTGTATAAATTAAAGCTGATGTAATGGTTTGACACTGTCTCTTAGCAGAAGTATGGAATTATTTCCATTAGCTTCTAATAAATAGCAAAAATGACATTTTGTCGATCGAAGGGCAATTCAAGGTTAAGTTGTTGGCTGCTGTCTGTACAATATATTAAATCTAGGTCTTCCTGCCTGGTAGTTGCATTGAGAGTAGAGGCTGCAAAGCAAAGCTGTTGTTTTTTTGCTCTGCTTCTGAGTTTTGCTTCAGCTAAGTTTTGGGTCAAAATTCCTCTGTGAAAACAACAAGTAAACACTGGGCTTCTGAGGGAGGGGCACAGCTTTGCCAAGAAGGGAAATGGCACATTTTTGCAAGGTTTAAAGCACTCTTAAGACTCTCTGAAACGCTGCTGCTAAGCATGTTTGCAGATCAACCTGAAAGCAGCACGGGTGTTTGTCCCTAAGTTGCTCATGCTAAAACCACAACTGTGCAGCTGGACTGCGAGTCAGATACATAAAATCATGGGTAGCAGTCTGTGATTTATATTCTGGGTCTGTATCTTCTCCCATCCTGTAGATGCACATGACAGTAACGTACCTGTCAGTATACTGACAGTCTTTTCCATCTGTTGTCTTCTTTTTTGCACAGGAAAGAAGAACGGAGATTTGGACAGGAATTTTGATACACTTGATTTGCCTAAGCGGTCTGAAGCAGCAAAAGGTAATGCTAATGTTTGTGCTTTTGGAAATAACAAGTAGCTTGGGAGCTGGAGGCTCTTAAAGGGACTTAAGACATGAGCATATCAGGCTGATCTCTTTCTTTTGTAGTCAGTTAATTGAAATAATGGATGTATCTGTGCATGCTGTTATCTAGTGTTGAATACTGGATATGACTTTTTATATAAAACTGCTGAATTGGTGGAATCTCGTAGACGCCTGTCTGATTTGGTGTTGGGTGATTGTAACTCCAGAGAGGGGTGAGTGCAAGCTCTCCTCCTCTGCAGCTCCACTTGCAACCCACCTGCACCACACGTGACTGTAAGGAGTTGTGAAATGCACTGGGTGAGGGTACTTGGCACTAACCCTTCCCTGGCATCTGTCTCATTCTTCAGTGTTCTATGGAATTGGATGACAGCAGGGATTGAGGTTTTTTGCCTTTACTGATAGTCAGTCTTCCTCCCTGTCTGCTGTTGTGAGCAGTACTTGTAGTTTTCCAAATTCTAGGAGATTCACAGAAAAATTCTTCTGTGTTGTGCTTTTGTATTTCAGCTCTGGCAGAGGCAGAATCTTTCACAGTCTGCATTCTCTTCTTGCATGCATGGTACTTTTTAAAATTGGAGATTAGGAGGTGATTTGGGATTTTGTTAGAATTCTTAGAGCACTGGATGGTGTTTTGAGACTTGCACAGGTTTTGATTGGAAGTGTGTGCAGTGTCTCTGCAAAGATCCAGTCATTGTCATGGCAACTGCTGTGGTGCCACCCTGTCAGCCTCACCTTAATGAGCTGTGAATACCCAGAACTACCTGAGTATTCCTCAGAAGAAAAATGTTAAACTCTTCCTGCATCACATAGAGAATTTTGGAGAGTATGAAGAGACAGTGTGACTCAGTGAAGAGATCCATGGACTTGGGATACCTGAATTGTGCCCTTTTGGTGACCCTGGTCCAGTCAACTTATTTGTGCTTCAATTTCCTTGCTGTTAACTGAGAGCAACAACAGAGGCCATGTCTGAGATCCTTAGAGATGTGCTGATAGCCAGTAATGGTATAATAATTATACATAGTGCTGCACTCACTTAAATTCACAGTGAAGCTCTGATTGATGATATGCAAACTAATCCTAATACGTAGATGAATCTATTTACAGACACCCTTTGTAGGGGATGCAGTTTCTAGTCTCATGTCTATAAACACTGATTTTCATTTGGTGCATTATTGCACGAGATCTGCTATATCCTGTGAAATAATGCAAGATACTAATGTACCTCTTAGATGCTGCAGTTCCATCCTTTTTAGAGAGCTGCAGGAAACTCCTCCTAACCAACCTTCGCTGGCTGCCATCAGTTCAGACTGGAAGTTGATTACAGGGCAGAGCAAGGAGACACTTTTAGGATGCAGGAAAAGAAAGGAATGGAAAATATAGCAAAGGCTTCAGCGTTTGCATTCCTTTCTAAATATGATTGGAATGTAGGTGCCACTAAAGGGAAAAGATGGAAATCAAGAATTTCTGCAAGGAAATATATCTTGCATAGCTTTCTTTAAAATAAGATAAAAATCCTTCATGTGGCTCTGGTAATGGTGGAAGTGATGTGCAGATCTGGTGGGGGGATGTATCTGTCTCTGAGCTTACACAGCTTGTTATCATATTCAATTGCTAGAAATCTCACACTCTTGAAGAGGTTGTTTGATAATTTTGAGATACCCCCATTTAATCAAAGTCAAACAGATTACATATCTCATGCTAGATAAGGTCAGGAGATTAATCCCACAGCATTTTGAAAAAAGCACTTTGACATGAAAAAAGGCATGAGTAACTATTGACTTGTGTGCTAAGAGTAAAAAAAACAAAACTGATGCATTTTTGTTCACTTTTTTACCAGTAGGTTCCTGCCAAGCATCTCATTTACATGAGAATTCCTGTATACTAAAGGTTCTAACAAGGTTGCTTGAACTTTGAATTTTTTGGTAAAATAAAGAAAATAAAATTTCATTTTTAAAACCCTTAAGAGCTCTGGTCAGATCTGTGCTATAGAATATAATTGGCTCTGATGAGATCACCTCTCAGCTGAGGCAGAACTTGTTACCAAGATGGGAAAATCATGCAAGTTTTAATGATCAAAAGCACTCAGATTGAGTGACATGATGAAGTGCTATTTCAAAAATCAACAATTATAGATTAATCTCTTTCATGTATTATTAAAGCTGTATTAAAGTGACTTTTCAGCTGAAATCTTCGTGAGCAAATGAAACTGCAGTAATAAGATTTGTTCATGCAATGCAGCAAATGAACATTGTGGTAGTTAACAAATATTGGGATGTAGTGTTGGTAAGTTTCCTGTAATCTTACAGTCAACATCCATGGAGCTTATCTGGAGGATCAAAAGATGTGGTTTCAAGGACTTGACATTGTGGTTTCCCTACGAGATACTCCTAGGTGTGCCCACTGAGTTTAATTGAGAGTGTGCTTATGATCACTTGAAAAACCATGAACTAGCAGCAACAAATTAGTTCAGACCCATTTTCAATCAGCTCTAGAAACTTCATTTTGACTCCAAATTGCTTTAATGGTCACAATCTCTGCCTGTCCTGTAGTCAAACATCATAAAACCAGAAAATTCTGTAGATTGTGTGTGGGGACTGGCTAATGTCTGTGCAGCATGCAGAGGTTTCTCAGTCCTCCTTCAGAACATCTGTCCTGGTGGCACAACATCTGAGGAAAATCTTCATATCCTAAACAATCCAAAGGGTCCTGTGAGTTGTAACCTAGTTTAAATGCTAGTATTTTACTTTTTTCCCCCTGGAATTTATTTGTTCTGGAGAGGAATGAATGAAGGAAGGCAGTTCTCTTTTTCAGAGTGATGAACTAGAGTCTCTTCCCGATGGCTCCTGGTTTTTTAATGGGAATCAGGTTTTGCTGCAGCACATCATTTGAGCAGCCCTGAAACCATTTCTAAGCCTTTAATAATTTTATGTGGTAGGCATTCTGGCAGGGGAAAGCTTCCAGTTCAGGGTTGTTATCTGTGGTAAACTGGATAATGTCAGATGGGAGAACTTGCAGTGCTTTCAGAAGCTGTCTCATCTGATATTAAAAAATAAATGTGTATGCCCTGGCAGTGTCCAGAGTACTGCTGTCCTCGTGAGGAAAGATTGTGAAAGAGAAGCTTCTTGTTTCCTCTTTGTTGAAAGGAGCATATTTTTTTCCTGACAGTCAAAGAGAGAGAGGATAAATTTCGGGGGGAAGTGATATGAGCTTGCATGGAGAAGGGAACAGCACTGACAAGAAATTATGAATGCTGTCCTCAGAAGCTTGCTATATTTAGGACTTTCAAAAATTGCTGCTTCTATGAGGGGGGGAAAAAAAAGTCTTGTTGAAATCCCTTCCCCAGTCTAAAGTAGGTCAGTGATAGTGGTGCTGGCTGCCTCCTCTGCAGTGTGTTCCTTCGGCACTACCACGGCGCTGATTTCTCCTGTGTACACATTAACTGCAGAGCGTAGTACAACCCCTGTGCTTTGTTCACAGAGTCCTTATTTCTGAGCAGGAGTAGTGGCAGGAGGCTCAGGCACTGGGGGACGATCAGGATTGATCATATCTGTGCAGGGAAGGCAGTGTCTCACATAGCAGTACCCCTGCAATAAGATTTTCTGAGCAGAATCGGGGCTCGTGTGTCAGCCCCCCAAAGATGTTATAGGAGTTGTAACATTTAATCCTCCTTTGTGGAGGTGTTGAATTGTCCACCTCTGCTTCTCAGTGCTGGAGTATGGGAGGAGAAAGTCCAGCAGAGTAGAACAGTTTTTTATATGGAATCAGCATTAGGTTATTCCTAATTAAATCCAGACCTCTGTGCTGTCTGGCTTAAGCAAATCTCATGGCTTGTTGTTTATGTGCACATACATCTGAGGGCAGAAACAGTAGGTGCTGTAAGGAGCTTTGGGTGTTGAAGTTCAGTTCTCATTTCAGTTTATCTCATTAGGGAGTTGAGAGTCTTCAGCCATAATGAGACGTGCAGGTGCATTTCAGCCTGGTGGATGAGCTAGCTCGTTTTCTCCTTTAAAGCAGTTATGAAAGTGGTTATTAATTTTTCTGTTTTGATTACTTAAGTTTAGTTCTATTTTAATGGGAACATAAGTTTAGGGGAGAGTTATGCTGAAATACTGAATTAGTGTTAAAATGCTTGTAATTGAAGAAGTCTATTTTGTTGCAGTGGGGACATCACAGAAAAGCTGAATTTATTTGAAAGCTCAGCTTTGTGTGTACACTTACCCTGGTCAGCAGCCTATGGTAGGCAGGGAATGAGATTTTGGATGAACTTGTCAGCAGGTGAATTTCTTCTTCTCCATTATCTGAAATCCTCAGTCACTTTCCATGTAGCCTCATGCTGATGATAGATTTTCTGTTCCAGAAGGTGAGTGTTTAAATTCCCTTATAAATCTTTGTATTACTGCTCCAGGAAATTAGACTTTCTGGCACTGTCAGGGTAATGACTTTAACTTAGTAGATTACAAAAGTGCCAGCAATTTGTCTTCAGCTAAAGGCAACATGTAGTGGAAGGAGAGAGAAACTTCACTTGACTCTGGCTTTAGTTTGTAATTAAGATTGGCTGCAGTTCGCATTTCACTGCTGCTTTAATTTGCTTTCTTTAAATCTTTACAAGTTGACTCAAGCACTCACCTGCCCTTTCCAGCTCCCTTCCATGATTAATTTTGATTGTCATATTGTGAGTAAGTGAGTAGAACTGATTGATTAATGGCACCATCCACACCCCTCCTGTGCCTGCTGTGGAAATTGAGGGACTGGGAAGATCTCCTCTGTGAGAGGAAGTAAGGTGTTCTTGTATTAACATCTTTTGACTATTTCATGCACGTTGTTGAGAATTTCTATCAGAATTATTAAGTATCTCTTGTTTCTGTGCTTTACTAAGCTGAGTATTCATTTTGGTCCCATGTGTTTTTCATAATTTACAAAGCAGTGAAGGATTTCTCATCTGTCTTCCAGGGCTTTGAGTCAGGGAGAATTTATTGCCTTGGATAGGAAAAGTCCCATGTGGAACCTGCCCTTTCCAAACTTTCTTGAGTCTGATACCTGTAAATTCCCATTCTTTTTCCCAACCTTTTCAAGGAATTCAGAGCAGGCACCTGTGGATTTTTCTTTTCTTGTGTAGACACTCTTTCCATAGCTCACTGCTAATTGTTTGGAATTGTCTGCCTTTTTTGTCATAATTGTCTCTGATTCTTATGTTCAGTGTTCTTATTTGTTCAGAGCTGGTTGACACGTGCATGAGTTGCTCCCTGGCCTGCTGAGGTGAAAGCTTTGCAGGTGAAAACTTTCATGATCTTTACGGATCTGTTAAATTTGAATATGTAGAACATAAATTGTAAGTTTAGGGCTGAAACTAAAGTCTTTGAAAAATCATATGGAAAGATGCAGTTGGAATGTGAATTGGAGGTCCAGGAGTACTGTTCTGTCTCTGCCACTAATTCTTTTCACTTGGTAATACAATTCTATCCTACAGTATTCTTACTTTGGAGACTGTAAGGAAACAAATGTTTTTCTGGGAGAAATACTAAATGATATGACTGAAATCCTACACAAGTAACTGTGTACAGCAGTGCTGCTGAGACTCACAGCTCTGCTGTGTGGAGTTCAGTTATTCCACAAAATCATGTGAGAGGAATTTGAGACCGTTACAGGACCAGCTCTGGTGTTATCTGTCTGCTCAGGAATGTGAAGAATAGTTTTGGCTTTGCATCCTGGTAGTTGCTGCTGTGTTTGTCAAACTGTTGCTCTCTGGCTTCTGAGAGCGCTTCGACATCGCAGCTCTGAGCTGTGATTTCCAGTCCCTTGCTTCATCCGTAGGGACATCCAGGCAAAAATTGTATTTACAGATAAGACAGGCTAGATTCCTGGTAGGGGTGAAATGGCATCTGTGGAACAGAAAAGCCCTTGCAGCTTTTGCAGCACAATGTTTGTGTGAGCAGACTGTGCTGTGAATGGCCCAGGTGAGAAATTGTGTCAAGAAGATTTGAGCTGGGGACTTGCAGTAGTTCTGCTACATGGAGGATATAGAACCAATGTAAACTGGAGAAGAAATTTCAACTGTGGTATTTAAATATCACTAATGCCTTCCCACCCCAGCATGGGCACTTCATAGTGTGAATGTCTGTCAGGTTTAGGTCATGTAGCTCTGAAGTTTAAGATGAGGGACCAGTGGGAAACAACTGCTGGGGCAGGGAGGCAGGAGGAGCAATTGTAGTGATATAAGAATTTCATTCAGCTCTGTATTTATAGGAGCTGAAACTCCTTGTGAAGTTATAAGGTGGTGGTTCTTCTCCATTTCTGGTTTTCTCTGCTGTAATTTGTTTGTCTGTAGAACTCCTCATTTTCCCTTCGTCTTCTACCTCTCTTAACAGCTAGAGGTCACACCCAAGATGAGTTAGGATGACAGCTTTGTTTCTGAATAATTTCAAACTTTTCCTTCTGAATGAGAAATCTGATTCACTTCTAAGATACTTCAGTTATCTTGGAAATAGTGACTCAACATCCACAGCTATTTCTTTTCTTTATCCTTCTTTTGCATTCTTGAATGTTTAGTCTCCCTCAGCACATGAGGGGGAGAAGCTGACAGTTGGAGGCAAGGTTCTCCCTCCCCATCTTTGGGTCCTTTCACTTGTGGCTCTCACAGGACTATAAAAAGACTCCAGTAGTCAGCTTCCAGCTCCTGCTTGCCTGAGGCTAACACCCAAGAATATAGATTTGTTATAATAACTAGCAGTATCTTCAAAAGACAAGAATCCCAGGTGGTAAATTCCCTTTCCAACTTGGTGTGAATTTGTGGCCAAGTTATAAGTGCACAGAAAATGAGATTTAGGCATCTTAAACCAGTACAGCCTATATATACTTGCATAATAAAGTAGCCTATGAAAAACTAAACAGCAGGAGCTCCACTAGAGCACATGGTAATTACAGCAGCTAATAAGGAGTTGGAGTGGTCTGGAGCTTCATCTAAAAACAGAACTGGAAGGAGAAGAGTCTCATTTTCCCAGTCCAGCATTGCTACTGACTTTCTGAGTGGCCCTAGGCAAATTAATTGCATCAGTTGCTGGGTCTGTAGTGAACCTGTTCATGAAGAGCCTGCTCCTTCCACTGCCTTCACTAGAAGAATCACTTCACCAAAATAATAGCTAGAATAATTACCTTCACTAAAATAATTAGTGTTTTCACTGCTGCTGTGATAACCAATGCAAATGGAGTGCACATGATACATTTGTAAAAACAGCAAAATTCTGCTGAAGTCTCCTGTATCCCAGCTGTTTCTAGCAGCAGAGTGGTAGAAAAATTAAATAAAAACATAATTTCAGTTAAAGGTGGATGGTAGAGGTTTGCTCCAGTGAGATACTGTGGGAATGGACCGAGACATTCATGTTAGAGAGAATTCTGAAAATCTGTAATACTGTGAATTGCTTTGTGCTCTCACTATGCATATTGCACTTATTGTGTATTTTTATTGAGAAGTTCAACTGCATTATTTATGATACTTTGTATAGAAAGGTGTATACATAAATATGCATACTTGAAATATGCATAACTTGAAACCTTGGTAAGTTTTACTGCCTAGCTACATTTACTTCAGTTACAGCAATGTGGGCTCTCTGGCAATGCAGGATCTTAACTCTCAATTGCAGCATCTTAACTTGTCAACCACTGATTGGATTTTCACGTCATTTCCACTTGGCTAATATTTCTGATGAAAAAGTAGTTCATATTGGAACGCTATAGTTGTCAGTCATATGTTTTCAATTTTCACAGCTTTTCCTGTACATTCTTTGCCCTGCTGAGAATGGTTGATTCTCTTGCCCCCCACATTTCAGGTTGTGTATATGTTTTTGCATGTCTCATTTAGCATTTCCATTCTACAAGCAATTCTAATTGTTACTCTAAAATAGAATGCTTGTTATTACAGAGCATAGCTCGTTATACAGACTGCTGCTCCAGGACTGTTTATAAAATGAGAATGTGCCAAGAAAACCTGCCAGGAATAAAAGCAGGAGTTGATGGCAAGGTGCTTATCCCTTATAAATGTAGCTGCCCCTGTCTTGGGACTCAGTCATTGCAATGAAAGACTCACTCTGTCCACCCATCCATCACTTTTGCATTATGTCAGCTTCTGCCATGCCACTTAGTTTCAGTTAAGAAACAATAACAATGAAATCTCTCAGAGTTCCCCCCCCCTCCCTTTTAGCATAAGCGTAAAAAATGAGATGATTCTTTGAAGAGGGGTACAAATCCGAAAGTTGTCCTGGTTGCCTAGCCAGTATTGCCAGGAAGCTCAGGGAAGAGGAACTCAGCTTCTGTCAGGATTCAGAGATGAAATTTCATGTCAAAATCAATTACAAAAACCTTGTTGCATGAAGTTACGGTTGTCTCTGGTGTCCATCAAAAGTGCTGCAGCAAAGTTGTGCTGACGAAGCTGCCTGACAAGTTAAGAGAACTGCAGAAAGTTTCAGAACAGCTGAGGCAGAAAAATGGTGTAATGTGGATTTACATCCCTTGCCAGATTTCCAGAAGTAGTGTGAGCAGAAGCAAAATAGGTAGTTACAGATCCAGGTGAGTGTTCTGAAAGCTGTGCCTTTAGGAGTAACCAGAATGTGGATTTCTGAGAGCCCGACGTGACTCTGTGCCTTCAGAACTCACCACTACACAGACATCACTCGAGTGTCACTGAAAGCATCTGTCCCATCTGGTATCCTTCTGCCCGCAGAAATGGAGGCTAATGCCACATAACTGGGCATTGGAGCAGGTTCTTCAGAGGGGTTTTGAAGGGTTCTTTATATCACTGAAGGATTTCAAGACTTGACTGGACAAAAACATAATAGCTTGGCCTAATTTTGGCATTGAGCCTGCTTTGAGCAGGAAGCTGGCCCAGGTGACCTCCCATGTTCCCTTTCAGCCTAGTTGTTCTGTGTCTCTCATTAACTGATTACAGAGTCAGCCAGGAAAAGTATGTGTACATAAAACCAGCACATTTTTCCAAAACAACTTAATCCATAACTGCTGGATTAAGTGACTCAGATGAGAAGAATGAGAGAGTCCATTTGCCCATGGAACCTGAGAAAGGAGCATATATACAAAATAGAATGTATCAGGTTGCACCTCAAGATACAGCTTGTTTCAAAGACAAATATATTTTTACTTACAATATATACTTTACTGGTGCCAGCACAATGAACCATGGAATCCTCAGAACACTCAATAAAAAGTCATTGAGGGTCTGCTTATAACAGCTAATGATGGGGGAGAAAAAGGGGAATGAAAATCAAATAGTTGTGTGATTCTGAGCTAATGGCAAATTGTGGTACTAGAGATCAGGCAAGGAGACCTTCCTTACAGTGCAGCCAAGACAGGGAAGTACATACATTTTTTCCACTTTTGCTTGAACAGTATTATAGTTAATGGAGAGCTTTAATCATAGAGCTAATCTGAAAATTAAAAAAAACCTGGAATGTCAAATAACCTGGGCTTTTTGAATTGCAGAAGCCACCGATGCTCATTAGTCAGGCTGAAGCTGCAGTCATGTTTTGCAGAAGAGCAAATAAAGAGAATCAAAAAATTAAGACTTCTGTTTTCTCAGCATTAATTTCTAGTGTGTGTACCTGCACAGCTGCTGCAGCCCTGTTATCTGACTCATTACTTTCTAAACCACGGTGAGATATCTTGAATGTGAAAGCTGCTATATAAAGCCATATTTATTTCTGTAACCCCAAGTGCTCTGCACAGGCTTAAAAGCTCCCCCCCTTCTCCTCCATGACAGGGGAATTATAGGACTTAATGCGCCATATACCTCTAACTGTGGATTGAAGAAAAATGACCTTGAACTGAGAGACAGGCATTTTACATGGTAAAGCAGTCACTTAAATTTACCTGTCAGCTGGAGGCAGAGGGAACCTTACTTCTGCATGGTTTAGAAAGCAGTGTCAATCCAGCTGCTGGTTGCTTTGAACCCACTGAGAGCTTGATTGCTGACCCAGGCACTTCCAGGTGATCGGTGAGAATGTTGATCAGTATGTGGTAGAAAGGAGAGCGTTTTTATGTCGGCCTCACAGACCATTAGTTTCAGCCCAGAATTTTCTGTGTCTTGATCGTAGGGAAAATTGGAAGTCTGTAATAGCATGAAATGTTATTTGTCTGTGCAGGAATAGAGCCTGGTTCAGGAAGGAGGCGGTGTTGAGAGCAGTCCTTGCACCTCGTGCCCAGTTCAGGTGTGTTTTGCACACATTGCCATCTCTTTACTAAAAATGCTGTTGCTTTTGTAGGAGATATCTGGAGGGACTTTGTGGGTTTTTACCAGTAGCCTCAGTAGAGTGTAAGTACCAGCACATTTTGACAGTCGACTTGAGCAGGCCAGGTCTAGATAAGCGAGACTGAACTTGTGTGTGAGGGCAGAGGAGGCACCACGGCAGGAGTGAGTTGTGCAGTTAGAGGACATTTCAGTGGCACAGTTGGGAACAGAGATGAGATTTCCTGATTCCTAAAGCAGTATCTTACTAGCTTGCTCATGCTACCAAGCCCACTCCACTTAGAGTCAGTTCTTCTCGTCCCTCTCATACAAAGCCAGGAAGAACGTTTAATGAGTTTTGTGTGGAGACCTCTAAAATCACAACCAGCAAATTTATAATCAGGATTGAACATATAATTGCATCTTATCCTGCTGAGAGCTTAAAAATGATGAGCAAGAAAAATATCTCCAAAGACTCATTCAGAGTGTGATGGGACAAGAGCAAGCTCTAGAGAAAGGATCTGCCTTACCTGAAGTGTCCCTAGTGACCTCTAAACACTCAGGAAATTGGAAGCCTGTGTTCTTTGCGGATGCATGTTTCCCACTCCCCTTTTGGGGCTACTTTTCACATTGAGTAATAAAATGTGAGAGCACGCAAGGCAACCTGTAGATGTGTGAGAGAAGAGATGAGAAGTGGGAAGGATGACTGTGGTGTTGTGTTCTTGGCAGTGTGTTCAGAATTTCTCAAGGAATGAGAAACTGGGGGTGTTAGGAGCAATAGACCTAATCCTGTTTATTCAATTACATGAGCCCTGCTCCCAGGAGAGTATTTCAGGTTAGTGATAGTGTCCAAAATGTAAGACTTGGTAAATGCACGTGTGACTTGGGCTTTGGCAGCTCTGCAAGGTTTTGCTTAATAGTTAAATTCTTAGAAGCACGTCCCTTCCAAATCCAACATCCCTGCTTGCAGAAAACAATGCTGAGATTAAACCCATGGACAGTAAACTGTATTGGCAGTTTTCTGGGTGGCTGGGTCCTACTTTCCCTGAAACACTGAAAATCTGGTGCCAGTTGTTTCACTGAGGTCTGGAGACCTATTTCTAGATACAGCTCTGGACTCAGATGGCCCATGAGCAGCCATCAGGGCATTCATAACGTTGCCTTGCATGGAGAAGTGGGTCTAGGCCCTAACATGATGGAAATTTCTATACTCCTGAGGAAGCATCTCACCTTATTTACATTTATACTGACCTTTTCAGAGTTTTCTATAGGCATAAACAACCTTCACAGTAAATGTCAGCTTCTGCTTAGAATCTTTTACATGGGTAATTTTAAGCTCAATTTTTAATTGCATAGTATTACCATAAGAAAGCTGCATTGAAATTGAAAACTGTCCTAGACAAAGTGGCTGTTGGGTTAGGTCTTTTCACTGTTTTAAAGGGGATGAAGTGGTTTCAAAGAAGCTGTCAGAGTTGCTTTGAGGTAGTGGATGCTGTGGCTTTGTTGTAGAATTTCTCATATGATTTTGTGCTGGTTTAAGAATGCAGGCCGTTGCTGTAGGGTGGTGAAGATGGGGCAGGCTGCAGTGGGATGCTGTGTAATGTTCCCTTTGCCTCTTTAAAGATGTCTCTGTGCTCCCTCTATTCATTTCAGCAAAGTATCTCATTCATTGCTACACACTGGGGCCCCAATCTCTTTTCTTTTTCTTTTTAACTTGCAAATAGATTTATTTGTGGTTGTATTGTGTGTGTGTGTGTTTAGCCAGCTAAGGCTTCAGGGAGCTACTTCTCTCCAGATCATGTTGTCTTACCTCACATTCTAGTCCATCTTTAAGTTTTATAGCAAGATCCATGTTTGCAGGAAACCTATTATTCTGTAGGCAGAGCTGGTTTTGTGTCAGTTCTGCCTGTGATTATCCAATATTCAGGCAGTTCACCAAACAGCAGGCAGGTCTACATTTAATAGAAACTCACCTGGTTTTCCAGAAAGCTGCAGAGAATGGTTGGCAGGAAGAGGGAGAGTACCTGTTCACTTTGATGTGGTATGTTCCAGTGTGTCCCAGTTTAAACGAGGGAGAAGCAGCAGCATCTTCTCTTGTCTCTCATCGTCTGTAATCCCTGCCTGGATGTGGTGCTTTGAGGATGAGTGCAGAATCTCTGTTCTTGAAGGCATTAATGTTTCTAGCTTACACTGAAATCCATGAGAATTAAGTACCCAAATACGGTACCTTAAAAAAACTGGGCTGCAAGGTCCATTTTTTATTAGAGAAGTTGTGTAAACCTTCTGTGCTGCTTCCACTCTGGCGTGACATTCATTTGACATTGAAAACATCAAATTCTTTTTCTTGGATGCTTGGGAGATACTTGCCTGACAGCAGCACAGTGACTGTAATTGAGACAGATTAGAGGCACTGGGCTGCTTTTGGGTGCATGAGGCAGCTTTCATGAAATGGAGAGAGGAATTGAAACACACACTTGAGTTTAGAAGCTGGAGCAGGAACTAATTAGCAATTTCAGGACACAAACAGGATTGGAGGAAGTGTTTGGGTTGGCGTATAATAAATTATTTATTAACATGGGGGAGTCTTTCCATATGGCAGTTGCTTATAAATGCTTATAAAGGCAAGATTGCAGGACTTTGCATGTAATGAACCAAACAGGCTTCGGTCCCAGTGATTAGGAACCACTGACCTTTCATTTCTGCAGGCTGAGACTGGACCTGGTAGCTTCTGCTCAGCTTGGGTTCTGATAAGCCTCCCCCAAAAAAGATTAGTTGTTTATATCCAAATATTTCCTTCATACTTGGATGTATTTTGAGATGTTTGATGGTTCTGTGAGGGTATATCCACTGGAGAATAGAAAAATTTATTCTGCCTTCTTATTTAAGGAATTCAAGCTGTAGAGTTCTGCAGCCCTTTACTGCCTTAAGCAGCTGGGCCTCTAACAAGCAGCTGAATTCATATGAATAACCAAATACCTGTGTAATGGCTTATGACCATTTATGAAACTCTATATAAAAATCATGATGAGCAGTGGAAGTATAAGAAGACTCGGTGAAGCATGAGTAACCCTGAAAGAAGCTTTCGGTTCGGCTTCCAAGCATATTTCAGTGTGTGAGCTCTGAAAGATTTGGGGTTTTTTTCTTGACGTTGTTTTTGCTGTGGCACTGAAGATAAAACCCAGACATGCTGTGAAGGGGAGAACCTGACAGGTGCCAGCCCGAGTAGAAATGCTGTCAGTCGATCCTTGTCTGTCGCAGCTCCAGCTCTGATCCACCCAAGCGCTTGGCAGGACCACGTGGGCTTTCAAACCCGAGCAGGAGGTCCCTCAGCAGCAGGAATGTTTTGAAGTGCAGTCAGTGGCAATCCCCATAAGTCCCACACCTGACAAAGTAATCGTGTTTCTGTGCATTCCTGAGTGATGGAGGATTTGGGTTTGCCTTGCTAGTTGGTTTTAGTGCCAGCACCCCGGTGTGTAACAGCACAGAAGGGCTGACCATGGAAGGTGCTGTGGGTCCTCCCACACCTCGGCTCCCCACGGACCTGGTGGAGGGAAACAGCATCCGTGGAGGTCTGCAGGTGTGTGGCTGCTGCATCCAGGCAAAGCTCTGGTCACTGCTGCAGCTGCCCTGAGCCCCGCCTGGCTCCAGGACTGCAGCTGCTCCTTCCCTGAGCTGCCGGCCCTGCGGAACCACCTCGCGCCTCTGCACTGCGAGTGCTGCTTCCCCCTGCTGCTGGACCCCACAGCTTTGCCCTACAGAGCACTGTGGCCTCTCCTGCACTCCACAGCCCCTTACAAGCTTTGGGCTGCTGGGCTGCTGTGTCCAGTCTCTGATATGGGAGGGGAGGGCACTTGGTGGGACCACACCTGGCCTCATGATCCAGCACGTTTCGTACACTGTCTTGGAGACAGGAAAGAAGATACTTAAGAGGTCTGCAGAGGTAAGAAAGTGTTCTGTGTGCTTTTTCTACCTTCCTTGCATACCTCAGTCTTTAACGTCTGAGGGTGTGTGGATATTTCAACTAAAATGCATTACCATGTAGGTTTTTTTATTTTGTCATGCAGTCGTCTGCTGTGCTTCTCTGCTTGCTGGCATTTTATGACAGAAAGTTTATAAAGCTGTTCAATATCTCAACAGTTCTAAATAATGTCAGAATCTTTTTAATAAATATGCTTAGGTGGCATCTGGAGCCAAGGACTAAAGCACGATTCTTTTTGCAGTAAGCTTTTCTCTGCAGACAGGTTTCTACTGAGCTGGGAGGAAGCTAAAAGCTCGTTAGCTTCCTGGAGTAAGAGCAGCTGATTGGCATCTGGAACTGCAGAGCTGAGTTTTACAGGGGCTTGAGGCCAAAAAAGGGCAATTTGGAACACATGATCCTTGGTTAAACACACACTGAAGACCAGAGGAAAGAAAATGGTAGGCTCAGGCAGCCACAAGTTAAAGGAAGGAGTCCCTTAATAGTGCTGTTGATTTTCAGTGATGACTCTAGTTCTGAAACATTTTTGTGTTATGAGGCTCTTGGACTTGTTGATAAGATATAACAGCAACACATTGTATTTTACTGCCGGACATAGCTGTGGTGTAAATTTTTTTTTTTTAATGGGCCCTACTTCAGGGAATCACTCAGTATCTCTCTCTTTAATAAGCACATTTTATACACTAAGCTCAAACCTGCTGATGGTTGGACTGGACAATTAGGCATCTGCACTAGTAATGGCAGTGAAAAGAGTCTCAGGTCTCTGCAGCTGCACCACATGGCAGCTGTGATCAGAAAGCTGTGTTGTGCTTTATGGAGCTGTAGGTGGGGGTTGTAAGGAAAACGTTTTTGCCTGCTTTTGGTTTTCTCAGTTTAAGGAAAAGTCCCAGAAAACACACGTGTTCTGTCATGAATACGTGAATGCACAGTTGAAAAAACACTTTGGTTTATCTAGTAGGGAAAGTAATAATTTTCCTCACGTTCCCAATCCTCATTAGCTTTGCCAGCAATGTTTTTATTTCTTTTGTTCCTTTGGGAAAGCTTAGCTAAATGGAAAAGGCTTGCAGTATGCTCCAAAGAGCAATGGATTCAGGCCCCACCAAGGCAGAGTAAGTACGTTCAGGCCTAGAGATTCTTCCACTTAAAACCTTTCCCCATTAGGAAGAAAGGGCTGCTTCCCACCTGCTTGTACCAGGTGAGGTATTCTGTAGTGTCAGCTCGTTATTTCATCTCTCCAGAGTTGCAATTAGGAAGTGATCTCTGGCAGTGCCGTGGGTTTGGATTATTGTGACATCCCCACGTGTTCTTGGCTGGTGTTTGCAGCTCTGAGGTCAGTTCCTGAGCCCCCTCCACATTTTCTTCTGGTGTCACTGGCCCAAATGCCAGGAGCCAGACAAACCAGGCAGGCTGGGCAATGTCCTCCTTTCTGGAGAGGATTGTGCATTCCTTGGAATTGCTTTCTCTGGCTGAAAAGGAGGAGTGACAAAATAGAGCTGTTTGGTGACAGGCACAAGGAGACACCCCTCGGGGCATGTGAGCGGTCACCAAGCACTGCCATCTGGGTCCTTTCAGAGAGGAGAAGGAAAACCAGTCAGTCATGTAATTCTGGACCCTCGCAGAGACAGGAGCAGACATGTCAGAAGCACCCATGGCCAACACGAGCAGCAGCAGCAGCACTGAGATCTAAAAGAAGAAGCATGGATATTTGACCTTGTCACTGTTGTTCAGATATCCCTGTGATGGAGCAGACAGCATCTGGACATTCAGGTTTTCCCTCCCAGGGAAACATAACATGATCAGTGACATGCTTGATATTGGTCTTGTATGCATGGGCCAGATTGGTGTCTGTTTAAGAAGTCCCTGGTGCAGTGCACATCATCACTGTGCCCAGCTCCTTTTGGTATCAGCTGTTAGAGGTGTGAGCCCAACCAGAAAGCTTCAGGAAGGAGCTTCCCTGAAGGGAGCAGGCAGGATTGCTCACATCCAGGAGCGTTGCTGCTCCCTTGGCATATTGATCTGCTGTCAGTGAGATCCCCAGCCTGATAAGTATAATCAGTCTTTTGTCTTAAAACACTGTAGTGCTTGAGGGAAGAGTAAGGGGCAGCCAGTAAAAGAGACTCCCCTAGACACAGCATTTCTCCAGGCCAGAGAGCGTTCATCCCTAGCGTAGAGTCCCGGGTGTGCCTGAGCTGCCAGAAATTCTGTACCCGGCACGGCTGGCAGTGTCACAGCGTGAAACCCTGCAGAGCTGGCAGACCTTTGATGCAAATTAGTTTCATACTCACTTACGTATGTGAGCCAGGATTTTGAACCAAGTCCCACTCTGAGATGTTGCAGTGGTGACACAGGGCCTGGGCTGCCTTCTGGGAGCTTGCAAACACCATAGTGAGCTGGTAGGACATGGTGGGAAAAGGGGAACCTGTGCTTCCAAACAGTTTGCATTTGATATGTAGCTCACAGCGCAGAGACTCCGGTGTGTGCTCTGTGTGCCAGAGGGAGGGAGAAAATTGTATTTAATGTTTGATTTTTAGATACAAATTGCATTTCAAAACAGATTTGCCTTTGGAATAACATTATTGTCCTGTTCCCTTTGAAATAAAATGCATTCAGTTATCACTGTGAAGTAAATAAAAATAACTTTGGATTAGAGAAGCTGGTGAGAGAGCAAGTGTTAACATTTCATGTACTGTACTGAGAGTCTCCAAGGTCAGAGGCAAGTCTTCCGGGACTGGGGTAAAGGAAGCTATTTACATGAACTCTGCATTTTAATCATGCAGCCAAAGGGCTTAACTCCAATCCAGAGCATTGTTGCTTGTAACAATGGCGTCTCTCAAAAGCAAACAAAAACCATTGCCAAAGGTGACCTAGAAATGCTTAAATGTGCTGCAGTTCACCCACGTGTCTCCTCTCCCTGCGGGTGCAGACCTTTAGCAGCTCTCCCATCCCTGCATCAGCCTGGCTGCTGGGGATTCCCTGCCCTTTAGTGACAGCCCTGCAGGATGGAGCATTCCCCTTTTGAACCAGTAGCTTGGGTAGTGCTCCAGTTATCTGCAGCAACTTTGAGATTCTTATTAAGTATTGGTCCTCCAGAGCCTTTGCTACTGATTAGTGAGGAGAATAGGCTGTTAGTGGAACATCTCCAGTTGCCGAGAGACTTAGCTGCATATGCTTGGAAAAGGACTTTGTATTGGGCAGTGTGTCAAACGCTGTTGGGAGAAACGTTGCTTGCAGGTCCTTTGGAAAGGGAAAACTGTGTTAGCTCAAAAATGAGTGGTCACAAGAAACAGAAGTGCTGAAACTCACACAAGGTCAAAATGGGTTGTGTTTGATTGAGCCAGCTCTTAGTTGAATTGCATATTCTTTGGATAAGAAGTGGAATGTAACCAACCTTGTACAAATCACGCTCTGTAAGAAGGTAGTTTGATGACAGCTTGTGGAGCTTGGGAAATGTAAAGAATAATAGAAATAGAAAAAGATAGTTTGCTTTCCCAGGAATCCTTCTTTCTCCTGCACTGCCTTGCCCTCCTTTCCTTGCTGCCTTTTTGTCTTCCCTGCCGTCACCGTAGCTCCCTGTGTTGGTTTTTTGCATACCTCACTCCTGGTAGTGCTGGTAACATTCCTGTTACATCCTTTGGGCTGGGGGTTTGTTTGCTTCCCTTTTTGAGCAGCGTGCCAGTGCTGCTGTCATTGTGGGAGTATGTGACAAGCTGGGAAGAGTTTACATCATTTTAGAACTTGTGTGTGACTTAGTAGATTAGTTGGAAAGGTCACACACTGTGGTGTTCATTTCCTAAATAGAAAAAAACTCTTCTTAAATATTCCCTCAAGCCTGATTCGAGTCTCATGTGTCCCACATTATTCTGGTTGTTCTTTTCAATACTATTCAAAGGCTGTTCTGTCTGTCTTCAGAGCTGCTGCTCAGTGGTGGATGCTGCATTCGTGATTGAATCTCTGCAGTAAGCGCAGTACCTGTTCTGACTTGTGCTGTACCTTGAAGTGAAAGCCACAGGGACTGTTCAGAACTTTCCACCTATTATTTCATCTTCATTCGTTGCAGAGTTTGCTGTGCCTCTGCTGTGTGACACTCAGTATTCCGCATGTATCTGCATCGAGCTGCATTCTCGGGCAGTTATGCCAAGCGTTTGGCTCTCTTGGAGCTGGCTGCGTTCTCGCTACTGTTAAGCCTTTCAATTAGAAGAATCTTGCAAGTTTATGTTGGCATTCAAGCTGCTTTGTGCACTGGGTGCTGAAGCACAGCATACAGATGGAATGGAGCTGATGGGTCGGGTTTTTTAGGGATCTGATTACTGTTTTTACAAAAGTAACCAGCTGCGTCCCCCAGCCTTCTATAGGGCTTTTCATGTAGTCTGCTGTAAAACCACACTGAGGGGTGAGGGGTTCCTGGAAGGGGAGAGCTGAACTGCTGGACTGATTTGCTGCTGAAGTGTTCTGAAAACATTTTTATAGCAAATACTTCTGAGCCCTGGTTTACAACTTGCAGACGATGAACTGCCCAGGCTGTGGTGAAGGTACCGGCCGGTTGTCGGCAGAGGGCAGGAGTCCAAGGGCTGCGGAGCTTTTCTTTCGTGCATATTCTAATTGTTCGTTTCTTCTACTGTCATGATTCTTTACTCTCTTTTCTTTTTTCTTTTGTTTTTCGCTTTTGGCTGATAGCTTCCTGGTTGCTGAGGGAGATGCTTTTTCCCTGTGCAGAGTCTGTTTTCGGGTGACCTTGCGGAGGAGGCGCAGTCCGGGCTCCTCTCGCTCCATCTGCCGGCGCTGCAGGTGCGGCTCAGGGCGAGCACCGCGGCCCCGCAGCTCCCTCCCGGTGCCGGCAGCCCCTCGGGCTGCGGGCAGGGAATGCTCCTCCTGCTGTGGTGTCAGCCCAAAAGGAGTCCAGGTGCCGCTGCGTCTTCTGTTGGGAACCAAAGTGCAGTAAGTGGGAATTGCCTCTGCACACTGCAGGAGTGAGCAGCTATGAGTTCACTTCAGCGATTCCACAGGCACACACATCCCCAGCCGCGGTTTAGGGGTTGCTTAGGATTTTTCTACAGTGTTGCCAGCATCTTTCCAGCTTCCCATGAAATTTGAAAGTTGTTTTAAGCATCAGTCCAGAGGTTTTGTGCGGATGGAAAATTAAGCAGTGTTAAGCTGCAGCAGGAGGAGATCTCTCATCTGACCAATATCCACATGAGAATGATTTCCCATGCCTGTGGTGGGGGAATAAAGGGGAATAGGTTTGGCAGCCTTGTTCCAAAGAGTGTTGTCTGAATTCAGAATTAAGCGGCTGTATCAGAGATAGGCACCTGGTGCAGTATCTTATGTTATTGCCAGAATGTAGCTAAGTATAGGCACAGGATCAGCATTGCCAAGATGAAAGCAAATAGTTTTGTGGAGGAGATAATCCAGGAACTGCTGCATCATTCTCAGCACAGGGACTGAGGGTTGAAGGGACAGAGATGGCTAATCAGCCCCAGCCAATTCCTCAGGTGTTTTCCATTCAGGATTCAGATTGCTGTCTGTGCTGTCACTGTTCTCTGGGCAAATAAAGGATCACATACTTGCCACATTGTGGTAATGTGAACTTCACACAGAAGTAGTCCCATTTGCCAATTTTGAGCAACTCTGCTGCAAAAAAGCTCATCTTCCTGTTTCTCAGAAAGATGAGACTGCAGTGTGTTGGAGAAGATGACTCTAGTATGGAAGGTATTCCTCTGTGACACGTTCATGTTGCTGCTAGCTGGGGGAATGCCTGCACACTGCAAAAGGTCTGATGCTCACAGTGACATCAGTGTCCAAGGCATTTCTCTGTTTCTCTGAAAGCCGAAAGCTAATACAGTGAACTTGTTTATTTCACTTTCTGCAATGAAAAAGGCAATAAATTACTTATCTCCATGCTTTTCCAGGAGGAGACAGTGTAGATTGCAACTCAGCACAAATCCATAACTGATGGAAAAATCTCAGTTTTCCCAGGAAGATTTTTAAGGGCAGTGCTGAATCTGGGCTATAATTAAAACAGCTTTTTAAAGGAGAGAGGAAAACACTGGATGTTTTTCTCATTTGATGTATTCTCTATGACTAATGACCTTCTTTTCTCATTTCTTCTATCCATTTTTAAATGGGTATAAGGCGTTAGCTGTATATTGCATAAAAGTAGCATTACCTGAAAAAATAATTAAGATGATCTTGAAATTAAGGAAGTCAGTTTTGAAAAGAAGCAGGTGCTTAATGGAGGTGAGACCAGCTGTGCTTCCCAGGAACGCGCTTGAAGCGCTTCATGGAAAAATGTGCGAGGCCTTCATGCAACACTGGAAGGAAATTTATAATAATTCAGACAAATTGCATCCTATAAATAGCAGAACTGGATTCACTATGACAGGAGGCAGATGGAGAAAATATAAAACTTGTTTGTTTCTTTTTAAGGCACTATAATGCTTATGAAAAGTGTCAGCTTGCTGTCAGAGAGGGAAAACCCTCCAGTGCAGCAGTAACTTTCTCATTATTAGGTTCTCATCCCTGCTAATGAGCAGCCTCCATGAGGGGCATTCTTGGTACTTGGCTTTAGCAACTCCTGCTGCCTTTCCCTGTCATACCCGGGCTGACCCAGAAGAGCTGCAGTGCTGGGAGAGGAGCAGGGGAGGCAGGAGTGAGGACAGAGCTGTGTGTGGTGTGTAGCACTCACTGACTCTGTTTAAGACGGATGCCAATAGGGCAGAGGCATAAATGTAGTTGGAAAGGAGCTTGTGTGGAGTGAGGTGGGAATCATCCACCACCTGGCTAAGGAGTTATGCCCCAAGCCAGGAGGGTACTGGTGGTTGGTAGAAGAAATGCTGTGCATTATTGAGGAGAGAGGGTGAAAGCATTTTTGAGATGCTCTTACATTAGTAAGTAGGAAAAAGGAGAGGCTTTCATGCATGGAGAGAGGTAATGACAGAGAGCGGGCGGGAGGTGCGTGCCTGGAATGCAGCTGTGTCTGCAGGAGGGAAGCAGAGGTGAGAGGGTAGGAGCGTCTCAGTATTCACACACAGTGAGGTGCTGAAGAAGGAAATGTGTCCAGCCAAAAAGGAATGTACTGACAGAAGGGCACATCACAGACTGCATTTAAATAACAGGACAGAGTAAAGAGTGTGGGGCTGTTTCCAAGTGTGCTGAAATTACAACTGGGTACTTCTGAACAGAAGACTGGCTGAACAATTGCATCCGGTTGAACCACAGGCAAATGTGAGCTCAGATACAGAAGCAGAAAATATTCTGTATGAATAGTATCTGTTAATGAACCTGCCTTCTTCTGTTCTCCTGATCTGATTTACATTTCAGCAAAGCTTCCTTAAAAGATAACAGTGTGAAAATTCCAGTAGGCTATCCTAAGAGATTTTTAAGTATTAGTGTTCAGGAAAGGAACACCGGGCACTTATCAGCTGTGTTTTTTCTTGAGAAGTTCTTAGATTGCCAATTCACCTTGTGAAGTGGCAGGGGAAAAGGGTGATATGAAGGTTACATTGGAGTCAGATAATCACAGACTTATTTAAGGAATGGAGAAAAGCTGTACAACTGCTCATGCTTCATGGATTAAGTAACGATAGTTTTTCCTCAGCGTTCAGTATAGAGGGCAATGATCCCAATGCAAGGAGAGGACATTGGAGAAGAGGAAAGTCAGGGGTATGGATTGGCAGGATGCCTTTGGGGCTTGCCATCTGTTGCAGCTTGCACGTATCTGTAGGATGTCGTGTGTAGCAGGCGAGTGGTGGCATTAAAGCGAGGCACAGACGTGGAGCAGGTTCAGTATGCGGTCACTGGAGAAGGGTCCAGGCGTGCTGGGATGCACATGAGAGGCTGAGCACGGAAAGAATGAGCCAGCACATGGATCCTCATGCACAGATCAGATTTTTGGTATGGAACAAACCTTGGCTGATTGTGTCTTCTTGCTTTCCGTGGGATAAGTACTTCCCCTGTACAGCCCAGGGGTTAACGCAGCCTGTGTCTGTAGGCACTGTTATACAGGGTTTAAAGGGCTGAGTTCTGAGATCTCGACTCATGTAGCCACACAGCCATAACTGGTATGAAGGATGCAGAGAAATAGTTACATTTAAAATCAAGGCTAAAGATAATCCACTGGGTAGGATAGCATTGCTCCAAGATGTCTAAAATATGATAATCTGCCATGTGTGTATGAGAGATGGGTGATTTTGAAGAGAAAGTACCGAAGAGATGAAGTTATTGATGTTTGGAGGTTTCCTGTCTTGCTAGTGGAAAACTTGCTTTGAATTATGCTGTAATTCTAGGACAGCATCTTGTTATGTGAAAAACATTCTTTTCATGTGTACAAATAATAAAAATTCTTTTGCTCAAAACAAGCTTGAAATTCCCTCTTTGCCCAGACTTCTTCACACTTTCATGCTTTCTTTGATGCCATGTTTTTCTAGAAATCCTCTCCTAGGTAATGCTTGCTGACCCTTACTTGCTGCAGACATCCCAAAGGCCACCAGAGCAGCTGCAGTGACTGCAGATGAGTCATGCTGACCAGAAGTTGCTTGTGCCATCCTACACTCACCAATTCACTTCAGGGGTTTAGTTTTTTGTTCACATAATCTGAACAGCACTTTGAGATGGTGTGTCTGGCCAGTCCTTTAAGCAGATGCTTGGCATTCTCCGCCCTCATTGATGCAGCGTGTCATGCTACCCTTGGTGAAGGAAGTTAGATAAAAATTGCTTCAAATTGTGCAGCAACTTGGAGCGATGGAGTTCTTGCCTAAGACCCTCTTTTTAATGTGGGTGGATGCATAAATCCTAATCCTGTGGATGAGGAAGTCAGGACACGATGCTACTGTCAGTTAGTTAGCATCACAAAAGGAAATCCTTGGCAGAGCTGGGGATAGCTCTCATTCCTGTCATGCCTAAACTGCACAGCTGATACAGTGACTCTGGGGATCTGCAGTGAACAGATGTGGCTGTCACAGTCTCCCAGTGTGGGACAGTGCCGGTGTATTTCTGTGCTGAATATTTGAACTGGAGTCAGTGTTCTTCCTTGCCCCTCACACTTGGGGGTTCTGGTCACTTTGATATCCTGCCTCTTCCTTCTGTCCCCTGGGTGTGTGCAGGGCGTGGCTGACAGGATGGTGTAGCTCACTTTGTGTCTCTAATAGTATTGAGAGAGATTTGAACGAGGACAGGCGTGCAAGGTGAATTTGCAGCCCAGTCTAGAGATGCAAAGTAAGAATTGTTGCAGGCAAAAATTGTCTCTTGTCACCTTGTCACTTCATGCATGCTGGGCAGTTTATAGCATAGCACAGATTCCAGAACGAATTGTAAATCTCGAGACAAGCAAAGTGACCTTCAGCCCAGGTGAATATTCTCTGCATGAGTTGCTGTCTCCACCATTCCCAACAACTGCAGATAGAATGTCCTGGACATGGCAGAAGCTCTCCTTTCTGTGCTGTAGCAGCTTTCACTTGGCTGTTCTCTTATGTGATTAAATAAAGGTATCTGTTTACTTATACATTGTCTTCTCTGCTTCTCTTGCTTCTGTTCTCCTCTTGCCCCACCTGCAGGCTTTGAATTGCTCTACCAGCCAGATGTGGTCCGACTGTACCTCTCCATCCTCACCGAAAGTCAGAACTTCAACACTCTGGAAGCTGCAGCGGGAGCTTTGCAGAATCTTAGTGCTGGCAACTGGATGGTGAGTGCAGTCTTCTCTTCAGTCTTTTTTGATTCCTTTGTGTAAGCAAAGAAAAAGGGGATGTCCCACTGTAAGTGCGCTGTTACTTTGTGCATTTGTATCTCCATTAGAAAGGAAGGAGGTGAGAATGTCAAGGAAATCATTTCCTTTTGCTTATTGAAGATGTTGTGCATGTTCTGGACTGGTGATGTTTACATAGTGGAAGTGGCACTGAGCTCATGACAGTTTAACCATGAGCAACTTTTATTACTTCAACCACTTAACCATTGCTTTGTCCATTCTGAAAAGCCTGGTATTAGATAGTTAGCTGTCCTGAATACTTATTTTGTTGGATTGACAGTTTGCTGAGGAAGCTGCACTCCAGAGTGTCCTCTGATACCCTCTGTGAAGCATCCCCAGCACTAATCAGCCACTTCTCTCAAAGATTTGCCTGATTACTTCTAGAACCTCTCAGCAAAGTGGGACTGATAGCAGCCTGAGGGTTGGCAGGGTGGTGTTTCACAGCTGCCTTGAGTACAGCTTATTTTAAATAATACAAGCTTATTTTAAAAACAATCATGAAACAGATTAAAAGCATGAAATTGGAGGAGGAGGAAGATAACAGATGCTTTACATGCTTTACTGTTTCTTCCATGTGACTTTTTTTTCCTGATCCAGAGGGATGTGTTTTCACACCAAGGTGTGTACAGAACAGATGATGCTCCTTCCTTCTGCTCCTGCCCTCTTTCCCAGAAGCTGGCTTAGGTGTAGGGTGAACTCACACATCCCTCCTTCCTTGGTGCTTGGTGAACTTGAATGATGGGTTAAGGCAATGTGACACATCAGCACACACAACCTAACTGGTGTTTGCAGAGGAAAAAATGGGTTACAGCGCTGCAAGCAATGCCAGGGGCAAGGAAAGGGCGGGTGTGTGAACTCACAGTACGTGGTGTTGTTCCTTTTCCCTGTGTGTCCTGGTCAGTGGTCCACCTACATCCGAGCCACGGTGCGGAAGGAGAGGGGGTTGCCGGTGCTCGTGGAGCTGCTCCAGTCTGACTCGGACAAAGTGGTGAGGGCTGTGTCCATCGCCCTGAGAAACCTGTCCATGGATCGGCGCAATAAAGATCTCATAGGTATCTCCTGAACTTCACTAACCAGGCTGGGATCTTGGGGACCCTTGAGAGACCTCACATTTTCTGTGCCTTGTGCTGAGGATTTGTTCTCTCTGCAGTTTCCGTCCAGGCTATCTGGGATTACGCTGTAGCCACCAAGTGGGGGCTGTCAGCTCAGGATGTATTTCCAGCCCACTCAAACAAGCTGTGGCTTGAGGGAAATCTCTGACTTGCGAGTAACATTAGGTGTAGATTTTTGCAGAAGAGTGTGTGTAGATGTGCAGAGGACTGGATGGGTTGAGAGGTTTCATGTCTCTTCCTTAGCTATGGCTGGTGTGGATTTGTGCTCATAGTCACCCGTCACAGAGATGTTGATCCTTAGGCCTGGTAATTCCATTTAGAGTGAGAGTCTGGCCTTTGGCATGCTGAGCTAACCTGGGGACGTGCAGGGAGTTCTGAAGTTGTACCTTTGGGTTTTTTGTTTCCTCCTTCCTTTCTAATTCTTTTGCCTGGTGGGGACTTGTAGAAGCTGGACACCAAACAACGTAATATTCTTCTGGTTGGTGTTCAGCACTGCTCTAGCTCCTATACAAAGTGGTGAATAACATTCACCTGCCCATAAGCAGGAACCTTGAAAGATTCAGCTGAGTTTTCCTCTAGATGACTTCTATATTTAACAGAGGTATCTGTTTAAAGTGTAACCTTGTCAGGCCAGGAAATACTGGTCACATATTTAGAGCCATCATTGTTGAAGTTGATACTGGCAAATAGCAAGATGGGATTCTACCTTAATATCTCAGGTTCTCATTTTAATAGTTGACAGGTGTAGCCAGGCAAATGGTACAGATGGATACCTGGGAATGATAAAGTCCAGATTCCCTGTTTTTTCTCCAGTCCTATACATGGAGAAGGCTAACTGCACCCAGGAGGAAATACTCCTACCTTTGTTGGGGGAAGGTTAATAAATGCATGGCTGCACACCTTGCCCCAGAAGGCCTGTTACAAGGCTAAGTTGAGTAAGCCGTGTGCGTGTATTAGCATGAATACGTGGCATTAGCAGCAGCTACCGGATGCTTTTTTGCCTCAGGCTTTGCAAAATATGATAGATGCTGGCTGTAAAATTCTCAGTAAAAATGGCTTTTTTCCCCCCTCAATACCTTTCAGAATCCATGATGAAGGACTTTATCTTAGCTTTATCAGCTGTCAATCAACTTGAAATAATGAATGATAAATACCCTGTGAAGTTACAGTCTTGAGGTTTAAAACACATGCATTATAAGGGGTTTTTCGACACAGCAAACACCATTGACTTTTATCATTCAGGATGGGAAGCTGAAATTATTATTAGGGCTGCCTAATGGTATCTCTTCCCCTTATCCAGGTAGTTATGCCATGGGTGAGCTGGTAAGAAATTTGCCCAGCAGGCAGCAGAGATCAGCAAAGAACCTGGAAGAGGATACAGTGGTTGCAGTGTTGAATACCATCCATGAAATCATTACTGACAGCTCAGAAAATGCAAGGTCTCTGATCCAGACACAGGGCATTCAGAAGCTGGTGGCTATCAGCAAGTCAAGGTAAGTGACAGTTGAAAGCAAAATGCATAAGAACTCCTTGCAAACATGAAAATGTCACTATGAACAGCAGCTTTTGCTTTGTGAAAGTATTGGAGCATCCCAGCCTTTCAGAGCTGTAATTTCAGCAGTTAAGATATGCAAAGTAAAAACAACCAGTACCTTTAAAAGGTTTGCTTGATGAAAAAGGTTAATTGATGAGTCACTTCAGTCATGTTAAGACTTGCTCTCTCCTTGTCAGAGCCATCTTAGCACCATGTATACATTTACCATGCAGCATCTGCAGTGAAACCATCATCTTTGGTTTTAGTTTGGGAGGCCTTTTTTCTGTGGCAGTGTTCCATTCCTGGAATGCCAGCGATGAGATTTGTTTATTTCAGGTGAAATGGTTAATGACGTGCAGTAATTGTTCTGGCCAAGGGGCTGGTGGTGGTAATTTGAAGGGACACATTTTCTCCATTTAAAAGCTGTGTTCTGACTGCTGTAGAGGAAACTTTGTTTTGTGTAGTTCAGCCTGTTAGATATTGTAGGTGTGTTTGCTGAAAACTTCTGGGAGAGTGGCTGAAGTAGCTTTCTTGGGTTGTATTGTTATGAAATACGAGAGCCACCAAAAATCTAGGTCTGTTTTATATTATAAAAGGTGTCTGTTCACTGACTTACTAAGGAATGGATAAAATTTTGTTTTCCTTTTTTTTTTTTGCTGACCGAAATTACTGTGTAAGGTATTTTAAACCATGGAGCAACTTCATTGAATTGTGAGGAGTATATCTACGTTGTGGTGAAGGTGTGAAAAGTGGCTTAGAACTTTTTTTTTTGTTTGGGGCTTTTTTTCCTGAATAAATCCAGGCAGGACCAAATCTGTCTGTTCTTTGTTAAGGACAGCTGCAAGGCAGAAGGATCACCCTGGCCTCAGTGCTTGTGCAGCAGTACATGTGAAAACACAGAAATGTGCAAAATTCATAACGTTTTGATTTTTGTCAGCAAATACCTATAGATACGTAGAAGTCACTGAATGATTTCCCATATATCCCATAACTTACAGGTTCAAATAATAGCTGTATGGAGTATTAGGTATTAACATACAAATAGCCTGACATTGCTTGATACTTAAGCTGTAATTTTATCTTTAAATCAGCCAGTCTCCCAGAGAAACAAAAGCAGCATCTCACATTCTTCAGATGATCTGGAGCTATAAGGAGCTACGGAACGCCCTTCAGAAGGACGGGTGGAACAAGTCACACTTTCAGGTAAAGGTGCTGGATGTTAAGTTCATTCTGGAAATGCCCGAGTGGAAGATGTCCTTACTTAGGCTGATACTGCAGTCTGTAGATCTTAGTTTTCACTTCTGTTCTTCCAGGTGAGAGCACAACGGCTTGCACCCTGCTCAGTCACACCATCCTGCACATAGTCACTGGCTGTGCTTTGCTGTGCTCTGTGGAATGGAGCTCGTTAGGCTTGGGGAGTTTGCCATCCTGTACAGGCCAAATGCCCTGATTTACTGGAGGAAAAATTAGCATGTCTTGTCTTAGTTGTGTCTCATTTGAAACATTCTGTACAGCAGCATAGGGCAGCCACCCCTGCTTGACATGCAATTTCCTCACCTTTTCTTGTGGAAGGGTTTTTTTCTCCTTTTGCAGAGCAACAGTGCTGCCATTAAGATAACAGGGAGAAAACTCCTCCATCTAATCTATATGAAAATAAAAAATACTCCAGTCCCATGTTATCAGCAGAAGGGGGGCTTAGCAGCATTCCATAATCTCTCTCCGTGCTGTTGGTTCCTTTATTTTTGCAGTTCAGTTTCCGTGAGTAGCAATTTGGTGTTTGTGTTGGTTTTTGTCTCGCAGTCTGTTTCTGCAGCTCCAAAGGGCTCCAAAGGTACTGCTGGCAGGTCTGGCTACGATGACAGCACGTTGCCTCTGGTGGATAAAAGTCAAGGTCAGTCCTGCTCTTTATCACCTGTCATATAGTGCTCTAGTTGTTTTCTGGGTTTGCTACAACTGTGTTAGAGCATGAGGGGGTAAAAATGCATTATTCATGTGGTGATTTTTACTCCACAGTCCAAAATAATCAGTCCTTATTACCTGGAGATGGATAGTGTTTCTACCCATACAAAATGTACACTGCTGATACTGTTTTCTCAGCTTGGATGCAACATTATCAGTTAAATCTTCCTGTAAATGGGGTTGACCTTACCCTACTCTGTCCTGGAGTCTTTCCCTTTTTTAAATTAACATGCCCATTTTGGCACAGCCTCTTTCTCTACCGTGAAGGGTTTTTTTATTGGAGATGAGTTTATTCAAGCTCCAGCTAATCCTGTATGAGCTTTTTCATGAGGCACAGCCACACCAACACCAGTGTAGCACCAGCTTTGATTTCACCATGATTGCTGTGTCTCTGAATCTGGCTTTGGTTGCTAAGAGCAGGGCTTGCCTGGTGCACTTTCTCTGGTTTAACTGCAAGTTACTGCAAAAACAACAGCCCCACACTGTGCTGCCTGTTCCCACCTTCCCTGTGTTTGATCAAACCCAGTGCATTATGCAGACAGAGGATGATTTGGGTCAGTTTGCTGATGTGACAAGAAACCTGTTTTCTTTGTGGATTCGTTTTTATGTTGGCTCAGCAGACTGCTGGATTGGCTTGTGTGCCATGAGAAGCTGCACCATTACTTATTTTCTTCCTCTTTTATTCTGGAGAGACCAAAGAGAAGCTTGTTAATAGTGGTAGGTAGTCCAAGGCAGAACTGTGGTTTCTGCTGTAGAGAGAGAGTTCCATATTACAGTGCCAAAGCAGAAAATACATGCATTACATGTGCTCTCTTGAGAACTTTAGACTTCCCTTTCTGAATGGACAACAACTGAATAGTTTGGGATTTTATTTTTTTTTTTTACAATAATCTCTGCATTCAGTACTTTATGGACCTGTCTGGTTCTGTGACTAATTCAAAACTACCAGGTTTTGAGAAAAGCAAATATAACTTGTTTCAATGCTTCTGTTTTCTAGATAATGAGAAGTCTGGGAGTCGTGATATGATACCTATGGATGAACTTGGCCCAGGTAAATTCAGTCATGGATCAAACTCTGTCTGTTCCAATAGAGCACACTGTCAGTCACAGGAAAGTTCAGCTGTTTCTCTAGGAGATATTATTTCAGATGGATAAAGCTGACATTTAAAAACAGAACATTACCTCACAAAAGATTGGTCATCTTTTTTTTTTTTTCTTTGTATACATGTAGAGTGTACACACCAATTTCTCCACTGCTTTATGCATATGTTGGAGATACACTAACCCAGCTTTCATTCTGCTCTTTGGCCCCTGAGGCAGCTGCTGTCCCTGTTACAGATCTGGAAGTCTCTGGAATTCTGAAAGAAAAAAAAAAAAAAGAGTTGAAAATTTACTTCAATGTCTTGCTTGTGTTTAAATCTGTTCTGCCTTTGTTTTTGTAGGTAAAACCAAAAATAAGCTTGTGTGTGTGATATTCATGGCTCTACTTTGCATTTACCTGCATTTAAACAAGCCTGGCCTTTCTTACAGACTGAGAAGAGCCACTGGCTGTCAGTGGTGTGCTTTGAGACTGATAAGCTCTGTAGTGTTGAACTTCTAGAGGGGTTTTCTTCGTTACCAAGGTTGATAAAGGTGCTGTGTGGTCTCATGAAAATTTGCTCTACTTCTTACAGTTGATATTATTTTTATTTAAATACACCTATATTAATGCCTCCAGATCAAACAGTTTGATATACTGCTATTAGTGATTGTAGCTGAATAAAACAGCAAGTTAGAGCCAAGAGAAAGCCAAGCATTCAGAAAGTAAAATAACAGGTATATATTACCTTTTGTGTTCTTGGAAAAGTGAGATGCCACCTGCCATGAATCAACTGTCCGTATGTATTTTGCCGTAGGGAACACTGAAACATTTGTTCTCACAACAGAAGAAAATCTCTTCAGAGAGGATTGCCTGGCAGGAATAGCTGTGTGCTGGCAGGTGCTGCAGAATGGGCAGTGCTGGTTGTTTATAGTCTCAATATTAATTGCTGCCTTACACTCTCAGGAGTTACTGGTACAGCCTTGAGTACAAAACGAAAAGCAAATGTACAGCATGGGTACAGCATCAGGCAGATTCTCTGGGCCGTGCTGTTCTCCAGTCTTTTTATCACCTTTAGAAGATGAAATCTGTCAAGTTTTCCTGATCCCAGCTCTTGAGTGCCTTTTACTTCCAATGTGACTGTAACTTCATGCTATTTCAGAGGTCAACTTAAAAGAGACTAACTTCATTCATCCAGTGTACTATCCCTGTTATTCCAGGGAACTGGAATAACAACATTTCATCTCTCTTCTTCAGCCTCTTCCAAATGCTGCATGTTTTTTGTGTTATGGGCATACTAACATAAGAAGGTTGCTCTAGACTATATTTTCTGATTTTAACTTCATTGTGGACTGTTATATTCTGGAATTTTTGTTCTTTTTCCACTCTGAAATGAACTGGTAGATACATGGAGCAGAACACCAACATACAGTCCTCTGGGGTTGTGCTTCCAGTAAACAGTTTGGTTATATCCCCACATGCTCCACACCAGAGCCTCCAGGAAATACCAACCTCTCCTATATTTGCCAAGAAAATGCATGACAGAGTACCAGAGAAAGTTCTCCTGCATCCCAGTTGTTATTTTCATTTCTTTTTTTTTGCAGAAAGTTGTATGCCCTAGTTTCAGTTGTGTTTTTCCCTTGTCTTCTTTTTGTGACTTCACATGCTCTACGAGCTTTCTGCTTTATTTTCACTTCGTATTCTTTTAGAGAGTTCTTCCCTGTCTCCAGCTTTGTGTTTCTTTCATTTAATTCAGATGCTTCCGAGTTGCATTCTGTAGTTACCTTTCTGCTATACTGCTTTGGTACTGAGCTGTAATTGTCTCACACATTAGAGGGGGCCAGTGCAGAATTCCATGGATTTCCACACCACACATTAGAGGTGCCCATTCATCAGCCAGGTCTCCCAGCCCAGTGTTCATCCCCTGCAGAGTACAGGAGTGATGGTTCCAGAACATCCCCATCTGTCTGCCCCTCATCTGTGGGCTCTTCTCACCAGTGTTCAGGCTGTCCTGGTGCCTGGGCCTTTCGTGTTAACCCACATTGGCTCTTCTTCAAGATCACAAAAAGAAAATTGCTGGTGGTGTCTCAGCTTGTTTGCTAATGCTGTGGGGGTCATCCTTCTCAACAGAGGAAATCACTTTGCTGTCAGTGGTTAGGGAGGCAGAAGGATACATTCCCCATCAGCTGGCAGTACCAGACCAGTCAGATCTCCGCTGTCTGGGGCAATGGAACAGCCTGGCTAGGGTGTGGATGTGCTGGGAGATAGAAGAAGACCTGTATGATGAGTTACCATGGGATGCACAGGTCTGCCAGGCATTCCCAGCTCCAGGCAGGCTGGAGAGCAGCAGTGCTCACTGTCACTGTGTGCCTGGAGCCCTGACCCCAAGCTGTCTGCAGGGGCAGCAGAACTGTGATCTCCAGTCTGTGCCAAGTCCTCCAGAACTCCGTGTGTGCCTCAATTAACCTGCAGTCACTCAGACAGGAGCACCTGGGAGGTGAAATTGTTCAGACCAGAGACACAGAGTTCAGATGCCACTGTCCTCCATGCCTGTCTTCAGGGATGACTTTTCCTTCCTCCTCCTCCTCTTTGATGGGTCTAGAGGTTTGATCTTTTTAAGCTGAGAGCTCTGTGAGGGCACAGATGGACTGACCTTAGCAGGCATTTATTTGGTCCTGTAATTTGTGATGACATAAAAACGTGGCTGTAGAGTGAGTGGGAGATTGAGAAGCAGTAGAGGCGACAACAAGCAGGAAGCTGAGACAGAAGTAAGCAAGCCAAGGATGGGGCATTCCTCTGTTGACCAATTTAACTTCTGTCTATACAAGGGATTGTATTAAGTCAAAATAATGCAGTTATACCTTGGAGCAGCAAGATATGTATAGGTCTTATTTATTCCACAGAAGCAATTAATTCTGATGGCTTGTTAGAGTGAATCTGAAACATGGGAGGAGCAGTGTTTCTAACTTCCTTGGAGAGCTGTGGTTCTTGGGGCAGTGAGGCATTACTTCTGATGCACTCTCCTTCAAAATAGTTCTCATTTTATTTGATCCAGTCATGAACTTCCTATCTCTGCTGTTGCTTAACTTGACAGAGCCATGGCACAGTGTGTGGGTTTTGGACACATGACCCACTGGTGCTGGTGTGTGTGCAGGCCAGGGGCCTGCAGGATGAAATGCAAAATGTATTGGAACTTAGATACAACAAGCAAAGTTCTTGAGTGTTCTTTTTGTCAGATTACTGCCAGTGCAAAAATGGGGTTTTTCTCTTGCTGATGTGTCCTGGCTAAGCTTGGGGGTTTTAATTTTTTCTGGTTTGGTTTTTAATTTTTTATGGTTACAGTCTTTACTAATGGCCTTGCTCCTTGGGAAGTATCACAGCTGCCATCCTTCACTTAGTGCCTGTTGCTTTCTGGGGGTAGTTCAAAGGTTTCCATTGTGTCTTGGCAGTTCCTTTTAGAAATGTTTGTGGATCACCCATGATGATGGCACTACAAAAATGCAAAGTGATCCATTACATCCTTGTGAGTACAGTTACCACAAGATTGTAAAAAGCTACCACCCAGTTGCTACAAGTTTGATTTTCTGTTTTTCCATCACTTAATGCATACTTATGTGAAGTATTTTGTCCTAAATAAATGATGAATCTTTAGATTAGGACATAGCCTACTAGCAGTGTTCATGCCTGTCATTTGAAAGAGAATTATCAGTTGTGCATTCTTCCACAAGTGCTGGCTGGGCAGCTGGCTTTTTTCTTTTTTTTGTTCAAATGGAATAGCTAAGGCATCTCCATTGTCAACAAGTAATTGTAAGTTAACTGCTGTGTACCAAATACTTCCATGCTTTATGATCTGTGAACTACATGTATAACTCCAGAATTCTTCAGTTATTTTTGGTCAGCACAGTTAAATAATCTGTTACTGCCCTTGATGTCAGAAATACATCCTGCCTCAGGTGCTTGTTTGCAGGTCTGTGTGCACTTGGGTTTGAGGCACACAGAACACTGCAGCTCTTCCCAGTGTGACCTGGCTGTGTGTGCAGTAGTCATGTGGGCAAACAGTGCCACGGGAACCCCACAAATACACACTCACTTTTTCTTAATGGCCTGTTGCAGGCAAGTAATAAACCAAGAGAGGAGCATTTTGTAAAACTTTTGTGGTGTTCTAAAAACCCAGTTTGTCAGGAGAAGAAAACATTAATGATCCCTCAGTTACATAGGGGAAAACAAAAGCCTACAGGGAGCTATAAATTTGTGTGTCATTTACTCCAGATTACATGTCAAAGCAGAGCAGGCGAGGATCTATTTGTCACCGATAATGATGGAAATTTGATGCGTCCCGAAAATAAATGGAGTTTTGCATTGTCTGACAATGATTCAAAGCAAAGGTGCTGAAATAATTAGAGCCATTTCTTTATAAAACCCTCTCACGGTTTCCTTCCTTGTGTTCATCTCGCTTTCATGCTCTTCCTTAGTTGTCAGGAGAAAAGGCACCAACAGGTGCTGCTTCGTAATGAAAGACAGCCCAAGCACAGCAGGGTTTGCATCGAGATTTCTTCCAACTCAACAGGCCCTTTTTCTCAGTGCTCTGATGGGGACTCTTCCAAATTATTGTCATGTCCTGCTAGTAGTCAGGCTCAGGAATAGTGGGAACAGGCTGCAGAGCATTCGGAGAATGAACACAGCCAATTAATCAGGCTGCTAAGCAAGGAACACGGGATTTGGGCTGAATTTGGAGCTCATTAGCCACAGGGCATGAGATGACAACTTGCTGCTTTCCTTGGGCACACTAAAAAGTGCAGCAGGCTGGGATGAAAACAGTGCTGCTTGCTAATGAGTGCCAGCATCTGGCAGTGCTATAAAAAGAAGGCTTCTCTGTTTGTTTTTAGCTGGTAAAAATGAAATTTCGGAGCTGGAGCACGTGAGAAGCAGGCTGCCGGCATCTTTGGGTTGTGATGGTTTGTTTTCCTTTGCTGAAGAATTCTGCTTGCATCAGCTCTGTTTCTGCTCTTGTTTGTGCTTCATTCCTGACTGTTGTGTTCTTTCTCCTCAGATGGCTATTCCACCATCGACCACCGGGACAAGGAGCGCAAGTACAAGACCAGTGATAACACAGGAGATGCCTCCGAGAAGGAACCTTTAAAAGTGAGCTCCCTCTTACTGCTGAGTGCTAGTTAGTGCCTTGGGAAGAAGGAAATTGAGTGTCCTCAGCCAGAAACACAGGGTAGTTACTCACCAGGGGGCTGTAAAGGGCCTTTTTTTATTTCACTTAAAGGCATTCTTTTGTAATTTAGCACTTGGCTAACTAGAAATAAAAACAAAATGCTGCTTTCCAGTGCAGGAGCAAATGCAGGTAGTTGCTGTACTCTCGTTAATGGATGAGGCTGTAAAAATAGAAAGTGTTTGTTCTGTCGCCCTTGTCCAGGCAGCGTTCCCTGGCCCTGAGCTGTGTAACTGTGCTCAGCCTTTGTTCGGACAAGTCTCTTCAGATTGTCACGCTGCTTTATTGTCTTCACTGTGAGAAATAGGTGTGATCTTGTGTGTCCATGTCCAGCAGTGTGGTCAACAGTACTCATTTCTGCAATACTCATTCACAGTCCTGGTGGTGGACCGTGGCCATGGGCCACGGAGATGGATAGGGAAGAAGAGACATGCACAGTTATGTGTGTGCCTTCTAAATACAAATTTAGACAACTTTCTAACTAAAAATAATTCTTAACTTCACAAGGCTTTTTGTATTTTGGGCTCCGTGCAAATGTGGCTCAGTAGGCTCTGTGTAATTTCTGTTGCATTGCTGTACCTTTTCAGTGACCTTTTAAAAAGTCTGTTAATGCTGTGGCCATCAGCTCTCCTTGGCCTTAAAACAAGCTTGGGTTTTCCCCTGGGGGAGTACTTTCAAGAAGGAAAAGGAGGATTCATTGAACTAAAAGTCAGTGGTAGGAGACACTATTGTTAGTCTGCAGAAGCCTGTCCTTAATAACCTTCTGTGCATTGTTGATAATTCCAGAAAACCCAGGTGATTCATGTTGAATGGAAACAGTTAAACTTCAGTCAGTTGAAAGGCACACCCACCATCATTGAACAAGGGAAATAAAAAAAATGTGATATGGAGAAAAATACTTGCATAGATGGTAAACTAGGAAGATGTCCTGCTGCACCAGCCTGCCTGTTTGAACTTGCCTAGTCAGGCATTTCCTGCTGTGCTCTGCCTTTGCATGAAGGTACACCCTGGAGAGTGGCTTCAATCTGCCTAGACTTTCTAAAAATGAGACTGAAATCCTACCATGTGCCCCCTCTTCCAACTGGCAAGCGATGTCCCTGCTTGAGCCAGTATCAATCAAATAAACTTCCTAGTTCCCTCATCACAGTTCTAGTACGTTTTTCAAGGATGCAGCAAGTTACATAAGGATGTTGATCAGTAGGAGCTTGGCAGAAAATGTCTTTTTAAGGAAAATATGGTATGGTAGGAAAATGAACAAGTACTTGTTATTTTTGCCACTCAAGATTCATTAAAGTAGTCCAATACAACCCTCAAAATCACATCAAGCCACCCTAACTCCAGTGTATGACTGAAGTGAAGCACAACCAGAGTTCAGCAAGCAGCTGCTTTGCTTTTATGAGAAAGAGAGAAAAAAACATTTCACCTCAGCCATGTGTTCCCCACAGCCTGTGCTGCCTCTTGGCTCTGAGCACCTGGGGGTAGCCTGAATCCAGGCTCTTGTGCACAGCAAAGGTGTGCACAGCCCTGCCCTCACCTGGGCAGAGCTGAGCAGCTGCTGCTCTTCCTCCGTTTGCTGCCAAACAGAACTGTGGCTGTGGGGGTTGTGGCTTGTGAGCTCTGGGAAAGCTCAGGGGAGGCTGGGAGTCCAGGGAAGTGTGGCCTTTTGGCTGTTGCAGATGTTTTTGTCAGTATTGTGCCTTTGCTGATCTTGTTTCTTTCTCTACCACTAATTTTCCCTTGTGCTACTTTAAGCTGACTTGTTTGGTGGTTTTCTTTGATTAATCCGCTCTGTTTTGCTTTAACTCCTCACCCTGTGCTGCAGAATGACACAAATAGGAAAAACATTAACAGGAGTAACAGGGCTTCGGTGAATCTGGTGGATGCCCGTGACATTAAACCCCAGCCTGTTGACTCCTGGGTCTAATTTGCATGCATGGTAGGTCCTTTTAATGGTAATTGGGGCTAGTGAATAACTTTCTCTTGTGCATGGTCTGTATAGCTGTGGAATCTCTTCAAATCTAACTGCTAACTTAGAGATACATGAAAATGCATTTGGAAAAAAAAAAAGTGGTGTTTATATTATGCAGTGTATCTTTAATGAAATGCAAACACCACTGTTTGATTAAAAAAATAACCTGTCAAATAACCAGGCAGAAAATTAATATTGTGAATGATTGGTTGTCAGCTGAAATTTGAAATATTTCTACTGTTAGGCCATGGGAATGAATTTGAGTAGTGTGTTCCTGCTTCCAACCATTTTTCTCCCTCTATGCTCATTATAAGCATTAGCCTGAGACTTAAGAAAAAACATATCCTTGACTATTTTTGGATGTCCCCTGAGGTTCCCACGAATTACAGCAGGAAAGCTGCTGACTGTACACATTACTTTTCAAGGAGAGATGATATTGGTTACACAATACAGTGACCCACAACTCCCACTTCTCTTTTTTTTT